>VZRR01011746.1:0-232127 GCA_013398015.1 Oreocharis arfaki
CACTTTCTTCTAAGTGCAGAAGAGGCAGCTCTTTCTCACTGGGAAACACTGGGGACATTGGACACTATCTTTTTGTTTTCCTGTGCTGTGGGTCTCTTTAGTAGGGCATGGTTGTAAAGACTTTAATGGTATATGCTGTATGAATCTTTCTGACAATTCCAAATCGGTGTTTGCTAATATCCAAGAATTACAAATGAGTGTTTCAAAGTTAAGGGAAAAGGATGACTCCAATTGGTTTGATACCCTTTTTGGTAATTGGCAGATTGCTAATTGGATCAAAGACTTCTTGAAAATGGGATGCTTAATTATAATTATGATGCTTTTTGGTTTATGGCTTCTGCCGTGTTTGTTGTCGTTCCTGCAAAGGGCCCTGCAGAGGACCATAAACGCTGCATTTCTGGTTAAAAAACAGGAAGGGGGAATTGTGGGAATTAACAGCAGGTCAGCAAGCCTGTCTGAGTCTGACATTGATCTCAGCACAGTCCATTTCTACCTGTGAGAAACCTAGTCGAGAGAAGTAAGAAATTCAAAACAATAGAGGGAGTAAACAGCAACAAGGCGGCAGCTGGCATTTTGTTTGGACTCTTGGGATGTCTATGTTGTAGATAACTAATAATAGTATGGTGTAGTTAAAAAAGCCAATGAATCTACTGTAGTAGTTGAGCAACCAATGGACAGCTAACACAAATGATAAACATACAAAAGTGTATATATATGGCACTGACTCTTGTAATAAACGCTTTGTGCGTGCACTTTATGTTAGAATTAGTGTGTGTTGTGCATCCGCCTCAACTGCGACAACAGGTAACTACTCTTGATCTGATGTTAAACTGGATCCTAGTTAAAAGCAACAGCAAGAAAAGAATAACCCGGATTTCAGAGATGTGATTTGGTTAGCAGAGATTGAATACAATGTTCATCTGCAGCTTTCTCCACTGGCTTGGTTGTTGCCCTGCTTTCTTAATCAAAACCTTCCAAATGAAACTTAAATCCTCTGTATCTGACAAAGTGCATTAGGCTCCCTTTTAAATAAGCAGAAAATCTTATTATAAAGGAACCCATTTCTGTGAACAAGCAGAAAGTTCAAGACTTGATGTCATACAAGGATTTTCTTGACAAACGTCTTTGACACTTGCCCTCAAAACCCTGATCAAATCCACCCCATCTTAATTTCTACTCTCTTTTCTTCCAATTTTTCATTTTTTCCCCAGCTCACTTTTTTAATTGCTTTCTGCAGTTGCCCTGAACTTGATGTGGCAACTTCCTTAGTGCTTCCTCAAAAGCTTAAAAGAGCCTTTCTCTTCCCACCTGCCGAGGTCCAAGTCCCTACGCAAACACACAGCACCAACTCCTTTAGTATGTAACTCTTTCCAGTTGCTTTTGGATATGAGCCCCTAAGGCAGAAAATTACTGTGTGCTTGCAAAGCACACACTGCACGTGCCTCACAAGTACAATTCAAAAATAAACATACCTGCCTCCTTAAACGCACACACATCTAAGTATCTTGGAAAGACCATAATGAGAAGTCCATCAGTTTAGCGTTTGTCTGTGAACACATTTTTAAGCTCTTGATGAAATTATTAGCTGAATAACACATGATTAAACCAAGCCAAGTGTGAATCAGGTCGTTCAGAATTTAAAATCACTGCCGTTGACCTAGAAGAATTTCATTCGCAGCTCCCTTCACAAGACTTCTCAAATGAGAAGTAAATACGAAAAGGAACTGTTACAACTTTTTTGGTATATCAGCCATATATTTTAATAATCTCTAGCTTTTCAGGCATTCCACAGTGCTGAAACTAGAAGCAGTTATACAGAAAAACAGTTGTATGCTTTTAATGATGTCATTTGCTCGCAGCTCGATACCAATTAGGCAACTCTTGGCCATTCAAACTCCAGCTAACTGTCAAGGAAGTGCTGGCCTACCATCCAGCAGTCTAAAACAAAGATATATCTGTGAGATCCAAGGCAAAAATGAACATGTAGCTCAACAGCTTTCAACTGGTCCTTGGGATATGCTTACTAATAGCATGCTAATAACCAAATGTGAGTTTGTAGGCAGCTGAATCAAGGATTTCCTACACAGGTGACTAAAACCTGTGTGAAAAAGTCAGTTGGAAAGAAATGGATTTGGTGGTGTTATTGCTGGTTTAATGCATTTCTTACAGTAAATTTGCAAGGGAAGGGGGTTGAGGGGTAAATATTGAAGCAACCATGTGAAAGAGAAAGTGTTTGCTCGGAACATCCCACGTTAAGGAGCTGTTTCCTTGCTACCCCATGATGGGCAGGCTGCTGAGGGAGGACATACAACACTTTTTGGTGTGCAGATGTTAATGCACTGCTCAGCAGGACCACGGGACTCATGCTAAATTCAGCTGGAATCCAGTTGCCACAAACTACCTGGCTGCCGCTAATTAGGGCTGTAGCAGCTTTTAAGAGTAAATATTGTCCCAAGGACAAAACATGAAAGGAGATTAAATTGGCCCTTTTTTACAGATGTAACCACTTCCTTCCAAATATCGTTGTCCAGTGGCTGGAGTTTGTAGATCTGTAAGATAAAAAATTTCTCTTCCTGAAGCATTTTTATGTCCTACTTGGTAGATAAGAATTACTGTGTGAAACGTGAGTTGAACGGAAAATAACAATGTTGGCTATGATGAGAAAAATGTGTAATTCAGTGAATGGTTTCATTTCCTTTGGATTCGTGTTACATTTTTTTCTCTGAAGACACAAGGCTTTTAGGATTCCTCTCCAACTTGAAATAATTCACTCATCCTCAGTAAAAGTACTAATAGGTTCTGGCTACTCTATTTCCATTAGACTAATCACAATTTGATATGCTTGAAAATGCTCTCTCTTTGCCAAATTTTGCTGGAATTATCCAAGTAGTTTAAAAGTTATTAGGGCAGAACACACAATATGCAAATGTTAAAAAAAAAAAAAATGTCCAGAGTCACAGCAAGTGGTCTAGAAAAACTTTCGTGATTTGTATCAATATCATGGAAAATTTAACTGTTCTGCATATATCCTGATCTACTCAGGAGAGTGAAAGCAAGCAGCGCAGAAATAGAAAATCAACCAATGATGCCATAATATTTGCAATTAAAAAGAAGTAGATGTCCCAGCTGAGGAAGACTAGGAGGGGCAGCATGCTTACACAGTCATGGAACAAACTCCCACCACTTCAAATTAGGAATCAACTAAAACACTACTAAAAATTTTAACCTGATACGTTTTTATGAGGTATGCTGTTTACAAAAGAATGCAAAGTGTATGATCCAGAGAAGGCACTTGGTTAACCAAGCTGACCACACAGCAGTGCCTAGGAAAAATGACTGGTTTGCAGTGAACCACTTTTTAGAGAGGTTTGTTTTTCACCCAGAGCCATTCATTATTGCCTAGCTGCTGACAGGGTCCTGTTTGTTAGAAAGATGGGGAGAAAGAAATGGTGGCTTAGTAAACATTTGAAAAATATATCAGACAACTGCGAAAACCTCCTGGGTATGTGTGTTTGGGGTTTTTTAAGTCAAGTTGGTTTTCAAGTCACAGATTTCGCTCTGAGAAAACATATTTTAGTGGGTGAAGATTAACTTCTTTCCATCCTGCTGTATCTGCCAGCACCAGAGAAAAGCAAAGGAAAGGTAAAGAAGCAACAGATGGAAGTGAGAGAATAGAAGGGTCATTTTTTGTTTGAAGGTTTCATTCCTGTGTTTTTCTTCACTTTGAGCAGGAAGGAGGTTTATTCTGATGAGCAGCACAATCCAGGACACTGAGACCAAGGAATGGTGTCCCTGCCATCTCTTTGTCCCCTCTATCCCAGGGTCTCATGCATACACAGTCACACAGATATGCAGTAAAGAAATACAGATAAATATGTCTTCCCATGCTGAAGCACTAACAGCCCATGGGATAGTGGAGATTTACTTGCCCAGATGTGTGCCAATTAAAAAAGCAACCACCAGGAAGAGGGTTACAAAAATTGCTAGTTTTCAGAAGCTCTGTCCCTCTTATTAATCAAAGTACAGGGCTCTTGCCTTGACCATGAAACTTGGGGAAAAATGTAACCCCATTCTCCACTGATGTAGATTTTTATCTCCTTTCCATATTTCTTCCTTCAGTATCCATTCTCTCTTTCCCAGGCTTGGCATCTTTATTTTCATTTCCTGAAAGCTTTGTCTGCTCAGTTTTTACACTGTGCATTGAACTGCACTACATCAACCCTCGGTGACTGACTGTACTTGCATAGGCAACACGACCCAGGCAAAGGAGAAAGCCCAATACCCTGAGTCTGACCGAGGAATAAAACAGCACCCTAACATCCACCTGTTGTGCTCACTCTAAATTTGTCATATGACGTGTAGGGAAGTCCTATATTTATCATAATAACTTTGCAATGCACCAGGAGCCAAGTTTTTTCCAAAACTGAGGCTTGTCAATCATGGTGAAGAGTTACCTGCTGGTCTTTACAGTGTGCTGGCAGTGATTCAGATTGCAGGAGCTGGATAGCACTGGAATCTGTTCAGCAGGATGCCTGAGATTTTATGAATTCATTTGGCTTCTCTCTTGTCAGGCTGGCATCAGCTTTTATTTTAAACAGAAATCTCCCTAACAGGAGAAAATACAGGAGAGGATACCAGGGGAAATGTCAGGTAATTAAAGATAAAAAATACTGTATTGCTTATATTAGAATATAACTCGTCCAAGCCTGCACAGCAGGTTGAAACTGAGGAGGAAACCTCCAATAAGTCAGCATAAAACCAGAAACTTTAGTGCATAGATGCATGTGGTGTAGCAACGCACATGATGTAGCAAAACACTTCCTGTCCTGCCTGAGGGAATTGTTGGCTCCAGCTTTCCTTGTCAAAACACTGGAACCCCACGAGAGCATTTGCTTCTTGTTGGAACCCACCCACCATGTCCCATAGAAAGCCATGCTGGAGATGCGTTGTTTGCAGACAATACAGGAATTCAGGTTCATCATTCTCATCCATTTTTAACCCAAATCTGAATTTATCCTCTTGCCTGCTAAACTTCAGGAGAGGGAGCTTTATTTTCTCTGCTTTACAGAAAGGCACCAACCTTCTCAATGGAGCTGAACCTCCAGATCTCACAATGTAATCCCTCTGGACAAAGACTGCCTGCAAAGCCAGTCTGCCCATGGGCTGGGAAAATCCCATCCCTCCAGATTTATGTACAGAGGTTTTCACTGCTCTGCTGGTGGCCAGCACAGCCAAGGAGCTGCTGTTTGGATAGGAGTCCACACGAGAGAAAAGATGACTATGGAAAGATTTATTCAGCTCAGTGAAGGGCTTAGCAAGGTGACTTGTAAGAGTAGAGAGCAGCTTAGAGAAAATTAAAAATGGCAGTAGAATGGGAAAGGTATGCAAAGCTAGAAGCTAAACCTGTGTGAAAACCTGATAAGGAACTAAGGTAGAAAAAGTGCACAAATACAGCAAAGGGAATGCAAAACACAGGCAACAAGGAGCATGAGAGCAGCATAAGCAGTGAAGATCCAGGCTCACATCAGTGAGGACAGGGAGCCAAGAGGTCATGAAAAACACATTAATGACAGAGATAAGGTTGATATCAATGGAAGCCTGGGTTCATTTCTTTGTTTCAGACTTCATGGAAGAAGCTGAGGGGGTCATGACTCAGGGACAGATTACTAGAGGGGCTGGTGGCAGGGACAGGGAGTGAAATGAAGAGACAATGTTAAAAGGCTTTGAAACAAGTCCTGAGTAGATAAGCTGTCACAGAAAGAATTAAAATTCACCCGATGCCAGCGGATTTATGACAGAATAGTTCAGTGGGACTAGCAAGGTAAACTAGCAAGGAACCTTTGGAAAATAAAATTAAATGTTCACTGTGAGCCTGCAGAGGAGGAGAGGGTATATAAACCAAGAGAACTCAAGATACAGAATCAAAACTTCCTTTGTTTATTGCTGATGCTAGTTAGGAATGAAGTTAATAGCCCATTCATGGCATAAACTGGTATGAGATCTAAACTAGTCCGATCCATCAGAATTATAAAGAAATTACATTCACTTGTAGAAGTGCAAAATATTCAAGTAAAATTGGGAGGGGTTAAGTATTTCAGCATTGCAGCCAAAAGAAATATATGACTGTACATTGTTTTAAAAAGTCTAAATATCAGAAACCTATAGTAGCAATGTCAGGCCAGGGTGAAGTGTTCCTACCACTCACACATATTAATGAATAATGCATTTAGATCACAAAATAAAATTCAGAAAAATATGTGGTAGAACATCCTCTTATTTAGGGTGAAGTGGGGAAAAAAATAGCTTTTAAAATTGAACCTTTAAATAGAAGAAAATCAACCTTAATTTCCATAAACAAACAAACAAAAAATTCCTGAAGGAAAACCTAAATAGTTTTTTTTTAAAACCACCAATGAAAAGCATACAAGTAAATCTAAAAAATGTCCACAGTTGGTTTCATACGGAAAGTCTGCCATGTGCTAAAGCATATCAAGATGGATGTAGAGATGAGTGGAGGCAGTCAACACTTACTGTGGTCTAAATATATTTTGGGTTTGTTGGAGGCCTTCAGGGCTAATATCCACATACAGAGAATCCATATTCAGATTCTGCCAAGTGAATGTTTTGGTGATAAAATTTCTGTGTTGTTGGAAAAGAAACATGGTAATGAAAGTTCACTTATCGTTAGACCTGCAGGTACATTTAAATATTCCAGGCATATATCAATATTTCTGTCATTGCTTGCAGGTTCTCAGCTTAACAAATGGAACCAACCCATAAAGTTACATTTGAAAGTAATAATAATCTCCTCTTCAGAAAAATAACAGAAACTGAATGGGTGGAATATTTTGTGTGTCAAATACAAAGTTACCCCCAAGTCTCAAATCTGAGATTACTTCAGGAAAAGAAATCTGTTAGTAGGTACAAACTGAAGTTCAAATTCTTTGTATCTATTCTCAGCTATCCTTTGATTCAGGGTGTGACCTCTGACAAATGATTTCAAGGGAGACTGTAAAGCAGAAGGAAAGGGATCATTCACACTGTGAAGAAGAACAGAAGAGTGCTCCACCTGATATAGGAATGGCCGTCCTGGCCCATCTGGCCCACAGTCTCTTCTTTAAAGTGGCCCTAAAAAAGAATCAGTGGGTGTCTCAAGAAGGCCAAAAGAGCACCTTAAGTACATTGTGCACTTCTCTGAATCCTCTACAGCTTCCTGAAGCCTGTGGTTTTGGAGTTTCCTACACACAGTATATTGGATTGCATCCCCTCGGAAAACAATAGTTGTGTAAAAATAACAGTGGTATCAAAATCAACCTGCTAAGTGTACTTGGAAATCTGTGGGAATTAATTTCCCCTGCTGAGAAGCTGGCTCTGAGCTCCCTTGCTTAGCATTAGTTCAGGTTAGTTCCAATATGTTATACTGAAACCTGGGTATGTTGCAGAAAATAGGAGAAAAGATGCACTGAGGCATTGAGAACTGTTTGGGGGTTTTGGCAGTTTTTTTGTTTGGTTGGTTTTTCGGTTGTTTGGTTGGGTTTCTGTTTGTTTTTTGTGGGAAGTAGAATCTAAGGAGGGATTCTAGATGCCACCTTTTTTGGATTCAGAATATACATGAAATCAGTTCGACCTGCAGGGCTTAATGAGACTTTCCTCTCTGAATAGGGTCACTACGAGGTCCCAGTGCAGCAGAATCTTATTTCTGCATGCTCCTCTTCAACCTGTAGCTCTATCACACCATCAGTGACAGTGGGATGGACAAGTTCAATCTCTTGCTGCTCTGCTCCACCACTGCTTTAGGGACACCTCAGTCATTGTGGGCTGGCCATTTTAGAGCAGTTGTACACAATAGGCCTTCTACCTGAAAAAAAAAGGGCCCAGAAAAAATACAGATGTCTTTTTCAGTCCAATTAGGAGAGCGATAGATCTTGAGTTCTGTTTTATGATAAGACAGGCACACCC
The DNA here is from genome assembly GCA_013398015.1 of Oreocharis arfaki. Classification (NCBI taxonomy): domain Eukaryota; kingdom Metazoa; phylum Chordata; class Aves; order Passeriformes; family Paramythiidae; genus Oreocharis; species Oreocharis arfaki. Next base: position 7,960 of record VZRR01011746.1, read on the forward strand.
GTCTGCTGCCCTGCAGGTACTGGAGCTGGTGACAGAAACTAGAAACCGCATGTTGTGATGCTCAGGATCCTAAAGAAAAAAAAAAGAAAGAAACCTAGCAAGCTTCTCATCTAGCTATGTTGATGTCAGTGACAAAACCCCATCTCAAATTCAATGCACTCCTGATTCACAGAAAACCAACCCTACAGAAACCCACAGCGTCTTTCCCAATTGAACGACATGTCTATTGGACCTCACAGATTTGCACTTACATTACTTTCTGTGAAGGATGGCATGATAGCACAAAGAAACTTACACCTGCTCCTGTTAGGTAATTAGCACTGCAAGTCATTGTTTTGGAGAACCATTCAGAGAAAAGCAAGATGAAGTCCATTTCTCACTCATCCCTGGTTATTAATGGCAGTTTCAGCAAAAGGTATGAAGAGCATATCTGATCTCTGCTGTCACACAGCAGACAGATTTTAACTCAATTACTCCCCTCTCACCTTATCTGAATGCATTTATTTTCCTGGAGGAAATTAGATCAGCTGTTATCTCTGAACCCACACCACATGAATTGTGGATGGAAATATCCACAAGGAAAAACAGATGCTCTTGTGATTGACAGAAACCCCTGAAACACGGTCTGCTCCACAAAAACAAAGGCAGAGATGTCACAGGGATGATTTACTAGCCTATATTACACTGGCAGAGAGAGATTTTTCTACGACTAACAGTCTGGTCTTATTGCAGAATAAGTAAATACACTTGCCTCAAGTTCAATCTACTCTAATTTGCTGCAGAAAATTAAAAATATTAGTATAGCAACTATTAAATCAAGAGATTTAAAAACAGTGTAAGATGGAAGGAAAAAATGTTATTACCATTCAGAGTAGAAAATCCCGTACTGCATAGTTTGGATAAAATCAGTGAGAGAAATAAAGCTAAATAACACCTAGATGACTGCAACAACTGGAGAGATGATGTTTTGTATGTAGACATTAGTCTAAACCCTGCATTCACATATATTTCCTCTCTACCATTTATTCGTAACTCTTATGGATAAAGTGGAGTAAAGTACATGTAGTGATACCAGAAAGGGCTGCCATGCTCTAGCACTACAATTTTAGTTTTCTTAAAAAAAACAAATAAAAGACCTCAAAGGCTTTGGGAAACTATGGATTTTTTTTTTTTTTTTTTTACATAAATCAATAGCATTTTGATCCCACTTGTAGTGAGTACTAATGAAACTCTTGTCTTTTAACACTGGCCTGTGGCACATGACTTTGTCTTTGATAGCAATGCCCACACCAGAGGGTCTGATCACGTGTGGTGAATTCCCAGTTACTTGCATCCTGACAGACCTAAAAGGTCAAATTCCCTATCAGTCCATTAGCAGTTCTGTGCAAAGAGAGATATGACCTGTGTGTTACAGTGAGTTAAAAATAATGGAAAAGTTTGGAGTATGTGGACAATTTATTTTACTTTGGAGACTTGCTGCTTCCCTGGAGAATCTTGCAAGGGCAGGAGTGGCACCAGGAAGGCAAGAGGCTAGGAACCCATAAGGATCTGTGCAACAGAGGGTGAAAAGTCAACAGTAGCAAAAGAAGCATCTCAGCAGGCTGGAGAAAGAAAAGAGATGTCTAAAATGTGGGTTTTGATTCATTGTCTCTGTCTCATGTCCCCAAAACACACACCTGAAAGCTACAGGGCTCTCAGAGGTGTTTGCTCACAGGTGGTCCCAGTGCCTCTTCCATGACATGAAGTTTCCCCACTCTGTATTAAGTCTGCACAACTCTCTTGTCATTTATCTAGAAATTTTCCTGAGTATGTGTCAAATAAAATGCCAAGTTGCTTCTCTTCAGTTATTTTCCCACCACCTTTGATTCATCCATGTGAAAGCAGGCAGGATGCCTCCACTCTGGTTTTTACAAAGGCAAAAAAACTCATCAGTAAATCTTTAAATAAAACCATGCCAAAGAGTGGCAGTGGGAGTTTCTTGGAAATTACCTGCAAAGCCTGAAGGAAAATAACTGCTTGATCATAAAGCATTATGTAAAGAGTGGTGTTTTCGTTACACTGGATTATTCTCAAAAGCCTTTTCATTAAATGACTTCACAGATTTGATCATTAGCATAAATGTACCCAAAGCTGTCTGGTGTGAGCCCACCCAGCCTGCAGCCCCACAACGAGAACTGGATACCACATCATGGAAAAGGAACAGAAGAGCAATTTTAGGAGAGGGGCTTCCTTCAGAGTGTCATGTTTGGAAAGCGGTTCTTCCAAAGGTTCTTCTGTCCCTCAGAAGGGATGTCCTATGCACTAAGTACTATGTACTATGCACCACTAGAGGGAAAAAGTCAGATTTATACAGAAAGCTGACTTCATTGCTAAAAAAAAAAAAAACCAAAAACCCCCAGAAATTTGAAACTACAGGAAAATACACGATGCTGATAGATTCATTACTTAGTCATACAGTGCCAGGTAGACCAAGAAACCTTGCCCAGGCACATAAATGGTAATAATTCTCCCCGGTGTTATGATAAATAATACAACCTGTGCACAGGCTGTACATTTACATGCCGGTATAACCCACTTGGCAGGTGATTGGAGACCAATATGCTCAAACTATTTAAATGACCTCTTGTTCTCAAGTTTTATGTAAGAATTAATGGCAAGAACCATGAGGCTGAGAAAAATATATACTGTGTCTATTGAGATTTTATCCTTTGGTATATGAATGCCTGTTTTTGAGATTGACTGATTAAGTTAATTTTATTTTAAAGGCCTAGCAAAAATGAAAAGCATACACAGAAAATGACTTTTTAATGTTCTTGGTCATGTTGGAATTACTAAAATTAGCACAGAGTGTTGTAAAAACAAACTGATGCCATCACCTTACTGGCACAGGATAGGAGATACCACAGCATACCAAGTGCCTCTTTCACTGTAAATACAACATCCTGTCAGAAACCATTAAGTCAAGTCAAATTGCTGAGTTGTATTTAGTTGGATTCATCAAATAAATGGAGCTGTGGACATAGTGTTTTCTTTTAGCTAGCAGAACTCATTAATTTAATTCTGGAAAAAGTCTGCAAAGAAACTCCAGGAAATCACACCGTGGGGACAAAACTTATTTTAACTGATGAGGTGTAAAGACTGATAGTAAAATGGCTGATAACACAATTGTTGAGTGTTTGCTGCAAAGTCTGGTCCAGCAGTAATCAAAAACATTTGTCTTGATGTGCATGAGAAGCAAAAACAAGAAATGGTACTATTCCAGGATTTGCTAATGAGAATTTAACAAAGGAAAAGGAACCTACTTCTACTACTCTAAGAGAGTAAGTCTTGGTATATTATAGCCCATGAACTTGGGGATTTTTATTCTCCTTTTTCCTGGCAGCCCAAGCTTATTTGGAAATAAATTTGCATAGCATGGAAGCTTAGTGGACAAGTGACAGCACTGCTTGTAGAGTTTGTAAATTTGAGAAACTTAAGACTTACAATTGAGGGATAATGTATTTTTCAAAGAGAAATTCGGCATTACAAATCAAAGAGCACTCTTGTGGCATAGTAAGACAAAGAATCAGCACAGAAAAATGGATACTTTATGTGATTACACCCATAATTCACCAGTGCTCAGCTTTTAGTAAGTAATATAAACTCCCTTACCAGTCTACTAGAAATTACAAAAAAAGAAAAGAAAAAGAAAAAAAAACTAAACAAAAACCCAAAGCACCCACAATAAAAAGATCCATCTCTACAGATACGAAAGCTTTCAAAAAAGCTTTTTGAGAATGTGCTTTCCTGAATGTCTCCATTTGCATTAGAAATACATAGATTGAGTTGGACTGAATCATAAAGCACCTTTTGTCATTCTTTTTGTTCAGTCATGGTTAAATGCAGCAGTTCTAAGTCACACACTGTGACTTTCAAAAGAAAAGAATAAGGAATCTTTCAGACCACGTGCCCATTTATGAAAATTAGGATCCCTAGAGGAAGAAACTTTTTCTGCTTTTTGAACTGATGCCACTAATTTCTTCCCACATACTTCTGTGTTGTGACCAATTAACAGAATAAGCATTTTTAAAGATTTAAACAATAGTAAATATTTTTGTCAGGCCATAGTGTCTTGAATACATCTGTTACTTCATCTGAGCAATAAGGACCAAAAACAAGAGCATGGGAGACGTAAGGAGAACAGAAAGAGTAAGTTCAGATCAACAAACATTCATATATATAACTCATCCATTAATTTCTTAAATTTCATGCTTTTTTAATCTGTGTTCATAATGAGGTACAGAGATAATAACTAGGCAAATAACCTCTCACCCATGATGAATTCCTACCCATTTCTAAACATTTCCTACAGGGTAGATGAAGAAGAAGTTAATCTCTTCAAAGCACTTCCATGCAAGTAGTTGTTGGCCATGTTCTGTGTGTTAGGACTCAGAAAATAATGAGCACAGTGATAAAAATATAACTTAGCCTTTCCTGTAATTTATTATATATACAAAATTTGGATCTAAATTGACTGCTTAGTTTTTGTGTCCTGACTTTGTGCCAGAGGAAGTAAAAGCTGGAATGTTTGGCAATAAATGGGCAAAAATCCCATATGCAGTGACATACCTGATGAAAATACCACTGAAAGGAGAGAGGAAAAGAGTGAGGGGATTAAAAATGCCTGTTGTAGAGGGAAAATGGACCTGTCTGACAGTTCAATAGTATACTCTGTGAAAAGCCTGGACAACCTCTATTAGCACTGCTGATGAGATAAAGGTGGTGTTTTTCCTGAGTGCAAGGGGGGCGAAAAACCTACAACTCGCTGTGCAGACTGAAAGCCTTTGTTAAACCCAGAGACAAAACATCTACTGATAACATGGAAAAAAACCTCCAAAACCACTGGTGATTTGAGGAGCATTTCAATTTTTATGAGCAGAATAAAAGGAAGTCAAATATTGCTGAGTTTGAGGTTGAATTAAGAAAATTAATAGAGCACTGCCATCTTGCCGAGAGTTTAAAGCAGGGAGAGCCTCAGTCATGTGTGGTATGCAGAAGGAAGCAATCCAAAAATATCTCTTTGCTGGGGCTTTTTATACCCTATAATGGTCCCTAGAATCTGATATTTAATTCTTATCACACTATACTTCAACAGTGTCATATGATCACCTCAGCAAATTAACCAGAGGTCGAGCCAAAAGTAGAATACAGGCACTATTTAAATTGTCAATGCTTTGCTTTGGAGAGGCACAAACTTGTAAAAGTAACATTTTCCTATGAAATTTTTTCTTGGACCACTTTTTCTTGCAGTGTGCTTGTATGGGAATTTCTCTCCCCAATAGAATTAAATCCAGTTTATCTGGGGATAAACAATTGATTTAATTGACAGCTGTGCCTCTGCAAGGCCTCAGACAGGGAACTCTGTATCTGAACAAGTTTACTGGGCCTCCTGCATGCAGCAGAGCCAGGAACAGGTCCAAATGAAGGTGTAAGTTGGTCTTGAGACAACAAATAACAAAATTCATCTTTTCACTAGGGCCTGATGTTCTTGGAATGTTTCATTAGTACATTATTAAAGAATTATCAGCTTGGTTTACTTATCAGAGCATCTTCTATTCATAAATTGCATCAAATCAGAGGGAGGGCTGAGGGTGATGGTGAGGAGGAATGAAAACACAGAGGAGGAGGAGTTGGAAGAGTTGTATTCAAAAAGAACTGAAATTAATCTTTTTAAAATCTTTTTCTGTAGCAAGATTGAGTGCAAAGGTCTGAGTTATCACTCCAGTGCTCCGACAACGTCTCAGCAAGGAATCTGGAAAGTCTCCACGTTTGTGTTTGTGTAGTTGGTCCTTTCCATAGAGCTGAGTGTCCCAGTGACAAGTCAGTCACACCAAATCAGATGTTACTTGCCTGTATATGTGTCCTGAGAGCTTTCTAGATGTATGCACCTACCCTATCCACCCTTACCATCCTGAGGGCTTGTGAACTTCCCTCTGGTCCATTCCAGCATCAAACAGGGAAGTGCAAGAGATGGATTCTGAGGGTCTGTGTGCTCTGCTTCTGGTACCACCTTGTATTTTAGATGTCTGCCATGTCCGTACACAGAGTTATACAGAGAGAAAGGACATAAAAATAGGCCTAAACTGTAACCACAAAGGAAGAATAATTCACCTCCTCCATCCTTCTAGTACAAATTTTTGCATTAATTTATTACTTAACCTTCTCCTCATCATTTGCTTTTACATTTAGTTTTCCATTTAGTTGTGCCTCTGATTAATTTTCTTATAGATGCAGAAATGACAAACTTTTCAAATGTTCAGGGTTTTTTTAACAGAATTTATTTGCCAGATTGGCCTTCTTCCACAAAGTCTAACAACTCCAGTGCTCAGAGCTTGTTAGGACTGATTCTTTTCTAACAATATCCATGCATTCAGGGCTGTGATTAATTCTCCTAGAAAAAAAAAATCTATGCAGTTGATAGCTTTAAAAAATGTATGACATGGATAAGTGTCACATGGCTGGCTATGAAAAGAGAAGGATATTAATCACAACATTTAGATTAGATTAGAGATGCAATTGAACTTTTTTTCTCCCTTGCTGCAACCATTATATTTAGAACAGTCACTGCTCTGCTATTCTAGCAGGGAGAAAAACATATTTAATTTATATAGCTGAAAAGGCTTGGCCTCACTTTCAAGATCATCTCATGAATTTGATAAACATGACTCAGTAAAGAATATAGGCTTGAAGACAAGAATTACCCTTAGTTTAAGATTCAGCAAACCCCTAGAAGAAGAAAAATCTGAGAGGTGAAAGACAGTAAACATGTTTGATGGAGGCAACTGTACCATGTTAATTAAAATCTCAGACTGCCTTTATGAAGCACGGAATCCGTGACCCTCGAAAGCATCGCTGTGGAGCTGGTGCTCAGTTTTGTCTCAGGCCTGCCCCTGCTCTCTTAGAAGAGAAAGGGAACACTTCTGATGTCTCCAAAAGAGATCACAGCAATCTCATATTTCTTCTTTTGGTTCTCCATTTCTAACAGCCTGTCAGTCCCTATGAAGAAGGGTACATAGGGGGGTTTTTTTGTTGTGGTTTAAACAGCCATTTGCTCACACACACATACATGGGATGGAGAGAGAATTGGAAAAAAGGTAACATTTCATGGGTTGAGATAAAGGCAGCTCAATAGAACAAAAACTAATTATAAAAATAAAAAAATATACAAAATGAGGGATGCACAATCAGTTGCTTATCACCTGCTGACCCATGTGCAGCCGTTCCTGAACTGCAGGCTGCAACCCCAGCCGGCTCCCCCGGCTGTATACGCTGAGCATGGCACCATATGGAACAGGATATCCTTTTATCCAGCTGAGATCAGCTCTCCTGCCTCTGGCTGTGTCCCCTCCCAGCTTCTTGTGCCCTCCAGCCCTGTCGCTGCCAGGGCTGAAAAGCCTTTGACTTAGTGTAAGCTCTGCTCAGCAACATCTAAACCATCACTGTGTTATCAACCTCATTCTCATTTTAAATCCAAAATACAGCACTGTAATTGCCAATACGAAGAAAAGTAACAGCTGAAACCAGAACACTTTTCCAGCTGGCTGCTGGATTGTTGTGAGCTCTTCCCAAAACAAGCCCATGTTTATATTGAATCTGAGAATAGGCTTTCATACCAATCTTGCTCAGTAGCAGGGAACTGCATCTTCAGCAGAGGCTGCTGGAGTGGTTTTTCAGGTGTGTTTTATCTGAAAATACCAGTTTGCTAAAATGGCCATTGGCTTAAATGGTGTTTCAAATGAAACAGGAGATAGAAACCAATGTAAGAACCTCATAACTAAAACACTTGACACAGCAAAGACGAAGCAGTGCAGAAGCTGCTGTAGTGCTTTACACACCAAACTATCCATCAACAGGCTGTACAGCAGCCACTGCTGTCACCCAGTACTCAATTACTCACACAGAGGGAATAGGCATTTCCCTGGATGTGGGAAACAGCAGATCTGATGCCTCATTCAGACACCTGCTCCTCTCTCTTTTGTTTTTCCTCATAAAACTCTGAAGAGGTTCATTTCCTTAGGAAGCATAAAAGCAATCATGGATAATAAGCAGGAGAATTTTTTAAGACAAAACCCCTGATTTCATTCCTGAGTCTCTTACTCTGTGCCATCACAGATGCAGGTAAAGAACCTCTTTGCCACGTGAAAAATTTGCTGTGGAATTATGCCCCTGAGGTACAGCAAGCTTGTCAACAAAAAGTTCTTCAGGGGATTTCAGCATCCCTCAGCAAAGTCAGGACATTTATATCGCTGCTATCAGCTGGTTTAGCCGTACAATTTATTTTGTGCTGCTCAAAGAAAGAATGATAAGAAATGCTTGGGGAACAACCACATGTCTTTGGGCTAACTGCAGGTGTTAAAGCTGCAGGTTTCTCCTGAAAGCCATCTTCAAAATGATTGCAGGTGAGTTCTGACTGTAAACTTCTGTTGTTTTGCTGAGTTTTACTACATGGGCTGCTTCATGTCAGAAACCTACAATTCCTTTTAACCAACTGTTTCTGTTTAGATTTCATCACGTATTTATGTTAAACAGTCTCAGAGACACAACAGGTTGGTATAGGGAATAAATCAGTCTAAAGTCCCTAACTCTCATTCCAGCCACAGCATTGCAATTTTCCAGTCTTTGGGATGTTTTCAGTTTGATAAAAAGTAGGTTTTGAGGGCTGCATCTTATACTCCTCTTTTGAAATATAAGTATTAGAGCAGGTAATGAGCAGAAAAGGCAAATGAATATGTTTAAAGACATTTTATTCAACATGTAGCTTGGTATTAGACCATTATTTCAACTTAAATGCAGCAAATTACTTTTTCCCAACTATAAGCACCAAGTTTTTTCCGAAGATTTTTGTCATAGGATCCCTACCTTACTAGTGAGCACATGTTATTTGCTCTCCACTAGCAGTTTTAATGGCCACCCAATGGGGTCATATATCACCTTATTTATTACATCTGCATCTGGTCAAACTGTTCCTAAAAAAAATCATTTATTGAAATAATTTAGCCTTTTTTCCAGTTCTACAAAATATCCATAAGAAGAATGTGACTTTTATTACTTCATTCCTTATTCATAAGTGTTTGTCCGATCACTTATGTGAACAAATTATTGCCTGCGGAATTTTCTCAAATCTTCCAATCCTTCCTTGCCATCTGGTCAACAAGGCTGGCTTCATTACTCACACAGTCTTATTTATATCCTTTGATATGCAATAACCATCCTCCTGGAGACCGAACCGGGGATGTCCAAGTTAAAAGCAGAATTCATTACAGACTGGGTTGCCTCGCAGTAGATTTGCAATGGACTCTCAGGAGCAGACAGAGTAACAAATATCTACTGAGGAAAAACTTGAATAAACTGAGTTTAGAGAAACTGCCTAGAATTTACTCGGAAATGTTCTAAAATATCTTTCTTGTTGGTTTTTTTTTACCTTCTACAAGAGGAAATATCTGTTTTCCTCCATGTATTGAGTTTTTGTGCTCAGTCCACTCCTGAAAGGAACTGGAAGATCTGCTGGTTGTCTGGAATGCATCTGCTTTGCTTTACATATGCACATACATATGGAGATGTGTTTGTGTCCTGGTGTGTGTTGACATGACATAAGTGTACACTGGATCATGAATTCGTCCTACTTCTCGTGTGATTTGTGTAGCAGCTGAGGCAGTAACTCTCTAGCCAGGAATGCTCATAAAAATAAAGAAATATGTATTACATATTTATAAATATACCTCTGGACACCTTTCACACAACATCCACATGGTGACATTGCTTCACATTTCTCCAGTGGTCTCCACTTAAACTCACTGGTCTCTTCTGTGAACCCACCACTCAAGAGTCTCTTGTGATAAGCACCGATAAGAGAGGAGGAAGCAGGAGCTGCCTCAATTCTCCTGCCCATGAAGATCTGTCCCACTAGGGATGCAGGGCTGTGTCCTTTCTCCTTGCCTTTCCTTGGGCAGCTCTGTCCCTGTTCATCTGCTGCTGCTTCATTGACTCCCCTGCCCATCATTCAGATGGATTATGAAGCACAAATCCTTCTGGCTCAACTCGCCGAAGGAAATGTCACTTTACCTTGTTCTCTGGCTGAGATTTTAAAGTATTTCCACTGCCTAATTCTCTCAGCACTATTAATAGCTGATAATTTCTTGTTATATGCCTTTTTCTATTAAACATTTTCATTTAGCATTCACAACTGGAGGTTTTCATTTACTTTTCTAATGGCTCATTAAAGAGCGAGTATCATGGTTAAGGAAATGATTTGGGAATATAATGTCGTGTGAGCTAGGTGTAGGTGATAATTACCATGTGTTAGTGCTTGAAGGGCCTGGCTGCTTTCTGAGCAACCCAAATCAGTGGAGACGTGCCACAGATTTCCCTCTCTGTGTTTCTCCTGTTACTGAGGTGTGAGCAGGAAGCCTGGAGGTCCTACACAGTTGGTAAAAGCAGATGACCTGCAGGCATGAGACTCAGGCTACAAAGCCAGGAACTACCTCTCAGTTAATTCTTCTGGAAAAAAAGACAAATAGCAGCAGTATTTAGCAAATAGTGTTTAGTAAATAATAAATAGGAGATAGTAAATAATGCTGCTTATCACCAAAAGTCGTATACATGTACGTACGAATGACAGAGCCTGGGTTAGAACTCTGTGCTTTTGTACTCAGGTTGCTATGCTCTTCGTGGGCTCTTGGATTCCAAAAGAAGGGATTCAGCACTCAGATCTTAGGAAGGGAAGGACTGGGCTGTGATTTTGCTGACATTCAAGGGTAACCTTGGAGCACATGTCCTTGGTGTCCCACAGGCTGGTGAGCTTGGCAAGCACTGCCCATGAGCCTCCTCACAGGGATCAGCCAGGGTTCCTGCTCTGAAACATCTGTCATCCCCCACCACCATTTGGGGAGCTCTTTTTACTCTGTTCTACACATGATGCATTTTTTCATATTGTACACCCTAAAAACCAGAATCTACTGTTTTTATTTTGGGTGCTCTTGGTACACATATATTAGCAGTTTGTTCGTTTTAGAGAGGAATATAGTTTGAAATATCATTTCAAATTAATACACTTTGTTACTCAAGAACAAATTAAAACCTGCTGGGGGCAGAGTTTAGTTGGGAAATAAAAGACATCAACGGGACAGAGCAAGGCCTAAGAGGGGATAAGAAAGAGGAGCATGAAACTGTAACAATGCAATAGATGGATTCTTGACCAGGGGCTTAACAACCAGTGGTCCAAAACCAATAAATTTTATCTACAGGGTTAGCAGAAAACTGTAGCCAGTGAAAAACAATTGACTCTGCCGCAGGGCAAAAGACAAAAAACCTCATCACACACAGAGCTTCAACACAGGACTCCAAAGATTCTTCTGTCACAGCTGAGCTAAAGGCTTTGATGTATCACCCAGTTCTGTAACCTCCGTCCTAATGAATTAATAATTAAAAAACTTATAATGGGAATACTGAGACAGTTATCAGGCTACCAGAAGGATTAGGAGGAGCCTGATTAATATAATCTTGGAAACAGTCATAGATGTTCAATGTGCGTTCAGTCCCTGTGTGGTCCTTCCTGTCCTCTTTCAGAGACTTCTGTTCCTGTATAATGAGGTCACATCAGCCCTCTCAGGGCAGTCCTGGGCAAAGCCAGCCAGGCCTGAGTCCAGCTGGGACGGCTCCGGGTCACGGCACCTGAGTTCCTGTGGCCACTGACTGGGGCACGGTTCAGCCTCACCTCAGGGACCTCAGAGGAGGGGGAACATCTAACTACAGGGAGCAGGGCATTCTAAACCACAGAACAAACTCTGCCTCCCTCCAGCAGTGTTGATCGTTTTCCCTATGCAGGGACTGGAGCACTTTGGAAGAGCATAAAGCTTGTAGGAACAATGATAACTCAAGTATCATTCTGCAGAATTTATGCTTTTTTGGAATGGAGAGATTTTCTGCTTGATCATCTGGCAGCAAGAGAACACAATCTAACTTCCTCATTGATTCTTTGCATCCTGAAGTGGTTAATTCATTTTACTGCTTTCTGGAAATTATTATGGCTCTTGTTTTTGTTTTCAGAGCTAACCTCTTCTGTATTGGAATAATTTTAAATATCGTTTCCTACTTCTGCAGTTAGGTTAACATACACTTTTAAAATTAAAATATAGATGCATGCAATTTTTTTGGACGTTCACCACAGCTCTCTGCTCCACATAAAGCTCAGGGAGTGCCTTATTACCAGTGTGGGACAAGGGCAGTTGTCAGCCTTCAGGAGACATCCAATGCCACAGATTTGTCTCTTTTTCTTCTAGCAAGTCCTTTCAGACAGCTGAGCCTCACCTCCACATCTCTCTCTCATTCCTCAAACACCAGAAACTAAGGCAATTCAGTGTCAGTAGAGAGGGTCTACTGTAAACTTCTGCAGATTTAAAAGGATAATTTAAGAGGATAATAATTTAATAGGATAATCTGCATGTTTATGTCGTTTTGCACATTGGTTCTCGTTTGGTAAGAAAGCTCAGAAACACACTGTGAGGTGATACTTTGTCTCTCTCCTTTGCAAGACAATGCCATAAATATTACACAAGAAGCTAAATCTGCCAAAGATATGCATGTCCAGAGCAGCAGGAAAACTAACACAAATACTGCTCTATAAAAACCTCAGGGTTTTGGGTTGTTTTGCTGTTGTTATGACCTAGTTTTTTGTTGGTTGGTTTGGGTTTGGGTTTTTTGGTTGGTTGGTTGTTTTTTGTTTTGTTTTGTTTTTAAATCAAGTCCTGGCCTTTGTTTTTCATAGTCTGGAACTGGGGAGTTATTTTCAATGGGACATTTTGTTTGTTAGCTCTAGAGTTGACACACATTTTATATAGGGCTGAATGCAAGAGTTGGAATGGCAACAACTGCCAGACAAGCACTAGAACAGTGGCTTAGACGTAAGTCTAACAGGTTAACCTTCTATGGAAATGCATAAGTTTTAACCTTAGCAGTGTTGTTTCTCTTTTTTTTTTTTTAATGTAATTCTCTGCTTTTTTTCATTTTCATGCATTTTTGGGGCATGAGAAAAGCTCTGGCAAGCAAATGAATCTGTACATGGAACTAGAATTACATAAAATATTCACTGTATATTTTTAAGACGACCAGAAGTTGTGTAAAATGAACAAGGTGTACCATGAGGAAGCAGCCAGTCAGGACCATTTACTTATCTAGATTTTATAAAACATTTCTCTAGTGTTAAAAATCCTTTCTCGTTTTGGAGAGGTCAGGTGGATTAAGCAAAGTTGGATGACATAAATTCTTTTCAAGCTTGAAGGCGGAATTGATTAAAGTGTATCAGTCTGAAAGAGATAATAGTCCTGATAATTGAATTCATTTCATTTCTTCTTTTAAAAAAAATAGAGATGGATACAGAAGGGAGGATAATTCTGCCCTGATTCAGTCCTACAGTTAGAAAAAGTTTCTTGGGTTTCACTGAAATGGCATCATATTACAGCCAAACAAGAGATCCACTGTGTAATTTCTCATATTACATATGGGGCAAAAGTGTATAATCAGGTTGTGGAATTGGTTTGCTTGTGCTTTTTTTAATACTATTTTTTTAATATAGATACATATTTATAAAACTGTATTTTTAAATATGATCCTGTCATTTTAAGCAAGATGTTCCTCCTAGCTCTCCAAATCCCTCAAAGCTTCAAAGAATATATTTGGCAAGGGTACACACGTAACACCAGGGTTTTTTCAAAAAAATTCATTATCTATTCTTATTCTTTAAAGATACACAGGGGAAAATAACCAATTGCAGTCTACCTCTGCAGTTTCATCAGAACCACTATTTCATGGACTGAATAAATTAATTTGGCCATACAAAACATATCTGACAAAAGTGCCACTAAAAATTCTATATAAAGTTTTAAGCTGAAGGAAATGAAAATGACTGAGCTATAAATGTCTACATAAGAGGGTCTGGAGAAAATGCTGACAGGCCCCTATCTCCAGTGATGCTGCCAGGTGCTGTTATAATTAGCTCTTTGGATGCAAGGAATTGTTCATTTCTGCAAGCAGAGTATAACCTCGTGTGCAGAGCAGGTCTGTTCATTTGAGACTGAGCATCATTTCAGTGCTCGGACTACTTGAGAAGAAGAAAAAGCTTTTGGTAAAAGACTTTGGTGCTGAATAAACATCCTCAGGTCTAGACTTTGGGTTCCCCTAGTCAGCAGAAAGTGGCAGGAGTTAGAAAGATGTGAGCATTTTTCAGCTCATTTACGATGTAGTTTATGAAATAAACCTATGGGCAGACATTTGAATGAGCAAACTGCTGAGGAAAAATGGTTTTTCATACAGCATTTCAGCTGACAGGGTGTTGGAGTCAGTATGAAAATCACTCCTTTTTCCTTTTAAAAGTAACAGAGAAATGCATGTGGCAAGGAAAAAAAAGAGCCCAACACTGGACAAGGTAGCATTGAAAAAAGGGAAAAGCACAAGATCTCTCTTAATATGGGGATTCAAGTAATATTTTGTAAGAAGATGCAATTCAGTCAATATAAAAAAGCCAGACTATGCAGCTTTTCCATCACAGCAAGAAACGGGTTTAGTGTTATCCTGCCTCTGCTATTCTCACTCTTTGCAAGGTAGACCTTAATTTATCTACTAATGAAACACATATGCAAATATTTTTGACACCTCAGGGTGTATTAGGGGGCTGAGTGAGTGCTATTCATCACTGTCCACCAAGTGGAGTATACATTCTCCTTTTTAGACTTACTGAGAAGTGAAAGGTCCAAATGTAACTGCAACATAAATGAAGAAAGACATTAGGGCTGGTAGAGTCATTCTAAAAAAAGAAATAATTACATGTGTTTTTGTACTTGGGGCAAAATTTTCCATGTTTCCTGCGGGTGAGACACTGTTCTTAAATTACCAATGGGCTGCCAGTGTGCCCCATAGAAAATTATGAAAAAACTCACCTTATAAATAATCCATAGCAGAGAAATTAGATGTATAATTATAGAGATAGGTATTGGAAAAAAAAAAGAAGTTAAATTTGATGGTTAGACAATAGCTGCAGCTATGAAACTCTGCATCTCATTTTAGTGGTTGCACATTAGCCTCCACTACTGACATTATTAACTGTATCTCATTGCTGCAAAAGCATCCTCTTTGTCTCACTAAAATGGGTTTCCTCTAAGCTACAAGCAACAGACAGCCTCGAGGACATTTTGAGTCCAACCAACTCTAAACAAAGTTGTTATGCCACATGGGGCAAGGCACTTGGCTTTTGTATGATCCAAATCAGCTCCTCTGAGGCTGCAGTGCTAATGAAGAGTTTAAGTTCCTGCAGCTGCAAATGCTGAAGACACCTCAGCTGTGCGCTCGTGGTCATCATTGCCCTCAGCTGTCTCACCAGTTCCTACCTTCCGAGAGCCAGGTGGAAAAGCAGCTCTGAACAGCCACATCAAAAATTCATTGCTGACACCACCTAATCAGGGCTCTTGCTCACTGTGAGCAGTCTGATAGCAACAAATAGAAATTTACATTTGGCATCCATTGCCCTCGGTGCTAATCTGGAACAAAAGGTGAAACACAAACTGGGAAGCTGGCAGCAACAAATTGCCTTAACAGAAAAATGTGAAGATGAAGCTGATAGTTATCCAGCTCTTGTAGTGCAGAGGCAGTCGTCTTGGTGTTGAAATAACATCCTCCTACCTTTTTGCACATGAAATAACTAAAATTCAGGAAAGCAACACATTTCTCAATGGAGGAAGGGGAAACTGTGACCCACAGGCTGTCTCTGGTCACAGACCTGTCACGCTGTGAAGTCCCATCTCCCCTTCCAAATGCCCATGTGACCATTTACCCTGTTCACTCCTTTCTTTGTGGGTTCCCCTGATTGGGGGCTGCAAGGCAGGTGTGCCTTCTCGTTTAATCTGAAATTCACTATCAACAGCTGCTGCCAACAAGCCAAACCTTCCCTAGGTCCCTCAGCTGTAAGCCTCCACAAGAAGCTATAAAAGAACCAGCAACAAGCTAGGTATGCTGGTCTCTCTTCTGGGGTTTTTTGGTGGAAGGAGCTTCTGCTGTCTTCTAAAGGTATTGTTGTACTATTGTTTTATGGATTCCTGGTTTTGAGTTCAGTACTGCTGCTTCATAAATTAGTCCTTTCAGAGATTCTAGGTTTTGTAGGATAGAGCTGAAAAAGTATGAAAGGGCTGGGACTTTCTTGTCTTTGTTCAGTTGTTTGTATTTCTAATTGTGGTTTAGAAAAGTTATGAGGTGTGACTTGTGCACCCTGGAGTCTAGCATAGCTCTAGCCTGACTGTTGAGTGAATTACAGATAGAGTACCACAGAGCACCTTTGTGCTCATTTCAGGGTTTCCTCTCTGCCTCATAAAGTTCCCTCTCTAATGGTAGTTCCCAGGCTGCCTCCCTGGTGCTGCTTCCTTCCTTGCTTCTGTGACTGTCCCACCCCTCCCAGGGTCAATGGTGAGAAGTGAATTTGCATTGTAGAGCTGTCCATTTGCAGAGTGGAGTGTGTGGGGAGAGTTCCCCAAACCGAGCTGTGTGCTCCCCAGCTCCACCTGGGCTCTGGGGAAAGGGAAGGTCATGGCAGGGCTCTGGGGGTTCTGTTTTACTCAGCTTTGAAGGTGGAATTGAGGCTCAAATTTCTGAGGTAGAGGGGTGATAAAATCTTCAAAGTTTATCACCAGACAGTAAAACTAGTGCAACTCTTGTGTCTGCTCCTTTCTGGTGGAATAACATGCTTTACCTCATGGCTGTTCACATGAATGAAATCCATACCTGCTTAACATGAATCTGTTGGTATTTGCTTGACTTTTTTTCCTACTGTTGTCTGTGTATAAATCACTCAGGTGATGCTGCTGACAGATCCTGTGGCTGTATTTAATATTGAAAGCACGTGTTTCTTAAGCTAGTTATCTCTGCCACCCTTGAAATTCAGATTAAGTCTCTGCTTCTGAAGAAAAATGCATTTTAAACTGCACACTTTGGAGGTTGCTGTTGTTGTCTTTTAGTTCTGCTTCTTTTTTTCATGTAGTGGCATAAGGATATTTTCTGAGCACCTCTTTGTGAGGCAAAAGTGAGGGCCACGGTGATTATATCCAGTCAAATAGCAGGGCTGTAGCTGGAAATATATATTATTTGCAAGTGTGTTGAGAGGCACTGAGAGAATCTCGTAAACAAAGCTGCCCATATGTTGCATCTTGAACACTTAAACAATGAAGCTGATTGGTTTTTTCCCCTCTCTTTGTCTGACAACACTCACAAGGGTTCATGATTTTTCACTGATAAAGCTCCTGAAACTTTTTCTTTTCATTTTTGTGAGAATACAGAAGAAAGGCACATTCAAGACAGCATTTCACAGAACAGATGAGCTCCCAAGGGGTTTTGTTTCTTAGGGTTGGCAGATGATAAAGGAAGAAGCTTGTTTTGATGAAAGAATTTGGTGAATCTGAATGAATAATGACAACTAGTATGTATAGAAGCAGGAATGTTTTTCTCTGGCTTTTGACCATGGATGAATATCTTAAAGCTTGTCATCAAGATAAGTAGTTTGAAAGTGTATTAATGATTAAAGTGAAAAGAGACTGTGGGAGGCAGAAGAGGAAGAAAAAGGGAATTCATACAGTGCTGTGGGTGGCTTTTTTCTTTTCAAGAGCTTCATAAAACATAAAGGTGATAAATACAGGGTGAGGACAGAACAGTTGAAAGATTCTGGTAGAAAGAAGAAAATGTGGTTTGACATTTACAGAACATCCGCAGAGCTGGGCTGAAGAGTAGGAGTACACAGCACATCTGAATGGCAAGAGCAACAATCTACCTTAATTTGAGCCTTTAGGCATGTAAAATTGTGCCAAGAATTATGTTCCAAATATTGGGATAAATGGAGCCATAATGGAAAGAAAGCTGATAGGAAAAAGCAGATAGTGAAGGCAGCTGAGAATGAGAGCTGTAAAGTAACAAGAAAGGGTAGTGGAGGCAGATAATTGGCAAGTTGGAAATGGAGAAATAAAAAAAGAGAAGTTCCATGAAATAGTCCTTTGTCATTAATTTCTTTTCACGGAGTGAATGAGAAGGGGGGGAGTATTTTTTTTCTTTACACCGCTTGGCATTCATAGAACTTGAGTGAGAAACTCTGCTTCTCCACCAGTCCCACCAGGGAGAGAATCAAGCCTGACATAAGTAATCTATTTGATTTTCACATATCCTATTCTCCCAGTAGACTTTCTTTGTAGAGTTGAACAAAACCAAGAGGAAAGTAAAGTGTACTAATGTCAGGATTGTGTTGAAAGAAACTGGAGGCAGTGGTTTTGAGCTATTTCTTTGTTTAATTGTGTAGAAGGCAGCACTGTATTTGGCTTAGTGTAATACTGTGGATTTTTAATGTTAACTGTGACTTTGCCAATTTACTGTGACTTTTTCCTTCTCTTCCTTCATGTTTAGGCTTTCCTATGCATTCCTCCCAAAGTTCTCTTCTTTCTTACTTAATGAAGCTCTACCAGCTTGTATTGGTGGTTAAACAGAGTATCATAAGATACAGATCATCTTTAACCTTATTTTCTATCCTGAAGTGTAATTTTAACAATTAACATATTTGTGCAATGGAAAGAAAGTAATGCAGCAGAAGTGACATTAAGAGGAAAAACTGTGCTGTTGTTAAAACTGCTATCAGGTTAAATTAGTATCTTCACAAATAACTGCTTTCATCTTTTGAGCCTCCTCATGTTAGAGGGAGCTCTGATCAGTCCCACATGCCAGAAACATTTTCGTTAATTCTTTTGGGGAGTATCAGTAAGCACATTGGAGCTTTTCCTTTAGCGGTATGGTACAGAGGATTATCCACCAAGCACGAGCATGTTATCTGCATGCAGTTAAACTAAAGCATATGCTAGTGTGAAAACCACAAGCAGTAGTTTGTTAGTGATCTTTTATGGATGTGTTCAAAATAAACCCACCAAATCGTGCTATAATAAGGTCAGATTCTAGCTCTGCTTTGTATGTAAAAGGCCTGTGAGGGAGGCTTGCTGACTACATCTGAAATCTTAAACCTGGTGACAAATAACATGTTACACAAGCACTCATCACATGAGTTTAGAGATGCCACTGGATTTGAGATCAGGAGGGACTATGACTATCAGCTGCTCGGGCTTTCTGCTTTACATACACCATAGAAATCTCACCCAGCAATTCCTGTGTGAGGCCCATCACTTCTAATTAAGCTGAAATGCCATCTTTGGGTGGTTAAATGGATTCAAAACTTAATGTGATAAAGAATACAGATTATCACTTACTAAATTTAATGGGGAAGATAATATAGCTGTGTAATGAAGGCAGCATATATTTGTTTAAGTTTGGCCTATGGTACTTCAGACTTCAACGATCTGAAGTTGTAGAGCAGCTCATTTGCCATAAACAGTTCTAGTTTAGTGTGGCAACTACTCCTGCACATATTTACAGCACCATGCATCATCTGGCTTCAGTGCCTATGTGAGATCTACCAGCTGTGTCTCTGAGCGGCACCCTTTGAAGGTGATCTCTTTGTTCATGGAGGCTGCATCATCCTCAGCCTCTGCAAAACCTCCCTGGGCTTGTTTGAAGGTGATGTCGTCCGTAGCTGGAGGCAGTAAAACAGAGCTTTCAGAAGCACCTCTTGTATTCCCTTCTTGAAAAGTCAGCTCTATAGGTGCTCCAGGTGGATCAGATAGTTTGCTGACTTTCCCCTCCTATGTAGGCTGCTTTTCAGCATGATAAAGTTTAGCTGTGTTTACTGAGATTGTCCTTGATCCATTGTCATCGTAATATTAGTATTGACAATCCTATTATTTGACATGCTTCCAAACAAGTATTCCAGGATTTCTCTTTTTTTCAGTCTTCAAAACTTGGCTTGGCTTATCCTGAACAGCAAAATCACAAAAGTTAGCATAATTTTATGCAAGTGGAGGCATATTGTTTCCTGAGAGGTGATTCTGTGTGGCAGCTGTGTGAAGTGGACATTTTCAGTAAAGTAGTGACACATCTGGACTTACGGTGTGTAGTAGATATTTAAATCTCTAGCTGAAGCTTGCTGATGGCTCTGTAAGGGACTGAAGTTCATACATTTGACTATCAAAAAGAGTTTGTTTACAGACTTTTTGTCAGGGATGGCCCAATGTTACTGTGGTGGAAGGTGCGTTCAAAACTCCCATTGACTTTATGCAGCAGCTTTTAAACTCTCTTGATCATTGTAACTAGCCTGGAGGGTCAGTAATTTATAGTTTGTTGTGTAACTCCTCACATTTGGCATCATCCACTGAAGCTTTTTAGCTTGCAGTCATAGTAAACTATGCCTGTGAATCTGTGAAAAATATTAAAGTCAAAATATGTTTTTGACAGAACAGGGCTGAAAAATCAGAATCAGCTAAAAAGTGAAAGGATGCATTACAACAAGACTTGCAGTAATTTACAATCTGGATCAAAATCTTTTATCTAAGTGAACTCCAGAGTGGCAAGCTGAAGCATGTTTAATTCTAGGTGTGAAAATAGAGTATGAAGCCTTCAGAAGGGAGCAGGTTCTATTCACTTGAGGCTGCTACTGGAATCCTCGTATTTACAGAAGTCTTCAGTTGCAGGGAATTGGTACCTAATGTTAATCATCTGATAAAGTGTGTCCAAAAAATTATGTCTATATGCCACATATGGTTTTTATCTAAATGTGTTGTAATTTCAAACTTGTAAATGAATTACATTTATTGAACAAGAAGAGGTTTTTGAGTGGAAGTACTCCATGTTATGTGTTTGGGGTTTTGGTTTTTTTCTTTCTCTCATTTCTTTTTACTTTGCAGGGTAGGGGGTACTAATGTTACTGCTGAGTTTGTTAATTTAATAGAAGTTAGAGGCACAGTCACTCAGGCAACAATGTATAATAAACAGCAAGACTGTAATAAACACATTGCTGTGTTAGGCATACATGGAAGAAAATGTGCAAATAGCAATGCAGTGGGTGTATCCCTCGCAGGCTGGTTTCTGTCACAGCAATTGAAAAAAAAAAAAAGGCAGACAGATGAAAAGAAGTGAGCACAGAAACATCATCAGTGATGATGAGCCTGTGTGGGAGCATGCTGGAGCCAGGCTGGGAGGTGTTTTTGTAGGGAAGATGCAGCTGGTTTTAGAGGATGAATGTGGTTCCTCTAGAAGAGAGCCTTATATGAAGATTTGGAAGGGGCCAGCCTGCTCTTGTTGCATTTAACCCTCTTTGTGCACAACCAGCTGGTGCTTGAGGAGACGTGGACGCGTCTTTGGGAAAGCACAGCATGCCATGTGATATTTAGCCACGAGCTGTGGCTGGTCCCAGGCACCCTGCCCTGGGCTGGGTCGGCTCCTGCGGGCTGTGCTCTCTCTGCTGCTGGAGGCAGGAGCGCTGCGGGCGTTCTTGCAGCACATGGGATGCTGTCTCATTTAGCAGGCACAACATACACGCCTTCGGCTCTGTAGCCACAGCTCGGGGCGGGGGGAAGCAGCTGAACTCTGCCAGCCTTGTTCTGGCAACTTGTAACAGCTCTAATTGCTGATTAGCAGGAGGACAGGTGAAAGAATAGAGAAGAAATAAAGACCTAAAAAGAGGTGTGTTTTCCCCATTTCTTGGTTTGGGACATTTATTCCTAGAGATCTATCCTAGGAGTATCTGAGAACAGACCACGTGATGCTGACAAACACAGTCTTCCACTGTGTCCTGAGGCACAGCAATCCTTGGCAATCCTGTTTTCTCCAAAGCTCTTGATTCATGCAGGGGGTTTTGTGCTTTTTGTAAACTCAAACCTCACACCTTCTCAAGAGGGAGAGAATGCTGTAGGTGTATAGTGAGAACAGGAGACAGATGTCTGATTGCTAAGGATCTAATTTCTAATGGCTAGGAAAAAGCTTGGTGCATTTTCATAATCTCGGTGATTGAGCGTGAAGATATTTTTAGTCTGTGAATAGAATATTTTTCAGCACCACCTATTTCTCTTTGGAGTACTGAACAGATGCAGCTAATGCTTAATGGAGAATCAGTCTTCATATTTTTGGACTGTACAAGGGGACTCTGTCTTGTCACTGTCTGTGAGTGACTTGATTGAGCTATTTACTATTTTGATATATAATCTTGTATTAATCTAATGCTGGCACTGAGGAGGTGCTTTACAGTGACATGGGTGACTTAGGCATAAAAATCCAGTGTCATTCCAAAGCCCCTTGCTGGCTGAGGAGCAATTGTGAGCTTTTCTATCAGAAGGCATCATTAGCTTTTTCACTTAAGACGCTGTACAACATGAAATGTGTCCAATGCAACAGGGAGTGTGGTGACCATCACACCAAACCCTGCCTCTAATGGCAATGGCTTTCTCCAAGACTGCTGCCCCTGGGTTACAGCTATGAGTTCACCTTGCCCCTTTCCCCCATGAGCTGGCTGCACACCAGTGAGTGGGGTTTTACTGCAAGCCCTTGGCCCAGTAGCTGATGCCATCACAGATGTCCCAGGCTGCCACTGCTGGAGCTGCACAGCCCCCCAGGTTTGTTAGCTCGTGCTGTGGCAGTGTGCTCTGTGAGCTGCTGCTGATCAGAGCCCTCTCTGGAGATTTTCAGTGTTTAAAGAACAGGGTGTTAAAGGAAACCTGCTAGAAGAGAAGGATTGTAAAGAAAATGACACAAAACAGGGATTGCATTATTTCTGGTCCCAGTGTTTGCAGAATTATAAGAGGTGGGAAAAATAGAAAGTACTGGCTAAAGAAGAGGCAGCAGGAAACGAAATATTCTTTCAAACATCCCCCACTATGTTATCCTAACAATAATAAAAGAAGCAAAAATAAAACAAAACTAGTGTTTGGGTAAAGTTGCCTGGTGGATTTTCATGGGGGTTTTTTTGTATGTGTCAGTACTTTCTTTTTACTGAACCAGAAGTTCAAGGGGGACCAGTTTCCTGTGAACCAGCCAGCAGTGCATCAGTTAAAGCCTTTAGATTTTTCTGAGTAAACATAAATGTGATTCTTCTATCAAAGTAGATAATGTGTGTGTCATCCATACAAATAGCACAAATGCATCTTTGCTAAGCAACACTTAACAAGTTTCCTGTGTCATCTTCCTTCTATTTAGTACCTCTTACATTTGTTTTTCTTTCATCTCTGAAAGCACAGATCATTATATGCTATTTCTTAGATGTTGATACGAGAGCATCACTGTTGCTTGAAATTTATATCTTAGAACCAGTGAAATACTTGCCATCTAGACACATCTGTGCTTTTCTTATTGGTGCTGATCTTCTGAATTTTTGCGTGGCTTCCTGAGGAAGGTGGCTTTTAATGTTCCTAGCAGTGTTAGACTGGGAATTTCAGCTGAAAGAATTGCCTGTAGTGTTATCTATTGAGGAAGTGCAAGGTTTTGAGAAGAGCAGAAAAACCTGCTGACCAGGTCATGAAAGTCTCTTGTAAATAGGTATATCTTCATTATTAATATGAGGGGAATTTATTTCTTGGCCTCCTCTCTTACGCTTCCTCTCCTCTATTTTATCTAGTTTTACTTAAGCAAGGAAACAAAGTACAATCATCAAACAGCTAAAGCATTGAAATAAGAACTTGCTTTTCTAGTTGTACCTTAGAATTTTGTAAATGAATGTTAATTCAATAGAAATTTCAAGGGTTTTTTTCTAACATCAAGCATAAATTATTTTACCAATCTTGTGTGTGTGTATATACACTTGTGTTAGTTCCAGATGTCTTGACATGCAAGACATAGTTGAATTTAATGTCACTGTACTCAATAACTTCAGAAAAGCACAGTAAGGTGTTAAAGGGAAGCATGTTATTATTAGTAAGGAATATTTTGAAAATGTTACATAGGGAAATACTTTGCTATTCAGTCACTTAGTACTTCAGGTGTATCTACAAAGATGGCTTTTCAAGAAATAAAATTATTCCTACAAAGCTAGTTCTGACAAATGTTTCTGTCTCTTTGTCAAAGACTCTGGAATAAGTTTTTAGTTCTATCATTAGTTTTAGTTTAATTTGGCTCTATCACTGACTTGCAGATATGCTGTCTAAATGATATGGAAGGTTTCCAATAAAGTTTAAAATATTCTGTCTGATAATACGGCAGGCTTTTTGTCTAGCAAATTGCTAGAAAAGTTTCATTTTTTTGTGATGTGTAAATATTTTTCTTTGTTATAATGTGTTTTAGTTTAAGGTAAATTAAAATGTTAAGGAAATACATTACTTTCCAGCCCAGGTCACTTACTAATGTTCTCAACCTTCTTATGGCTAGAAGATCTAATTAGAAAAAGCATTTATCTTTCAGCATGGAGCAAGTTGGTTTTCTACTGAAGTATTCTGAAATTTGTCAGAGACTGGAGGGTGCCCATTGCTGGATGGCAGCAGTGCCCAAACCTCCTCTGGCTGCAAACAGGGAAGGTGACATTGGCTCTCATTTCAGAGACAAAATCTCAGCTCTCACTGGTGTTTCCTTCAGCCATGTCTGCTCTTGCTTTCCCCTGCTGAAAGGCAAGATTTGTCATCTTAATTAAGCAAGCCATGCTTCAGGGCCTTCCATGTTAGCACACTGCTTTCTGTCCTGATGCCCCTATGTTTTGGAAGAGCTGTGAATCTTCTATTTCAGCTAGAAGAAATATTAACATAAACCTAATACTGAGATCTGCCTCTAAGTCTTTAAATTTTGTGCTACACTAATTTGTCCTCTGCTGGGGGAGCACCTATTCCTCTTCCTAAGCAGGAAAGCTGGGGCATTTCTCCAGCTGCCCAAGGGAAAGGTACTTTGGTGCTCCCCGTGGTAGTGCTGGCTCAACAGTACAGATCAACCAACAGCTCCTGTGCTCTGCTGACATCCCTTTCTTTGCTATCCAAATTGCAAAATCTACATGCAGGAGAGGGCAGAGTCTGAGGAATCTCCAGTACAGTAATAAGTATGGAAGTTCCCACTGTCTTGTTTTGAGGATCTGTTGTGGGTTTTGTTGAGGGTTTTCTTTTTGCTTTTAAGAGTTGGAAACCCTGCTTATGATTTAAGCTGCTGGCGCACCTGACAGAAGATGGATATGAAACCCTATCACCAATCTATATACAATTAAACAGCAATTTATTGTGACACTCTGGCATGCTGTCTGTATTACCTGCTATTAGATATTAATTCAGAATGAAGGAAAATGACCTGGAAAGATGAAAATAAGCAGTTTTGGTACAAACACAGTAGTGGATTTAACAAAACCCAATTTAATAAAGCAGAGCCCATGTCTCCTCTGCATGTAACAATAAGAAGGATTAATTTTCTCAAGAATTTCATATTAAACATTTTTTGAAGGGAAAATAATTAATGGGATGCTAATAATTTGTAAAGTTACCTGAAATAAGCTTCTATCTTATCACTACAAAACTTTTTTTCACACACATTAAAGCCCTTTTCAATAATAAGATTTACACTTCCAGTAATGCTTATCTAAAACCTTTGAAAGCATGAAGGCAATGGTCAGGAAGCAAGAAGACAGTTCGAAACAAGAGCAGCTTTAATCTGTTTTGTTTCTGTTGTCTGATAGCAGCGTGGCAGTGGGCAGCTGGCCCAAACGCATCTGCTAGTGTAAGAACCACCAGGCTCCTCTGTGCCCAAAGTCATTTACTCACAACTGCTCAGCAGTTACAGAAGCCCAGACAGTCCTTTATGACTCCTTCATCATGGTAGCATGAAAATAATAACCCAACCCTCCTGTTGAACAGGGGACTTGAACTGAGGTTTATACTCTTAAAACCTTTGTCACTGCATGAATATATTCCTGATATTAATGTGTCCTAGGCTTGCCATTCAGCTGGCTGTGTCCTTCCTCTCCTGTGGACACCCCCATGGTCTCAGTCAAGCCCTCCTTCCCCAGCAGCCACGTCAGCCCTATGGGCCAAGCTTTAAATGAAGCTGTCACTGGGAGTTTATGATATCACAGGAAGTTGGAAAAATAATTGCCATCACCAGCTTTGCTTTAAAGAAAGGCATAATATGTGGCTGAACTGCTCAAGTCCCATAAAATATTGAGGAGTGTAATCTATTTAAAGTGCAGCCTGCAATGTTCTTCCCTGGGTGTGAATGCCTGGGACAGCTCTCCAGCTGGTGGGAGCTGGCGCTGCTTCCCTTGCTCGGGCAGGGATGTGCAGATTTGCTGCAGCTGAGGAGGAAAACAGCTCTGCAGTTGGAGTGTGCTTTTTCATGTACAGAAAAAGTTGATTCTAATCCCAAATTATGAGTGAAAGTTAAAGCATGGAAAGATGTTTCTTTTCTCCTTTTGTCAAGGTTTCCTGCGTGTTTAGATTAGAATAAAATGTCTTTGTTTCCTTATTTCAGTAAGTGCTCTGGTTCTGGAATGCTCTTGCACATTCATGCAACCCAGCCTTGCTGGGGAGGGGATGGTTGGAGGGGCTCTTCAGTGTGAAACCTTGCCTGGCTATCTCCAGGCAGAAAGTTTCTAAGCTGAGCACAATGACCAGAGTAAGATAAATTAAGTGCCCTGGTTCTGCTTAAATATTAAAAGGAAGACACAGAAAGCAGTTTATTTTTTGTGCTACAAGCAGCTCAAAATTTATCACTTAAAGATATAATGAGGAGAGTGGGGTGGGGAAGGTTATCACCTCCTTGCAGGCAGGTGGAAGATGATTTGATGTGTGACACTCCAGTCTCTAGACCCCCTGTGGCAAATTGATTCTGTTGGCTGCTCGCTGGTTTTCCACCTTGTCACCTTTCTTAGGCTCTCATCTGCTGTGTTGTCTACGGCAGCCTCCTTCCATGACTAACTGGGAGCAGGAAAGGTAATAACTTTCTCAATTGACACATCTTTGCCATCTTCCTGAGAATCCCTTTCACCTCGCTTTGGCAGTAATGGAAGCTGCCAGTTGTCTTCTGAAATGCTCAAAGCTTCTTTAGTTGGACACATCTGCCATTTATTGGTAATTAACCAAGTTGTAAATAACACTTTAAGCATTGTTTTCCCTTCGCTTTTATTGCTTCTGGTGACTTGTATACCCTTCAGCAGATGTGCTAGTCCTTCATATTAGAGATTCGTTAAATTTTTGGCTAATGGAAAACCAAAATAAATAACACACTAGTAAAATTCATCATATTTTTCTCATAATGTGAAGGAATGCAGTAATGTAATCACCTAGGACCTGACTTAATGTCTAGCTGAAACTGTTTGTGCTGGGTTTTGCATGGAGTTATTATGGCTTAACTACGCTCCATGGTCTTTGACATTGCTTGAGAGACAGCAGATAAAAAGGCTCATTAACAATGAAGGCCTTCAGGAAAGCAAAAACTTAGCATGAAATCTATAATACTTCCTTCTGGACTTCTGATCCTAAACTAGAAGGCAATTTTTCAGGTTGAGAAATACAAAAAAAGGGGAAGGGGGGGCTGTAACTTTGAAACAGTACTAAGACTCAGGTAGCATTTTGTTTAGCTTTAGAGATGCAAATGTAGTGAAACCGGGAGCTTAGGAGTAGTTATTGTGCCTGAACTGGTGTATTACTTGAGCATCATTAAATGGATTGTTGAGCCCTCTTTCCTCTATGGGGTTTAATGTTGTATCTTAACTTCCTTGTGAAAGGCAGTTAAAAAGCCTCACACGCAGATATTAGAGAGCACCGCAAGTAGAAACACTTGCAGAATATAACTTCCAGCATCATGATTCAGTAGTTTCTCAGTGACATTTGTTCAGCTTGTATGTCCTGCACTGTAAGCAGAAGTGTTGTATTTGACTCCCAAAGCAGTGTATTCAACTTACTCCTGCCAAGACACAGAGCCCCACTGGGTGTTTTGTTTAGCTTTTCTTATTAATCTCTTCCTTCTCTTCTCTCCAGAGGGAAAGCAAGTTAGCTTCCCTCACCCTCATTCACAACATTTGGGAAATGTTCATATTCACATCCTGCTGTTGCAACTCCAGGGCATCTCTCCTTGCTCCCTTTCCCTCCTACGCAAGGCACTTGTGCTGCTCTCAGATCTTCCCACAGGCACTCCTAAGACCTCTTGTCTGTACCTGCAAATCATTCAAAAGCATTACCTAGGGTATGCTTCGTAGGAAGAAGTTATTCATGTGCTTTGTGCCTGGGCCTGGTTTGGAGGTCACTGCAGCCTGATCTTCAGGTCTGAGGTCAAAGAAGGCTGGGAGGGAAGGGGATGCTCAGCTACAAAGCCTGGTGAGTTAAGTACCAGGAAGGCAAAAGCTAGACATGTCCTAGGGTGATCCTGGCATGTACAGGTCCAGCTGGATTTCGGTAAATTTCCAGAAGCTCTAGAGGCGCTCCCAGGAGCACCTGTGGGAGAAATAAATGCCGGCTGACTCTTTAGGATGAAATTTGGGAAATACCTATGCTATGTATTGGCACTGGCTATGGTATGTGCTTGAGGGTTGTCCAAAGACCCCTTGAGCCTTTGGTTGTTCCCTAGCACCTGAGCCCTTTGTAGCTGTACTGTTGCTGTCTGGCACAGAGAGGAGAAGCAGACTGGACATCTTGCTACCGTTTACCAGGGAGATGCAGACCCTGAGCCTCCACTGAAAGCAATTTTCCCTCAGTGCTGTTCCTGGCATTAGAAATGCAAAGGTCTGTTCTGTGTATTTTATGCAAAGCAGATTGAAATCAACATCACACTTCATTTGGCTCCCAGCAGTTGAAGAGAGAAAACACATAGAAATATACACATATTTATTTTGGAGTATTTTCCAGCAGGGAAAAATCAGGCACCTGGGCAAAGCAGTGGTGTGGGCAAAGCAGTGGACACTAGACAGATTTAGGATGAAGATGTTACTACATATTCCAAGCTGCAATTTTTGCTGATTTGCAGTAATCAGTTGCACACACACACAAAGTCTTCAACACCTGTGGGGTTGAAAAAGGGACACTGCAGTTTTCTCCTACCTGTAAAGGGGCTACCACAGAGGTGTGGTCACTCACACTTCCATGCTGTAAATTCCCTGATTCTCTTCACAGACAGAAAGGATGATTTTCTCTCATGTGCTCAGCAGTAAAGAAAAGTACTTGCAGGAATTTCACAGGTCTGTGCTAGTGAAAACCTCACTGACAATGTATTTGGAGGTGTTTACTAATGACTTCTGTTAATTGTTACAAGAGCTTCACGTTCAAAAAGCAGGCATTCATGGTGGGCACCCTGTGAAACTCCATTTCATAAGAAAATGGCATTTCCCTTGTAAAGAGCTGAGAGCTCCTTCTCTGGGAATTTCTGCTAAATACAAATTGTACAGTTTGTGGGATTCTTACCATTATTAGATAAGTGTGGGATACCCTAAAAAGATCCATGCTGCTGCCTGCAGAGACAAAGCTGAGCAGTCTTCTGCTCCTCCCTTGCTACCAGTTTCCCAGTTCCTCATCAGGGAGGAATGCTTTCTTTGACCTTCCTTTCCTGGCTGAGATACCTATAGAAGTTCTTTATCGTGTTCTTTGCATCCCTTGTCAGGTTCAGCTCCAGCTGTGCCTTGGCCTTCCTCACCTTTACTGACTTTACTCAGTAAAGTCACAAGAGGCACCTTCCTTCTGAAAAACACCTGCCAATGAGCTTTGTCCTTTTCATTTGCTCTGTTCCCCCTGGCAGGTTCTGTTTTCTTGGTGAAATGTATATGATTTCTGATAGCCCCTGCAATAACGGTGATTTTGGATGTCCTTTACTATCTTCCAGAGACAAATGACCCTGGCTCTGTGCAAGCGCTTTCACCTCTTTCCTTACGGCATTAGTGTGAATATTGAGGGTGCTGCATGTGCAGGATGCACTGTAAATTGATGTGTGTTGTTCCTATCCCCGAGTGCAGAAAAAATACTGAGTGCAGAAGGCAGGTGGCAGGCTGCTGTTGTCTAATTTCACAGTCTGGTATTTTCATTGCATGACAAATTTCATCCTTGGGTTTTTATAGCTATTAAGAGGCTTAGGTAATCAAAAGCTATTGTTGAACAAAACTTGTTTGATTCTGATAGAAGATCCTTGAGAAAGGGAAAGTCATCTATCGTCTGCATTTGTATGAAGAGTAAAGCATGGCTGTCCTCTGCTGGCTCCATTCTCCGTGCCAGTTTCCTCCAGCCTGAGAAAAGGTTGCCACAACTCAGTTTTCTGAGATACAGCCAACCTCTACCAAACCACATCCTTGGCCAAACCTCCCATCTGCAGGGCAAAAATCACTCAGCACAGAGAGCACCTCTGCTTTCAGCCTCAGAGTAGATGCTGTCCATTCTGTCCAAGCGCATGTTTAGCCATAAAAGTATGTGTTGGCTCTTGTAAGAAGACCAGCAGTAGCCACCAGCAGTGCTTGCTGAAAACTGAAGAGATGTTTAAGGTCTTCCTTTCTCTGTTTTTCTCCCCTCCAGCTGAGCTCCCCTCAGCACACTGTTATGACATCTTGCTCCCACCCTCTCACATCTGGCAGGTAATAGTAACAACCTTAATGCCAAATTGAAATCATAATGCTTTCCTCTCTTGACTGCTTCAACCAAGCTACCGTCTTAGAGGTGAAGTAACTTCCTACCCCCAGCTTGTCAGCACACGATGGTGCCTTACCAGCCAATCATCTTAACACAAAACAATCTTTGCAAATGGGACCCGTAGATTATTTTCGCAGTGAAAATCATTAGCAAGGATAATTAACTAAGACTGTGGTGATGAATAGCGCTGCACTACTGATCAGTGTAATAAAGAACAGAAGCCACTAATTACAGATAGCAAGCCTTGAAGCCAAGGAGAAATTTAATTTAACGTTGCTACACAGACTCCACACAGTCTAATGTAACTTTGCAATTATCATAATACAGTCTTGCCACAGATGATGCTTCTGGGAGCATTCCAGGAACAAGGATGTGTGTCCATCAGAATAAGAGGGTTTGTGATCTGTCAATTATAACATCTTGAGAGAGCAGGTTAAAACTCCTGTATCTGACCAGGTGCTTGGCTTCTGAAGTCCCCAAATGGGTGCAGAACTTGAATCTGTTTCTGTGAGCTCCAAAAGTCTCCGTATCTCTATGCCATTTTTAAAGCAGCACCCTGATGCTGTCGGAGATGTTAGATGCACACTTTCTATCTAAAGGCATCTCAAAATGTCTGGTTCAGCGTGTCAAGCACTCTTTTCACTTGGCATGTGTCACGGTCCAGCACATTAAAATGATAGATCCTGGGCAATGCAAAGTGATGGGAACCAAGCTCATTATCCCCACGTGCAAGTACAGCACAGTGTGTGTGACACTGGCTGTGGAACGGCCTTCAGCTGCAGCCAGTTGTTGTATTTCAGACCCTGGAAGAGGCTGCATGAATTAAATGTGTGTGTTAGTCACCAAAGCAATGGGCTGCTTCCACAAATTGAGGCAAACCACATCTCCAGTCAGCTCTCCAGCCTTCCTTTCATATGCACTTGAGTAACACGCTGGGGGAAGGAGGAAGCAGTGGGGGTTGCTGGCTTTGCATCTATTTGATCATGGGTTTTGAAAGCTTTTTTTTAGCCCCCTGCATATTATCTTTGATTACAGAATGCAGTGATTATGAATGGTGCCCTGAATGTGTTCTGTCTTGTGTGCAGATTAGCTTTGCTTTAGGAACTGCAGGGTTTGGAGCTACATTAGCTGAGTGGAGGTGGAATAAGCAGGATTTTCAACAGCATAGCTAGTTTTTGACAGGAGTATTGATTGCTCTGCTGTAAGGTCCTCTGGTAAGGCAAAAATATCTAAAAGGAGAGAGGAAGAATAAGATATAGTAGTCCTCAAAACACTTAAAGGCTGGATAAAAAGAGGTGGGTAACAGTGTTGTCCATGTCCAGTCTGTAATGGATGAGCATTAATATGTTTGTTACACAGATTGGAGGACAGCTGTATGTCTGAAAGGTGGTGGGAGAGTTGAACAGCCAACAGCTCACAAGGCTTTTTGAGGGAGTCTTTTAAAATAAGGTAGACAAATGCCTGTCAGCAGCTGTGTGGATTAAAATGCTACTGCCTTGAGGTAAAGGAAGGGACCATGTGGATTTGAGGCCCCTTCTAGGTCTATTTTGTGTATTTTCCTGTAGTTATTGTTCAGGCCACCAATAACTCTTTTTGTATCTGTTATGTAAAGCTCCAGCACGTTTCAGGATTTCTATTTCAATTCTGCATTCTCTAAGTTTGCTAGAAATAACTATAATCCTGAATCAGGGCTGGAGGGGAAGTATCTGGAAGCACAGGCTGAAGCAAAACCAGGGTAAGTTAGATTAAAAGAAAAACCTGCGAGAGCTTACCCAGCCAAATGGATGTGGGGAGTTGAGCTGGATTCTGGCCAGGTGCTCTGTGACCCTCGTGCCACTTCTGAGTGCTTCTGTTTGCACTGAACATTTTGATTTTATGCACTTCAATGCAGACACTGGGAGCTGGGGCTCAGGAGCTGTCTATTACTAAATGGGTTTTTTTCAGAGCTGTGTACAGAGGAGCTAAACCTGTGATGGCCCCTATCTGATCCTGAGGATTCAGATATAAATCCAGGGTCAAGGCAGTGCCTCACCACTTGTGTTTGCTTCCTTATTTAATCCGTATAACAAGTCAACAATCCTGACCAGGTGGGTATGGTGAAGGAAACAGTGCAGTGTTTGCATAACTCATCCCAGTTCTGTGCTTTCAGCAGGATCTCCTTGGGCTGGGAGTGAACACCGCCAAATTCCCACAAACTTCACCTTTTTGTTAATCTGTAATCATTCTTTGTCCAGGCTCCTGCCTGCAGTGACTTTTTTTGAAAGGCAGTTTTGGGTGCGAGTCTATAGGAGAAATAAAAATAGAATGCTAATAATAATCTCCATCTAAAAACTGATAATTCCATTAATTCCCAGGGTTCATTTGAATTGGAAAGAATTAGTGTGGCTAGCCAAGGAAAGGCACAGACTGATTAAACTATTACCGTTGACATCATGTGATATTAAGGTAATAATACAAATGAGTTTAGCCCTCATTAGCGCACAAAGAGAGCAAAAGGGTTGTGGTCTGCTTCTACAGAGATGTATCATGATCAAAAGGAGAGCTGCAATGCAAAAGTAGGTTAGTCCTCTACTGAATCTCAGGTGCCAGCACAGGGCTTGTACTTAAAGCTATCACTTAGTAGTGTTTGTTACTTGTACAGTAAGAGAGCTACGGGTGAAGCTTCGAGAAGTAACATTGCCATAATGATAATAGAAGGGGGATCATGACTCCTGTTTTGTTACTAATAATGGTATAAAAATAATAATCCCAGCATAAAATGTCTCTTTTATGCATAAAAATTTGTATGAATTTTACTTTTTCCCTATCTGTAGCTATGTGAAGGAGGGAACTGAGATTTCTTTAAATACTCAGTTTATGTAGAACAGGTAATTAGGCTCACTCAGCTAAAAATAATCCTCCTTTCAGAAAGTTGTTTTGAGATATTAAATGTTGCTGGAATGAGCTGGATTAATTGTAGCAAATTGTCAATCAAGTTGTTTCACTGGAGCAAAAATAACCTGCAGACTTCAGTCACTTCTGATCTTTTTCAATGGAGATTTTAACACCTGTCTTCAAAATGTGAATGATAGTGAAATGTGGTTTTAGATGAAGAAAACTAGATATTTCTGCCTGTAGAAGTAAAGGCAAGAGAAAGCGTTTGGTGTGGATGATGGCAGAGGCATTGGCCTGGGAACTTCTGAACTAACATTCAGAAAAGCATCAGAAGTTCTAAATTTGACTGTACTGGCAAACTTGCTCTATGAAGAAAAGAGTGCAAGGTGAGATTTTAAACTGACATCTTCCTTTATGCTTAATAGTATCCATCACCAAATAAAATGCATGTCCCAATATAATCCTAGCAGAAAAGCACAGGTTAGAACAGTGCAGAGCAGAGATATGAGGCTCATCAAAGATGCAAGTTGCCATGAATTTTCCTATGTATTTATGAAAGAAGAAAATGCCTAAACTTACCTCAAAGCAAAATATGCTCTGGCTAAATCTTACTTTTCATTGTTATCTCTTAAAGCAATATTTTTAGTAAAAAAAGTGCAAGAGATAAAACTGAGAAAGCATTCAGGTAAATTCTGAGCAGTGTCCTATGTGTGATGTTGTTTTCTTGAATGTTTGAGTATTTAAGACCTTTTAAAAACAGTGTCTGGATTTTAAAATGAACCTGTTTTTAGCAGGTTCTTTTAGCTTTTAGCAGCCAAGAGGTTAAATTCCCAAAGATGACCTTTTTGAAGGAGACAGGACAGAATAGGTCTCATCTGAAAAGGGATTTTATTGCACTGTTTCAGTCTGGGCACTCACAAACAGTGAAACAGCCAAGCTCTCTGGACACACAGGATTGCATGTACTCCTTATTTCACTACCACCAAGGACCCTCTTTGTCTCTTATGTGGTCTGTAACTGGATTTAGAGTGGCTCTTACTCGGCACTGCTCAAAGTAGTGCAAAGAGTGGAGCACCAGACTCTTCTCCTCTGTGCTGTTGGTTGTCCCTTTCCCTTGTAAAAGCAGAGCTCCAGAAGTGGATGAAATAGTGATATGTCCATCTCAATGGTATCTCATGTGTAGCTCTGTGCAAAGGAAGAGCAAATATTTATGCAAGGCCGCATTTCTCCTGTGCTTCATTTGATGGGCAGATCTCTGAGGGGTCTCACTGCTGAAAGTTGTGTGCCGTGGCTAATGCGAGTCAGGACCAAAGCCTGCTCTGTCATGATACAGTGTGCTGTCAGAGCAAAGGC
Organism: Oreocharis arfaki; assembly: GCA_013398015.1. Lineage (NCBI taxonomy): Eukaryota > Metazoa > Chordata > Aves > Passeriformes > Paramythiidae > Oreocharis > Oreocharis arfaki. The sequence continues at coordinate 42,678 of VZRR01011746.1, forward strand.
ACTCAGGGAAGCCCCAGCACAGCCTGGGGTGTGCTCCTCCAGCTGTCCTGGAACAGCGTCTGAGCAAGATTAATGCAGGAATTTCCTCTAGCCGCTGCCAGCCGGGGGTTATGTTGCCTTTCTGCAAATCCAGACGCGGCCGGCTGGGTTGGTCTCTGCTGTCCTGCAGCTACAGCTGCTGTGACCCAGCAATTCCACTGGCTCCCTGCCATGGATAACCCAGTCAGCTGGGTGTCCTGCTCTGAGCACGGCGGGCAGGTGCACCTCAGCTGAGGGGAAACAGGAAATCCATTGTTACTCTGTCTCTTCTGTGGATAAGGATGTGTGACAAAGAGTGCACTTGAAAACTTAACCACCTGTGTTTGAAATCTTTATTAGGAAGAGGTGGTTTGTGTTCTAGTCATATACCTCCTTGGTTTGGGAACAGTGGAAAGGTAACAGATTTCATGGTAACTCATTGGTTATGATTTTATGGTTATTTCATGGTCCTCTTTCTAGGAACTGATCAAAGTGCATAGTTAAAGGAATCATATGAAACCTGACATAGGTGGTGCAAAAAAAAATAAAATTGAGACTGCATTATGAGACACTTTTACAGGGGAAGCTGCATCATTTCAACGCACATTAGGGAGAAAATTAAAAAATGGGCACAAGAAGTGTGATCTGGTCCACGAAAAACTCCCAGACCCTGAGACTTCTGCCACCATTGATAGCTCATACTTGCAGTTTGATATGGCAAATTCGGATGGGAAAAATGAACTGTTTGTTTTTGTCTTGCATGAGTAGGTTATCCCCAGCACATAATCGGGAAGCAGGAACGTGCAGTCCTTCCTCAATAAACATCCAACAGAGCTACAATGAAATATGTAGATGTTACCTTGCTAATACAGATGGATGCAAATAATGTAGCCTGGTTTACAAAAACAGGTAAATACCTTCATGCAAGACAGGGGCATTGTTTGAATGGACCAGCCTGTGCTCACAATACCTCCAGCAGCACCTTTCAACTGCTGAGAGTAGAATGTAGGCAGGCAGCAAGCATGGATACAATTGTGTCAATCATCTTTATTATCAGAATGTCATTTGAGATAATTCAGTGAGAGAGATGTGGAAGAATTCCTGAAGTTCAAATATGAAATGGTTTCCGAATAACACATATCTGTGAAAATGTGTGATAGATTTTCAGCTATACCTAGCATCTGCTGTTGACTTGAAAAAACCCCCACTGAGCGTAATGGGAAGTATACGAAATAAAGTATTATTTTTTCTTGGCACCTCTTCATTTAACAAAAAGTGTTTCACTAAATCCAGTGGAATAGATAATTGAATTGCTGTATCTCTGGAGAATCCATGTTGATTCAAAAAAATATGGATTATGATTTTCTATTTCATTTTCTCTGATTCCTTGAAAGAACTTTTAAAAGTGGGAAATATTGTAGGTTTTGTGCTCTGGGTTTAAATTGCAATTAGATTCCAGCTGGAGACTGCAAAACACAGCAGAACCCTTACAGGGAGAGTAGTTGCCTTGGCTTCTATTTTGAGACTCCTTAGCAATATCACCTTGTCACAACAGCTGTTCTGAGAGCTGGGATTGGTGTGAATTTCTTCTCCACTGCCTGGCAAGCTTTAAAGCTGTAATACATTTTTCGGTTCGTTTTAGGTTCAGGTATTGCTAGGAGCAATCTTCTTGTTCGTCAAAAGAACGAGATGCAAAGATTGCAAAGCAGGAATTGAGAAACTTATGCAAACTGCTCTCAGTTGGAAGCCTCAGCTGGGACTTTAATGCAAAAGCACCAGGTAAGAGAAGATCAGTTGCTAAATTTGCCAGAATAAATGTTAAGAGGGACAAAACTGCTGCCAAGCTGCTCCTTTTGCAGAGTGGGTAGGCTGGCAGTAGGCCTGAGGAAAGGTCTGAGTAAACAAGAAGCAATCCAGTACCTGTATCATTTCTGTGATTTGTTAATCTGTGATCTCATTTGGCAGCAAAGCTTCTTGTAGCTACCAGGCCTTTAGCTGTGCTCTTGGAAAAATGATGTCCTCAGTTACAGAATGGAAAGCCAGGGTAAATGGCTGGGCTAAGTAGGTAGAAAAGGCTTCTTTTGAGACTGAAGTGACTGGTGTGGTGAATAACAGGGGTATTTGAGGTGATTTTTCTAATGGTGTTGCCTAAAAGCTTCTGCCACTGTTGGCTGGTCCTTGTTCTCACTTTGCCATTTGGTTCCTTGACAGACTTAACCAGGGAATATTCTGATACAGTGCTGGTCCCCAGGGTGTTCTTTCAGGTGGTAATTTTAACCATAACCTTTAGAGGCTTTCTCAGTTTCACAGCTGAAAGCTTAAGATCCAGCAAAAATATCTGTAGTGTCCTTACTGGGAGTAGTCTGTTCAGTCACTAAGATCCCTGAGGAGAACAGGTCGAGTGGTGGTGCCATTTTGGGAAACTCTTCTGTCCTCTGCCCCTCAGTGCTGGCTCAGGGTGCAATAGGTGGGAGCTGCCAAGTGCCAAGGATGGCTGTGAAGGCCAGGAGTGAGAGCCTGAGATGGAGGCTTTCCAGGAAGATAGACAGAAGGTGGTTTAAAAAGACAGTAATCCTAGCCCCAAGAGATGATAGAAAATTCACATTTCAATTAAATACAGACTTCTTTGCTTCTGAAGATGCTTGATTTTCAGGCACCTCTTTCTGGAAATGTAGACAAACATTTCCCTGCTCACTGAGCGTAGATGCCTATTGGGAACCCAAGTTTCCTGCTCTGAGCATCCTTCCAAAGGCCTATCAACAGTCTTGTAAGAGGCAGCAGGGTACCTTGGGACTTTTGTGCCGTGATTAATTCACTCAGCACTGCAGCCTGCTTGGTGCAGGTTCAGATGAAACATCAGCAGGAGTCTAAGACGAAAGGGAACATGCTTTCCTCCTGGTCACCAGCCTTGGCATCAATTGTTTTATTCCTGTAAATATTTGCAGATTTGACAGAACAAATCCCCTATGTCCTGGTACCCACATACCTTTTATCTCTTTCTCTGAAAGCCATGTCTCAGTATCCCACAAAAACCCTGCTTGGGAAGGAGAGAATGTCATTGCATTGATGATACAGTAAATCCCAGAGTCATCAACTTTATAAGGAAGTTGGGATTTCATTTATTGCTGCCTGACACAGGGGCAAACAGAGAATCAGAAGTAGATCTGAGGTGTAGTCTGCGTTTGCTTTCACCTTAGAGTTTTCTTTGGCAGGTCTGTAACACCAGCAGAGTCAGTGTAGGCTGTGATTTAAAACATAAGTTGTGACTGTGCATGTATCCAAGCCTGGTTTTAGAGAACAAGTAGGCAGCACTGTTAAGAGCATGTAAATATCCATTACTAATAACAAGCAGAAACTGTTCTGTTTGGTATCATTAACGTTTCTGTTGGTAGTGCTATTAGAGTAAAGCAGTTTGAACAGAAGGGCAACTTGTTTCTGAAAAGGGGGGCTGAATAGTTGTGGTCAGAGTAAAACCAGATTTGCATCTTTGCCATTTTTCAGGCTGTGTATTTTGAAAGTTCAGCACCCCACTCCCTCCCCAGCAATTATTTTTAGGGAGCTAAACAACTTTTCCAAACATCTTAGCAGGGATACCACTGAAAATAATTCTACCGGGAAACCCTTTGTGAGCTGAAAGAGATCCAGTCCAATAACATTACTTCTATTCATGAGCAAAAAACCCAAACCAAACTCATCTCTTTCTGCAGATCTGTGAGGGTCTCTGGAACTCCTCTGCATCACTGCACAGGAAAACCTCGTTGTGGTGCAGTTTTTCAAGCTGAAATGTGGTTTCCCTCTCTGGGATCAGGCCTGGAGGTGTCAGAGAGCCCCTTGGCTACTCCTGGTCATCAGGGTGCTCTGTCTGTGGAACCTGCATCTGCTGTCGTCCTCAATGCTGGCAGGGGTGCAGGCAGTCATATGCTGGGCTGGAACAGCACCATGCTGCCACAGATTCCCTCCAGCCCTTCCCTCAATTTTCTGCTTAAACCTGGTAATATGGAAGGTTGAAAGGCAAATGCTTTAAAAAGGCACATCTATGGGCCATGGTCCCTGCTAGAGCAGCAGGGCCCATGCTGAAAGCACAGGGCAACAAGAAAAATGTGACAAAGAAAATTAAAGCCAGTGCTGGGATCATCTTTCAGGCTGTAGAGTTCACACCTACAGCAAAGAGCTTTGATACCAAGCAAAGCTGCTCATTTCCAAGTGTGAACATAAAGCAGAAAGGAACTTGTGTCCCCTAGATTAATATTTTAGTTAGTGCTGGAGCTCTGTAGCTTACTTTGGCAAATCATTTATCTTTTCTCATTAGTGATTAAGTGTATCTGTACAAATATTTTTCTCTGTAGCTTTTGTGGGATTTTTCTTCTACTCTGTGCCAAAGTACTTCCTTTTTTTTCCCTAGAGAACAAAGAAAATAGATTTTTCTGACCATATGGCTGTTGCAAAGTGGTTTCCCTGGCAACTGTAACCTACAGAACTTCTTAAAACTTTTTTCCTCTGTGGATATATTTTTTCTTTTTTTTTCTTTTTTAGTGGTTTGATTTCAGAATCTTCTCATCTTCTCCAAAATCATTACAGCAGGTGGAACAGAGGTTAACCATGAAGGCCCTGGAGTGTGCTAGGGCCCTGGTGTGTCTTAAAGAGTTGGGATTCATTCACTCAGATTTGTTCAAGTGCTTTTAGCTCTGCAGATGTTTGGCTCAATTTGTAGGGCATTTAATAAATTCCTCAAATGCAGAGCAGCTGCCTTTCCCCTCATCCTGAGGGGCAAAAATATGCAAAGTATCGTTTTCTGTACACCTGACCTTTCTTTTGGTTTCAGTGACAAATCAAAAACCTGCTCCTAACCAATGAATAAGAGACCATTTATCACAATAAATACAGCCTTGTCCTAAATACCCACACACACACCTACAGCCTCCCTGCTTCCAAGTACTTCCTGTGAACTACAGTTTCCGCCTATTTCTTCTGTGGATTTAGAATTCACTATATTTTTTCCTAGACAAGAATAGAAAAGATGTTTCAGGACTCCTGTCCCAAAGAAGTCAAATTACAAAATCAAATTATAGGCAACTTGGAGAAACAAAAGTAAAGGAGGGTAATTTGGAAACCACCCGAATTAATCAGAAGTTGTCAAAAGCCCATAAGTTGTTTCATTAAAATATTAATAATGTTTTTCAATTTCCTATTGTCTTTGAGTGAAATAAACAAAAGAAAACAAAAAAATAAATCCAGAAAGGCCCGCTGTAAACAAATCCCCCAGGTTCTCATCATTAGCCAGTAAAACACACAGGATAACAGATGTTGGATCTGAATTTTTCCAGGGTAATAAATGCATTCAGTGTCCCCAAGAAGATGATTTTAAAGCACATTTTCTGCAGTGAGCTAAATAATTCATCCTCAAACCCTCTGTTTTATGTAGTGTTAGAAGGGAAAACACAACAGAACACTGAAATAAATAGTCATGATATGCTGCTAAAGTAGGGACAACATTTTAGGAATAACCAAACTCAACGTTTAGAGTAATTATACAGGAATATGAATCATTGCTTCAGTGTTTAACACTTTATACCTTCTGCTCAGAGTGCTGCTGAGAACAACAGAAGACTTACTCTGGAAAACCTCAAAAGCAGTCATACAGAGGCATTTAGTGACAGCCTTTGTTATATTGTTAGTGTTTGGAAATTTACTCAAGCATTTGGGGAGCCTTTCAGTAAAAGGCTATGTCACCCCTGGAGCTTGGAACAGCTTTTACACTTGTTCTATCCTTTTGGGATGTTATCCNCATCCCAAGAAGCTGCTGCTGAGCTCCCAGGGAAAGCTGCAGCAGCTAAGCAACACCCAGCACTGCAACAGTTATCCATTTACCTCTTCCTTAGAGCTCAGCTGTCCAGTGTTTTCTGATCCATCTATGGATCATGATTTCCATCTTTATCCCCATGGACACGGAAGTCAGAACTAAATCCCCCTGCTTTACCCTGCTGCTCCCTTGGATAATGTCCCTTCACGTGCCAGATGCAGTTGTCATCCCACCTTTGGCTACTGAGCTAATTTAGATTGCTGCTATTCCGTAGGAAGAAACTAACTGGAATATCCCAGGAGCTATAAAGGAGCAGCCATTTGATTTAACTTGAATTATTTAGTATGGAAAAATCTAATCTTGGGGTATAGTTTAATATTGGATTGACTTTCAGCCAACATAAGAAACCACCTACAGAGACACAGAGAAAAGGATCCTGTCAGTCCATATGTTTTTAGAAGATGCACCTCACTGTGAGCTCAAGGAGTTAATTAATTATTCAGGCATCTTCAAACAACACCAGGCAACTTTACAGAGCTCACAAGGAGTGAAACTTCTGGCCAAGACTTTGGCAATAATCTGTTGATGACAACTGGGTCAGAGCAGAGACTTGCTGAAATCCTTGGTAGCCTGAAAATACCTGGTACTGTGGGGTGGCTGTGGAACAAGTGAGCAACTGGCCACAGGAGAACAGCTGAGGGTGGGAAGGGCAATGACTCCGTGATCAGCTCCTCTACAATTTCTCTCCAGAGAAAGGCAAGAGGAGAGTGACTATCAAGGAGCAAGTAGTATTCTTTCAGAGCATTTTTGTGTTTGTAATGTATGTGGCCATCATCTCGTGTGATTATGTGGGGTTTTTTTTTAATGTGGCATTGTCGTGAGATTAGGGGTTTTTTTTAATCAGGATAACTTGAAAGCAATTACATGTTTATCTGCTAATGGCTGCTAGATGAGGTTCACAAATATTTTACTATTTGATGTCAAATTATTTAGGAAAAAAAAATCTAAAGAAAATCTTTTTTTAGGAAAAAGTAAAATCTAAGCTACTTCCAGGAGCTGTTATGACTGTTGAATGATGTACTCAACAGAAGTTTTCTAGAAGGATGGGCTTGAGGTATTAGTCCTGAAACTTTGCTTGTTTATGGCAAGTTACAAATGAATTTTTGGAGGCAACAGTATTTCTCACCTATAGAGGTGTTCCTATGAAGAAGGGTGACAAATAAATATATTGCAACTTAAACAATTACAAGGGTGTACTTAGACCTTCTGCAGAAAGAATAGCTCAGATGTTCTATACTAAATCTTTCTTGGTTGCTTAGTGCTGGCTGTATATCACGTATTTTTATTATTCAAAGTATTTTCTGGAGAAAATATATTTTCGGGTTCCGTTAGTACATGATCATCTCAGGTACCTGATTGCTATCCTATTTTGTTTAGCTTGTATTTGGTAAACAATGTCTTATTCCTTCTTTTGCCAATGTCTTATTCCTTCTTATCTGTGGGCTCTGATCTGGATGGGTGTTTGGCCATGCACCACACTGCTGGTGCTTGTGACATCTGTGTTCTGTTAGCCACTGCTTGCCACCCGGGGCAGGGGCTGCCTGCAGGGTCCTACACCTGGCTGTGACATCCCTTGCTGAGGCTGCTGTGGTTTGTGTCCTGAGCATGCTCTGAGCCAAAGAACCCGGTGTTTTCATAGCACACAGGCAAAAGGCACACCCAGAATTACCCAGAATTACCCAGCAGCGATGGGCCCGCTGGCTGAAGGGGTCAGTGGCGCGTGGTCAAGCAGCTGCCCTGGCTGAACGGAAAGGTCCCTGCAGGGCGTGGCAGGTGTTGCACAGAGGTCCCTGTCCCTGCTGACACATGCCAGGAGAGAGAGGCGCAAGGCTCACGATGGTGGTGCTGGCCACCAGAGCTAACTGCGTGTTACAGAGGAAGCTCAAAGAGATGTGCTTCATTTTCCACAGACAAAAGTTTTGTCTTGTTCAAACCTGCAAGACAAGACAGGCAAGTCACGAAAGGTTTGGCAGATGTAGGGCAGGATCATCACACAGCAGTAGCTCCAGTCTCTCTCTTTTGTTTTCATTACACTATAAGAACTATTCCTGACGTTTCTAACCAGCAGTATTTGTGAGATACCTCAAAGGTTTTCAGTAAAAGGATTTCAGGTGTTCTTGACAACCCCCTCCATGCAAATTCACTTGCTGCTTTCACAAAAATTCTTATTTTATTATAATGCAAATAACAAACTCTGTCAGATATTTGTCTCTCCCCACTCACACATTTTCTTTTCAACTCTGTCAATGATTTCGGTTTTTTGTCTGTTTTTTCAATTGAATTTTGATGCTCTAATAAGGAGGTCTAGTAAGGTGTCAGTGCCTGATTATTAAGTCAAATTATGATTTTTAGAATAAGTCTGTAGTAATGGAACTTTTCTGAAACCCATAACATATTGCACAACTTTAAAGACACACTTAAGAGCTTTTAGCATTTTCTATTTGAAAATAAGTATTTTATTGGAATAATTAATTGAAATAATTTGTATACAAGCAAAACAAAAGCATGAAAATGTTCCCGTGATAAAGTCACTGAATATTTAAGAATTCCATTAAGTTTTTACATATTCCTTCAGTGAAATGTTTCTGAACCTGTCAAGGAGCACTGTCAAGGTTTGGATTGTTCTGTGAGGATAGCACAGAGCTCTGTTGTGGGTACTAGTGGAAGCAAGCTCTCTATCTTTTCCTTCATCTCTATCCATTATGGATTGTATCAACAAAACATCACATTTCCCACTGTGTTTGGTAAAGGGTGCTATGACATGGGACCTGCACAACCTGGAAAGAAGTCTTTACCTCTTAAGGGATGATTCTCTGGGAGCAAATAAGGTGCTCAGATTGTCTCAATTAACTGTACCTCCAAGGAGAAGTCATCTTTAAGTTGTCACATGCTGCACCTCATTTTCAGTTCCATTCTGTGTTCTACTTGTATTATTTTCATTCTGGATATTAATCAGGAAGTCATGAACACAAGCATCAATTTGGAAGCAGAAACAAAACCACCCCAGATAATCTGAGATCTAAAGCTTCTGGGGGATGGCTAAGATGGCATTTCAGCAGATGTGGTCCTCAGGACTGAAGAACTTAAAACAAAGAATAATTTAAAAAAAGTATTTTCGAATGAGCTTCCTGCACCATTATTTTGTGGAATCAGTCTTCAGCAATATCCATTCCTTTAAGCTTTGTGCTCAGGGATTAAATAAATATTACAGATATGGTGACTGTATCAGAGATGAGCTGTTGTGTTTAACTCTGGTGGTGCAATCAAGCTTTTCCAAAAAATTGTAAATGGCCCTTGACTGAATGAGGCTTATTCAACTGGATGAAATTTAAATTTTGTGTCAGTTGGCAGGATATTAACAAGCTAGAAGCCTTTTCTAATTCAGCAACTTTTGGCAGAGGAGTGCTGCTGAAAAGGAGGATTAAGCACTCCAGTTTTTGCATATGGTGCTGATGGGAAGGATTTTGCCTTAGAGCAGTTCAGGAGCTTGTAGAACTGTTCTTGTAGGAGAGGCCTGCAAGAGAGATGTGCGGGATACTGACCCTCTCTGCTGATCAACGCTGAATTATCTGGGGCAAACATCCTCACTGAAGAAAAGTTAAAATGTCCTGTAAAGCTTTAGTGAGTGAAGGAACATCCCTGGCTGCAGTACCAGAGTGGGGAATGTTTGTTCCCTGGGTGCTTTGCAGGCAGATGCCACTTTGCACAGTGATTCCCACAGGCTGGTCCTGTAACTGTGTCTGTGGCACAGAGCCACCTGTGCAGGAAAAACCTGGGGTCCTGTGGCACATGCAAGTGCATTGATTTACTCAAATTGAAATGGAAGCCTCTTACACCTATATTTACTGTCTTTTTTTCTACAGATATTGATTAAAATAAGTAATCCTAGGCTGTGGCAAATTGTGCCACAGCACAAGGCAACTCTCTGATCTTCAGGTTTTTAATTTGCTACATGAAGAACCTTGATTCTAGTATAATTAATACAGGAATTCTGTTTCTCCACTATCCTTTACTTCTACAGAGGTTTGGCATCATAATAATTTAAAACATATTCTGTTTGAGATTTTGTTCTGTGGTAAGTTTAAAATGTAATTTGAAAACAGGATAAAAAGTGGAGAGGTAATACAGAGTGCAGTTAAGTAAAGATAAGTAATAAGAAAAAGAATGATTTCCCATCTCATCATCCATTTTATTATCTGCCAGCCTCTGTCAGTTTGTCACCACAGATGATGTTTTCTCCTTTTCCACTCACTCTCATATTTAAATTGATCAATATTTGTGTTGTGCTTGCTGGCATCATCTTATCATTTGTACATTTATGTAAGTCCCATTTCTGTATATTGATCTTTACCCTGCTCTGAAAAGCAGATATAAGTTGTTCTGCCTGCCGAGGCTGACCTTTAGTGTAATTTAAATATCATTTCTGAGCACTGAAAGCAGGAGGTGTTCTAGTGTTTGCACATTTCAGAGAAATGCCAGTGTCCCACTGTGGAAGAGGCAGCACGGTACAGAAGGGATGGAAAAGCTCTGGTACAGGAAATCAGAGCCTCCCCTCTGTACCAGCCTTTGTTTTCAGCGTGTAGGTGGTATTTATTTTGACTGAAAGCTTCCCATGAGAAAGAAACCCAAGATGCCTGACAAGTCCTGCCCATCCTCCTTGCTGTTTTCTTCTCCACCTTCAGTTTTCTGCTTTAGACTATTCATTGGTGTGTGGATTTTTTCCCTACCATGCAAAGCAATGCATTAGCAGTTGTGCACAGAGTGTGATATTCACTTTATACTATTCTTTTTTCCTTCATATTATATGGCAAACTTTTGTTAATTGTAAAGTTTGTCACACAGTCCTACTATATTAAGTCAATTACATTTTTGTGATTGCCTTTGTAAACTGAGGACCTTGCTTTTGACATCCTGTTTGGAATACAATTTATCTAAAAATATAGATTATACTTACTTTAATTTAGGACCATGGAGGGAACAAAAATCTGTTCTGCGTGACACATTTTTTTTTACTTAAAGGTTTCTTTGACTCCAGTGTCCCTTGTGTTTTCTTACTAACAGCATCGAAAAGTAGCTCAAAAAAAATGAAAATAAGTGAGAAACTTTCTCTCCCTGTTTTGCTTGTTCCAGCAAACATTCACTTAGCCGAGTTAACGAACAGCTCAGCAGCCACACAAGACTTGTTTATGTTGTTATGGGCTGTCTGTGTAATCACTTCCAGAGCCAACAGAAACCTAAAGGAAAAATTTGCCAAGATGCAGCTGGAGGACTGCAAACAATCCGTGACATTTGGTGAAAGTTTAAATTAACATATGTTATAGCAGACAACAAGCAAACAGCTGGGGACTGTGGCAGCTGTTATCCATAAATAATGTTACGTTATCAGCACCTATATTTATATGAAATTTTACAGGGTGAAGATGCAAATCAGTATTTCATTACTTCACAACGTGACTGCACTGTAGGAAGAGCCCTGCCAGTCTCCAGAGTGTGCCACGTGCTGCACAATCAGCCTCAGGTCCTCCCAAGCTGCCACCTGAAAACCCAAGGTCTGGGCTCTTAAGCAGTGAAGTGCTTCCAGATTTTCAGAAATGCTTTCTCTCTACTGATGTAAAAGGGTTGAAATTACATTTTTGTTCTTCAGCGTTTACGTCGTTGGGCTCCAGATTGATGCGTGGTTGATGTTTGTTGTTTTGAGTGTGCAGCCTTCTAAACTTGGGGACACCTTTTACTCTTTAGACAGAATATTTTCTAGTTGTTGGGTCTTAATTTTTGTCATCCTTTCTTTCTCCCTCATAGAGAAAGATACAAACTTGCCAAATGTGTTCAAAATATCTGTTAAATAAACATCAGAAAACTCACTCCTGACATAATTCTGTTAACCAAGTGGGAAAAGGGGCTTCTCTGTGCTTCAGAATTGAATCTCTCTGGTTCAGAGTTCAAGTTAAAATAATCACAAGATATAAGATTTAGAATTTGACTATTCAGCTCCTTACAGACCTGTAATAAATGAGCTTAACTGTTGATTATGGATGGTTAATGATTACTGTCATGTTTTTATAGTCAACATTAATACAAAGGTTTAACATTAATTTCTTACAAGTTTTCTAGGTAACATCTGTTCACTTAAAATAAATTTCTCCTGGGCGACTATATGAATTATAATTGTTATTTTCCAAAAGTGATCAGACCTGTGCAAGTAGTTCAAAGAAAACTTCTGTCATATCAGCTGTCCAACTGCGTATTTTTCACTTGAGTGGGGATAGATGTGGCTTTTACCATCTAAGGAGAATTGACAATCTTGCTCAGGAAAATGGTAGTTTCTTTGTAAAGCTAGATAGTAATTTATGTATTTTAAGTACAAAGACTCCTATTGGCAACTGTTTATGCTAAGGAAAATATTCACAGGGAATATGTGGAGCATAAAAGCAAACAGATGAATGAAAAATGGTCTTTTTATCATCAGCACACTTGGCATATTGCTTTTAAATAGCTCTAATATGGATAGAAGATGCATTAAGAAAGCTATTTAATTCAGGCACTTTGCCAAGAATAGGCAATGATGTTGTTTACAGTTTATTAATACTGAATAGAGTGAAATTATATTCAATTTTAGTATCTGGAGAGAACATGGCTTACTGAAAGGTCAGACAATTGAAAGGCTGCCCAGATTCTACAAAATGCAGGAGCTGAGGGTGTGATCTGGAGAACCACAGTAAAAGTATCAGAAGAGAATCAAACTGAAAGGAACCTGATGTGAAATGTTCATCCTCTCTAATTGCTGTATCACACTCCTTGCAATGCAAATTATTACATATGCTGACCCTCTTTAAGCTGAGCAAAGGCTATGTGAGAGGAAGTGGAAGCTGGAAAAAATAATTGCAATTTCAAGCTGAAAATTGGTGTACCTGACCCAAAACTACTTACAGGCAATTTGCCATGGCTTGCTTTAAGAAAAGTGAGGATCCATTTAAAGCAACCAATTCGCAGCAGCAATGACAGAGATTTGCAAAGCTGTACCAAGTTGCCACAGTTACTGGGGAGGAACAAATTGGGTCATTTGTCATTGAAGAGAGTTGGGTTTTTTCCTGCTTGTGATATTTCTTTTCCCTGCACCCTGTGTTGTGAAAACCTGTTACCATCCATCCTCAGTCTTCAAACGTGCCCTGGAAAACATGGCAGGTTGGGTGGGTCTATCTGGGACAGAAAACATTCAGGATGATCCATCACTTCTCCCTTGGTTTTATTATTTCATTTTTTCCCCCTTAAGTTGTCCTTTGGTGTCCTGGTAGCTAGAAGTGATAAACTCTAGTTAAATAACATCATTTAGTGACAGAGAAGGATCCCTGAACTGCTTTGTCTCAGAGAATGAAAAAAAAAAAAAATAAAACCAACCAAAAAATCCCTCAACTGGATGGTTTCTGGGGGAGTTGGGAAGTACAAGATGATGACACACACCCCAATGTGTTGCAAGTAATCTCCATCTGGGGAACAAAAAGGAATATGATGCATTGAGAGTGTGGAATTGAAATTGACACTTACATTTAAAAATACATACAGTCTTGGTAATGCTAATTTTGCCTCTGCCAATACTGTCCATTAAAAGATTTTGGGCAAAGACTCAAGGTATCCTGCTGTCTTCTGGGAAGGGATCTTTGTAGCCAAAAGAAATTCTCATATTGGATATAATTTCTTGAATCGAAGAACGCAGATTTAAGTTCTTGAGATGGTTCTTAGCTTCAACCAACATTGATGCCAAGCTCTTCTTGCCTCAGTTATTTTCATACACAATTTCTAGTGGGAACCTGGTGGGAAAATGTCTTTGCTTTCCTCACTCTCAGGAGTCATTAATGGCTGCACTGAGCCTGTTCTGGGGAAAAAATGGTATAGCTCTGGCATGTAGAGTCAGAGGAACACCCACTAGTAAGGCTGGGGGCTAGTGCTATTTTTTGACTGTGCATCCCAAATAAATATTCTTTAAAAAAAAACAACTTTAACGGTCTAAAAGTCTCAGTATCACACAAACATTCATCATTCCATCTGTCCTGTGGATACCTCTATCATCTTGAAAACATGGGGAGTCCTTTCCACACATGTGAGCCTGTGTTTCTGTCCTTCCTTTAATTTCCCTCACTTAATTTCTGTCCTTTTATGTTCTGATTTTCAGTGTGGGATAATAACAGTGAATACATAAAATGGTCTATATTTATTTTTAAATGAGAAGAAATGGTGTGCTTGTTTCTGATTTCTAGAGCAACACAAGGGATGTGTCTTGATGATAATTAACCTGACCGAGAATGCAAAGTAGCACTCAAATCGTTCCTTCGGCCTTTATGTATAGTACAAGTGATCTTCTAGCCAGACAAAAATCAAGGACATCCTTTATATATCTAGCAGCACTTTGTGGAAGCTCACTACTGAGATCTTCAGGTGTGTCAGAAGAACCCAAGTTGTCATTTCAGGGCAGAGAAGTGGGAAAAGCAGAGAACATTTAGAACTGTGCAGAAGGATATCATGAACTAAACCTGAACAAATGTGAGTAAATGTGACCTATAATGTGTTTAGCTTTAAGGTACTTGACTAAGGGTTTGTGATCAACGTGCAGTAGGAATTTGAGAATGGATTGGCTTTCATCATGTGAAACTGCAGGGGGATGAGAAGGTGCGTTCAGTGAAAAGGAGGATGTCACTAGTCAGCAACAGTGGTTCATGGGAAATAGCTACCAAAAGTGAGGGCTCCTGCCCTGCATAAGAGGAGAGGCCATGGGAAAGAGCAGTAATTGCATATCTGCCAGGAAAAATCCTCACAGCAAGATTAGGAGTGCAGTCTGGGAAGGTACATGTTACGAGGGAACATGCTCTTTCTGCTGCTCACAGCTTCTGTCTCCTGCAGGCAGCAGAATGCAGAGCACAGGGATTTAGATAAAATACACTGGTGCATGCAAAGAAAGCCAGCAATGGGCTGGGAAATTAGAGGCCATCTACAACCATTTAACTTTATTAATCAGAGATGTCAAGCACTGAGGAAAAAATTGTGTACTTAATAATATGGTTGATGGTGACTTCTATAATGATTATAAAACTCTTGGAATAACGATAAATATGAACAAATGCTATAACAATTTCTTTCTCTCAACGTGAGTAACTGTGTGATTAGTGGAATTGTGTTTTAAAGTTTAAAAGAAATAAATAACTGTAAGCCAATATAGCAAATAAGAAATAAAAATACTTCTTTTACAAGGAAAATTAATTTCAGCAGGCCACTAAAAATGACTAATCATGGGCGCCATACAGTCAAGAGCAAGGTTTTTCTTGCTGTGCTGTAGCCTGTAGGTAGTGAAATCTCTGCTCTGGAGGTTGTTACTTGTCACACTAATTCACGGTGTTCAATTGTGCCGCTGTTCTGTTTTTTGGTCTGGCGAGATTGTTACAGCACCTACCCACAAGTGTGTGGTTTTTCTACAGACTTTAAATAAAGACTGACAGACCCAAGAATCTAAGCAAATTAAGCCTTGACCTCCTTTGCAACTCTCTCAAAAATCAGAACCTCATGTGGTCTGGCCTTGGACAGACACTTGGCAACTGTACCCTTGAGTATTGGCTCTCTAGCTTATGTATCTGTAAGTAAATGCTGCTGTTCACTCACACCTATATTCCAGGGGCAGCATACATCTTGCATTTAATGTATTATTGAGCACTAGGATGTCCTGATAATTGCTTTTCCACAGGTCTATATCCTGCAAGTATGTTTAAAAAGAGAAATAACGTGATGGCAGCTCTCTATCTGTAATTCATTTGTTTATGCATCTATTACCATACATCGTTCATCTACTGTCACTGATTAAGTAAATAGCTAATTAGAGCAACATAGGTTTCAAATAAAAACCCAGCCACAAACCTGCCAGCCCTTATGGCCCATGGACAAATGGAAGGATGTGGGAGCTGCCCCCGATACATCACTGGGGATTCCTCACTTACAGCTCCGATACATTTATATTGCCTGAGGATCTTACCCTCAAGATTTGTGTTTTTCACTTCAGCAAGATGACAAATTTTCCCATCTTCCATGTTTTAAATTTTAAGTCAGAAGGGAATGAACTCAGAGAATAATGAGGAGAAAAGGAGGCCTGAAGACAAGAAAGGATAGTAAGGAGGAATTCCAACAACAAAAAATGAAATATCCTTTATGGTATTTTTTGTCTGGTTGTTTGTATTAACCTAAGAGTATACAAAAAATAACCCTGACAAGATGGATATCTCAGTGGAAAGGTGGAAAGTTTTCCCCATCCTGAAACTTCTCTAAGGTTTTTACTTCTTAGAGGAATACTGCCATGTTTTCTTGGAGGAGGTAATTTTGCACATGCGTTTGCACAGGAAGTGCTTAGTGTTTTGACAAGTAGAATAATACCCCAGTTTTTCCTCATAATTAGGCCCTTCCAGGGAGAGTAACGTGTCTTCTCTTTTCCTAGTTTGGCTAGGGTTGCTGATGTGACTTCAGATTTGAGAGTTCTTTGGTTTACGGTATTCCTTTTCTTAGAAAATGAGGATCATTGAAAGTGTTAATAAAGAATCAGCAGCAGGTAGCACAAGCTGTCCTTTTGTGCAGTGAAACAGATTCCAGACCAAGGATTCAGCAGGTGGAGCAAGCTTGCTGCTGGCTTTTGGGATGAATGTCACTACAGACAATGTAAAGATATGCCCTGAGCATTAATGCTGCCATCCTGTTCCCCAGTACTGCTCAGTCTGCGAACACAAACTTGCCACCATTGTGTTGGTTACTTTAGTAGAGCAGTCTGTCATAGCCACACTCTACTCTGTAATGGTCCTTTCATAAACTGTGAGTGAAACTTTTAATGAAATTCTAGATTTCTCTGAGCGTTTCGCCTTGCTGGCCAACATTTGCAGGCCCTGAGCTGTTTGTGATGAGGATCCTCCTCACTTGGTGCAAGCAGTGTGGCTGAAAAATAAAATGCTGCATCTATGCCTTGGAGACTGAGGAGGCCTTAGGATTGACTAATCTCGTCCTCTTTCAGTTCAAGACAAAACTTCATCCCATCTCAAAGTGAATTTGTTTACAAGGAGAAAATGGGAGAAGGAGATCTGGTTTATTTTACTGCAGAGAGAGCTTGTTAAAATTGGTTTTGGAAAGTGCTGGCCCTTATGGAGGGCACATAAAACTTTGAGAATTAAACCTCCAGCTTTGAAATTTGGAGAAGGAGGGCAGCCTGGGATGACATAGGAGGTTGTATGAGAATGTGACTTTACTGATGCAGTTTTCTAAGGCTGTTAAGTAGTTTGAATTTTTGAAAATCAATAATTGCAAGTATAGATTTTGGATTATTTATTTTTTTTTAATGTTATTCTAAATCTACTCTTCGGTTTGGTAGCAATTTAATACCAATTTGTATTGTTGTTCAGTGAGCTTCTCAACTGTGCCAAAAAAAAAAAGACCAAAGGAAAAGAATAACGTGTATTTCCTTCAACAATAATCATTCACCTCAATGGTCTATTTTTCTCAGTTTTTCTCATTTCCTCCTCCTCCTTTAAAGATGCATTTCTTAGAAATCAGGCTTTGATACTGAATCTGGTCTTTAAGATTTTGTTACATACAGTGACTATCAAATGATTTCCAATGTGTAAGAATTATGTTATAGAAGGATAACACTAAATGAGTAGAAAATATTATGAAACCTATGGGGAGTAAATATAAAAAGATATGTAATATGGGTTTGATTTTTTTTTATTTGAAGCCTGTGTGACTATAATACTGTATTTGTTCACAACAAAACAAGGTATTATTTTATGTTTAATCAGCTGTGTTCTGGTTGAGTTACAGTTGTGATTTTCTCCTCTGCATATAAAATAATTTTCCTTTAAGCAAACCTGATATCAGTGGGGGAGAACAGGAATTATTCAAATTAGGTTGAACCACCAATGCTGACGGATGTCTCGCAGAATGAAAGAAGGTGCAGAGAGAGCATGTTCCTGAAGTCTGTTTAATGCCAACACACACAGATCTGAAATGTGAGGATGAACTTATTGCCCAGGCAGTTCTGATGAGCTCCTTTTTCATGGTTAGTTTGTGTCTAAGGGCTGCAGCATCTGTGCTCCTGTCTGAGCGTGTGATTCTTTCTCAGTGTATTTGCATAAATGTGAGGTTTGTTCCCTGGGCCAGAGAGGGACCCTGCTTGCAAGGAGGAGTGAGGGAAGCACATTGAAGGCAGCTCTATCCAAGTGTATCAAACACTGAGCGTGTTTTTTTGCTCACCTGAGTTTATCCCACTCAAGACTGCGGTGCTAATGGGTCACAAACATGGTCCCAGTGAGATCATTTCTCAACTGAACAATCCATTCTGTGACTTTCCAAATCACAATGCTAACTAGTCAGGCTGTTTGGGTGCAGCACAGAATTTTTTTCCACTAGAAATGGAACCTCTACTCTGTCTCTTGATGTTGGGAATCCTGAATTAAGGTTGTGCTTTCTTAGAATTCAATGTTAGAAATCATCTCTCTCACATCTAATGTGAAGAAAGATGAAACCCAGTTTCTTATTGTGCCATTGCATGAATCTTAACTGCTATCCGTTCCCTCCAGGTGATTAAAAGAGAAGTGGAATGACTGAAATTGTAGGTAATCATAATTGGAACTTTGTTTCCTTTTCTATCTATTTTGGCATTAATTTTCTCTTTAGCTTTCATCATCTCTGATTTACTTAATTACTGCACCATTAGTATCCATTCTTCTTGGTTTCAAACCCCCCTTACTAAATTTTTAATGGTATTTTTTTAGAACACATTTTCCCATGTCTTTCAGAATTATTAGCTGAAACTGTTGTCAGTAATTAACAGATCAAAAGAGCAAGGTGACCTGCATGCTACATGTGATATTGGACGTTCTGTGGCTGCTGCTGCTGATATTCAGGATGTTTATTAATTTCCAGGACTACTTGTCCTTTCCCAGCCACCATATTTCCTTACTGAAGGCTGTGTGACCAAAAAGGATGTAATGTGAGAGATATGGCCCCTAACCTGGTTTGGATTATCCTTAAAGAAAGATTCTTCTTTCCAAATGCCTTTTCTTTCCTGTGATATTCTGGAGGGCTTCTCCCTTTCTCCTCTAGCTGGATCTGTTCCAAGAGAAGCTTTTTTGAATTTTACTTGTGATGAAAAGAGGTTAAAGTGCTTCTATTTCTCCTCTGCCCCAAAAAGATTTACACCAGAAAAATGCTGGCTGTTGTAGGAAGCCAAGAATTGTCTCTTCTTCTCCAATGGATGTTCTAGAGAAAAACAAACCTAAACTAGGGAAAAATGAAATGGCAGTGAACAATATCTGTCTGTATCCAATAGGAACTGCTCGCTGAACTGATTTGCAACCAGCCACACCTCCTCTGATCCCTCTGCATGGTATGGGAGCCTGTCTCCATGATGAAGAGTAGGTTATGAGTTAGGCTTGGATACACTTTTATCCAGGTCACAATTTTACCCCAAAGATGGTTTTGGGGTAAAACCTCTGCAAAGATGCTCCTGCTAAAAAATTGCAGCGCAGTGGTTATTTGTTTTTCCCAGAAGAGAACACAGGAAAGGATTTTGGGCCTATGTTTTAGGTTCAAGCCAAGAAGAAAATAAGCTTTGGAATAGATAAATTTTGAACTGAGGCAGATAATATCAGGTTTAGAAGGGTGACATTCTAGGACAGGCCAAATTTCAGCTCCTGCTAAAAAATTGCAGCTCCAGCTGCAGGAAGATAGCCAGTAAATAATGGGGCAGGTGTGCCTTCGGGTACTGCATGTGTGTGGACATCAACAGCAGGTCAGCAAGCCTGTCTGAGTTTGAATCTCACATTGATCTCAGTAGAATCTGTGTCTACTCGTGAGAAACTTAATCAAGAGAAGCAAGAAATTCAAAACAATAAAGGCATTAAATGGCAACACAGCTGCAGCTGGCTTTTGTTTAGGTTCTCAGGATGCTTATGTTGGAGATAGTATGGTGTTGTTAAAATAGCCAATGAATCTATTTGTAGTAGTTAAGCAACTAATAGATGAGTAACATGAATGATAAACATACAAAAGGGTATATATATGACACTGGCTTTTTGGAATAAAGAGTTTCTGCTGGCACTCGATGCTGGAACTTGTGTGTGTCGTGTTTGCTTTATCTGCGACACACGTGCATGGGCCTCAACCGCTCTGAAATCACCTTGGTGCTGCTGACTTGGACAGGTGGTGTAAGAAATGTGTGGGAGAACGTTGCTTCTGACCACATTTACTGTGGTGGGAGAGTGAGGCTCCCACTCAAAATAACCAAAAATGAAAAGGCTGCAGGAACTGACAGCACGTTCCATAGCGGCCAACACACGCTGAGGCTGGGTGCCTCAGCCTCGTGGCTGCAACGGTGACAAAGGAGAAATGGCGTTACGTGGTTCATCCTCTGTTTCACTGGCTGTAATGAACAGGGGGTAAATGCTAGTTTAACCCATTGTTTCTTCCTCTCCCAAAGTATTCCTAGAGGTTCTCTTCGGGTGTCCTTCTCCACATCTGCAGTGTCAGCCCTGTCCTGTGCTGGGAGAGCCCCTGGAAGTGTCCACACTTTCTTATGGAGGAGTTTGCATTTAGGGCTTTGCTAACACAGTACAACTGGCAGATTTATTAGCAAACGGTCTTTTTGCTGTCAAGAAGAACAGTGATCTACCTTAATTCACTGAATGTGTCAAGAATTCCAATTCACTGAGAGCTCATTCTCCTGACACATATTCTGACTATGGTTCCCATAAGTGGATTCCTTTTCAGTCCTTCCTGCACCTTACAGTATGGTGGAAAGGCAGGTATTCTCCTGTTTCTTTTAAACACTAACTCACACCTTTAATTTAGAAGTATTTTAAAGGAAAGCTCATAAATTCATGAAGTAATGTACTGCAGTCTAATTATTATTTTAAAGAAAAATTGTTTTGTGAGTAGAACCTGGTTTTAAAAATCATTCTTTCCACGATTTTTACCTTATGTTCCCTAATATCATCTTACTGCCAGTTACAACCAGTTTCCTCTGGTTCTCTCATTATTCCTTGACAATCTCCCTCTTGCAGGAAGCCTATCTCCCTGCAGCATCCCCAGTTTATTTGGCTGGACAAATTGCTGTGGCTCCTTCAGAGCACATGTGTGCTGATTTGCTGGCTCTTATCTCTGAGAATGAGAAAAGATCTTTCCCTCAGCTGAGGCAATAATTTGGATCCCTTTTCAACAGTCAACTGTTTTCATTATATTTGCAGTGGTTTCACACCTCTGAAAGCCATTCCTTTTTAAAAGTGGCCAGGAAGTTCAAGGGTTATTAAGGAAGACAGCCATATGGAGAGACTGCACGGATTTCCCCGTGTCGGGAAATTGGAGAAAATAACATGACTATAAATGAATTTTGGGGCAGGGGAGAACTGGTAATGCTAAACTAAGAAAGTTTTTTTTTGTTGTTTTTTTGAAAATCAAAACTTTCAGAATTGTATGTTATTGTAATTCTTGTAGTTATTCATTGGTCAGGATAAATGTAGAGTCTTTGAGAGAACTGTCAAAACTAATTTCAGTGAATTTTTTCACTTTGTATTTCTGAACATTAAGTAGTGGCTCTTTGATATCCATATGAGCATGCGTATTGTACTTGCCACTGGTATAGGGGAAAATTTTTTTAAAAAATTCCTAGAAAAATGTGAGGATCACTTTTAGGGAAAGAATTAAAATGACATCATCTGACTGAGTCCCCCCCAACTAATGCTTTGGCCACTACAGCCTGCGGGACAGCAGGTCTCTCTCTGACAGAGAAGAAAGAGCAGTGCTTCCTTAAGGACTGCAGGTGTTGGATGGTAGGGAATATTACTTTTCCACCAGTGAATTCACCAGAGAACCGATGGGCTTTGTCCTGACAGTGTGCTGTCCTTTGGTGTGTTTCACAGAGACCACACCAGTGCAAGGCCCTTGCTCCGATTGCTGTTGGTTGTTTCTAGGATGTTCCTTGGCATTTTCTTTCTATCTGTTGTTGCCTCTAGGCTGTGTTTTCTTTAACTTTGATATGCATAAGCCCTCATTTATTTTCTTTGTGTTGATAATTTTTAGTTTTCTCTTGTATATGTTTTCTTATTGGTTTTCCTTCCTGTCTATATCAGTGAGGTCAAGGGAATGTATTTGCAATAATTTGCTTATTAACTTGTGTCACTTCAGAAATAAAACACATCCTGTACAGGGGTTTTGGCAATATAAAAGTATTGGTGTAGTACAATGTCTTCAAAAAATGTACCAATAGGTTTTAGATTCCCAATTGTCTATCTGGAATAGAAATATTAATTTCAGGGGAAGATACAATATCTCAGTGCTGAGAAATAGGAAACTTTAACCTTTATGACTTTCTGAAAAACAAGGCAGAGTGATTCACAATACCAGAGATTAAGGCAGGAAACAGACACTGCTGCTATTTAACCTTCTTCCAGAGCAGTTGCTGGATGTCATTTCCAATAGGGACTGAAGGGTGAAGCCATACAAGAAGAGCATGACTCAAAATAAATGTTTCCAGCCAGATAAAACAACTGGCGATGCCCCACAATCCCATTAGCTTCAGAGATAGCACTCAAAATCCTTTCAAGAAAAAATGTCTATTGCCACAAAATATTATCAAATAGAGTGGATCCCCCTTATTACATGGAAAAGATGGAGTAACCTTCTGAATATACTGTATTAAAAAAAAAAAGTTGAAATTCATAAAGTGAAAAATTATGAGCTTGGGTTTTTATAAGATTTGAAAGGTCAGGAGGGTAAGCAGATGGCTAGCTGTAGAATTTATTATGCTTTTAGCAATTGTTTTGATGTTCCAGGTGAAACCTTGCAAGCTTATGAGGCTGTAAAATTCTATGACCCTGCATTAAAGTGAGGATTATGCTCATATTATGCATGTGATTTTAGAGATCAATCTATCACACATTTATTATCTGCCAAAAACTCACAGGATTCAGAGTGATTAATATCTTGAGCTACAATTTTTACTATTCTGGGATAGTGCATCCCTTTTTTGTCCATTTTGCATTTGTTTTCTTTAAGAAAATAATACAACTAAGCTTATGATAATTAAATGATACTCTGGTAGTGCTGAGTGACTTTCCAGCAACCTTTCAGTGCTCAAAAACGCCCTGATTTTTCAAGGCATGTAAAAAGTTACGTTCAGTGATGGTTATTACTCAGACTTTCTCAGGTACACCAAGCTATGCTTAGCATTATTAATAATTAAATAATGGTAAAAATTTCCTGGTTTCCTATCTGAGTTTGAAAGCATAAATGCCTTGTTTCTGCCTGGAAGAAACTATTAAACTTTTTTTTTTTGAAGACAGCTACTGTGGTTGAATTTTCCATGGTAATAAAGACAGGGTATTAGAAAATTATCAGTGACTTCACACTAATGCAGCTCACTGTTGGGTTCAGGCTTCTGTCTGGAGAATAGTCACCAAGAACAGCAGGTGGGACAAAAAGGGAGGGCATCAATATTTTCTTAAACCTGGGAAAGAAAACACTGTTTCAAGATTTCCCAACTCGTGAAAGAAAAGGCAAGAGCTGTATTTTTACCTCGGTTGAAAGACTTGCAAGTTTCACGTGCCAGTAGGTCATTTTAAAGTTTGTGTATGTGGTGATGCCCATCTGTAAGTCTGTGGAGAAGTCTTATTGCCCTGTTTATGAACTCAGCCAACAGCTGGATTCATTCCCTTTGTTGCACAGATGATCTTTAATTTTTGGTTAATATTTAATTTAATTTGTTTGTTGTGAGCACTGATTTTTGTTTGTTTTAATTTTAATTTTGTTTGTTTAATTTAATTTGTTTGTTTGGGCACTGGTTGCTGAGCTCAGTTTTGGGCTGTGCTGCTGTTGTACTGGTAGGACCCCGTTATGTTTTAAGGCACAGCCACTACTCAAGAAGCATTTGGACAATATTTTTAGGCACATGGTGTGATTCTTGGGGCTCTCCTGTGTAGGGCCAGGAGTTGGATGCTGATGATCCTTATTGGTCCCTTCCAACTCTCCATATTCTGTTATTCTATTCTTTGATAGTGACTTGAAGTTTGTTACCTAAGGTGAGTTATCAATAATGACTAGATTTCTGTTCCTATTTCATTGTTTCTCTCTGTACGGTTTCAAATCAGACAGAGCCCGAGCACTGAGCCTGAATGGTTGCTATTTAAAGAATTCCACTCTGTCAGAATCTTCCACAGGCAGAATCTCCCTGTCCTCAGTTCAGCACCTTTGTGTTCACTGGAGTTGGTGCATAGTTTCTGCACAAAAATGAGCAGTTAACTAAATGCTAATTAAAAGCAGCATGTCAGTTTATTGTGCTCAGTAGGAGCAGTCACAAAAGAACATGAACCTGAATTAATTTTTTTTCCCCTTAAACCCCAGGAGGCTTGAGGGGAAATGCCTATTAAGATAACTCAAATGAAAATTTGAGATGGGCCTAAGAAGCTTCCAACCCTGTGAAACACTTCCCTAGAGCCTCCCCATCCCACGCAGTAGCTCCTCTGCCTGTCAGATCAATGTGCCACAACTTCTGAAACCCAAAAGCTGTCTCAGGCTCCCATCAGTCCTGGTGCCAGCAGCCAGCTCCGGGCATGGTCCTGTGAGGTTTGTTGATGCTACAGAGACCTGAAGACCCTTGGCAGCTCACAGGGATGATCCATATCCGTGCTGATTAACCCCTACAGGCCTGATCCAAAGTCTGTTGCATTCAATGAGGGTTTATGTTTTTTCTTTGATAAGCCTTAGGTTAAGCTTTAAGATAAGGGATAGAAGCAGATAATGAGAGCAGGATGAAAGGTAGATGAGGTAGAGGAGTGTGAAAAGAACTAAAATATTCGGAGAAGTTCATCTCGCACACACACCAAATTCAGGTGGTTTGTCTTGGGTTGCCTTGTAATACCTTGGGTGCCAAGCTCCACAATTAAAGCAAAGAAAAGCCTGGTTATTGTTGGCAGCATTCAAAAATGAATCTATGAACCACAGACAGACATTCACTGGTCCATTGGAGCCATACTCATTTGCTGCAGCAGAGAATGGGAATTCACATAACCATAGATGCATTTTTTAATGCTTCCAGCAGCAGAGAAGAGGAAGGATTTTCCTGTGCTTTTAAGTATAAAAGAGATGGTTGTTTTAAATGTTTAGTAAATGTCAAATGTTTGCTGCCTCCTCTGTTTCGGTGAAGCATTTTACGTCCCAATGCACTCTTGAGGTAAAGTTCATTAGCCCCTGGTCACTGAGGTGTGCACGTTTGAGCTGATGGACCATGCTGTTGTACATGGCTTTCATGAAGCATTCCACTCTCTATCCCATCGCTCTCTTGATTTGTGCCCTTCCTTGGTCGTTCAGGTCATGTGGCCTTACTAAGGTCTGATAACCACCTTCCAAATTAGCAGAAAATTCACCTTATGCTGGCATCCAGCATACTGTCAGTGAGAAAATTTTTTCATCAGCCTTCTCTTAGCTCCTTTATCCCCTACTGTCACAGTGATATCAGCATGATGGGGTAGAAGAGCCCTTACTTCCCAGGAAATACTGGAGCACATCCTGATAATATCAGTTACCCAGAGGATACAATAATACTTCATATAAGCAGTAATGACTTTACAGTAAAGTCTTTAAGCAACCAAATATTGTTAAGAGACATATTTACCATAGAGCTCAATCTCATTACATTTTATTGTAGATGTGTGGGTCGTTTCTGTGTCCCTCTAGTCCTTCAAAGAGTATAAGGCAGAAGGCAAAAGCTTAAACTCAGTTTTGGCTCAAGCCAGACTCATAACATGCCAGATTCATCACATCTCCAAGAGGGCTTTAAGCTGAGGTAGTCTGGAAATCTGGGAAGCTCAGTTTCACCACAGCACAAGGGGATTCCAGGCATTTTCCACATCTTTGTAGTAAAATCACAAACGTGGTGCCAGGACATGTGTCAGTGTACGAGAGGAGGGCTGACAAGACTGGAAGTCAGCAGAAAATATGCAAGCATAATGCATTGCCACACATCCTTTACCACACAACCATTGCATCGCGCTGTAGCAGTCTTTTGTCAGATCATTTGGCTCTCTTTTTCCATTATTCTTTCTTCCAGCTCTTCTTTTCATCTGGCCAAGAACAAAATCAGACCTTAATGAGAGGCGAGGTTATCTTTGGGTTTGCCAGCTTTAAGAAGAATTTGTAGTCTTTTGATAATCTAGTTGCGTAGGCTAACAGATTTTAATTGTCCCAATTATTTTCTTATAAAGCCTGAGAAAAGTTACCAGGTTTCCATGCTTTACTCAAAGCTCATAAGAAGCATAAAGATCCCCAACAGCACCAGTTAATGAAGTTACTCCCTCAGCTCCAAATTCATCCTTCCAGCTTCAGTGACTTTGTGAATGGGATTCTCTTCTAAAAGCTTCTGAGCCAGTTTCCTTCTCTAGCATTCAGAATACCCTCATTTGCTGGTGCAAGTGAAATTAAGTTTCCCATGACACTCCCATGTCCTTTTCATCCAACTTCTTTCTACCTGATCCCTTTCCCAGCAAAGTATTTTAATATACAGAGAATGCAATGGTTACATTCAATTAAACCACTGGCTTGGTTCATCCTTCAATATCTTAGACTGTGTGTAAGCTGTTACTGAATGCATAAAATATTACTCATTGAATTATTAGTGGTCATCTGTGGCATTTTAATGCATTAAAGGATCTCTTCAGCTTCAAGAGCAGTTGTTGTAGCAGGCTGACAAAAATCAATGGGCTCTTTCCCATCAGATAGCACAAATCCCTTCCTGATAAATGCAGTTTCTCACAGAATGCCAACAATCTGTAATGATTCAGGACCACATGAGCAGAAATGAGCTTAGCCATAAGTCTGTGACAGAGGTTTGAAAAGACATGTCACGAACTTCTGCTCTGAAATCATAAATCTCTTTGAGTTGCAGGAGATTCCCCACCACCTATCACTTCTGATTTCTTTTTTGTCAGATGGTCCTGACAAGTAGAGAAGCACAGGTCTGACTTTATTGCGTAGCCATTACAAGTCCTCTGGGAGATCCCATTATTGAGGGAGTTAATTTCCTACCTACACTGAAAACCCTTTCTCACTGATCCCTTTAAAATACATGCTAGACAGTCACCAATATAGATCTTCAAAAGGTCAACAAATAGAAATGAGTTTTAGGAAGAAAGCTCAAAAAAAGGTATCCATGAGGCCTGTATAACATCTGTATATTCACTGAGCACACCAGATCACACTCTCTATTGCTGTCAGAAAGTCTCTTCTGCCAGTGTGTACTAGCCCCCTCTTTTCCACCCAACTGCTTTTATCTCCAAAACTCTCCAGGCATCTCAATGCACACTCCAGATCCCCGGTGGGACAGGAACTGACAGCTGGAAATGTCTGAAGTGGTTTCAGCTCAGTGGAAATGAAGTGTGAAGACATGAAGCGAGCCCATCTTGTTGTTCGTGTGAATTGATTTTCTGTGTTTGATATGAAGAATATTAGCAACTCACCAGTTATTTTGTAGTGTGTTTTCTATTACAGAGCATTAAGTGGCTGAAAATTACAAATGCTGTTAACAGGTGAAATCATCTCATGAGATCTAAAATATTGTTAATTCTTAATAGAATTCTTAACTCTTAGTAGGAGCATTTATAGTCACATTATTGGCTCACATTGTGGCACTTGTTAGCGGTTGGTTTTCACTGTCCATTTGGAGTGTGTGTAGCTTGCTCATTAGACAAAATCTGGAAGATTCTTGATACTCTAGAATTAGCCTTTAGTGGACCCTAAATATGGGCTGGTCAAGTACAGATTAGATAAGATAGTGGACCCTAAATATGGGCTGGTCAAGCACAGATCAGATAAGATATCTCAGCTTTAAGTCCTTGACACCTTTGACAGTTTTACTCAAATCTGAGTACCAGAGTGTGCTAGGATCACACCTAAACTGAACTAATAAATAACCCTCCAAATTATTATGGTTTTTCACAGTGCACAGTTTTAGCAGTATATTTAAATTTTAAGCTGTTCTGTTTTAGAACTAACTGAAGGTAAGTTTATATGTCTGTGCACTAATACAGTTCAATCATAAAACCTGATCTGTGTCTCTTAAACTTCATTATACAATCCTTATGTTGTAAATTAATACCTTGAGAAAGCAGGAGCTCATACTTCCCTTCCAAGTAGGTCTGTTTAGCTCTGTCAAGTCTTCATAAACAGCTAAATTTCATTTATGTTGTTAGGTTTGACTTCATTGAGGACTCTATGAAGAATTAAAGAAATATTGGGACCTTTTGGATTTTCGAGGAATAAACAATAAGATTGTTTTTTAAAAAAAATGGCTGTCTTGGGATCAGTTTAGTTTTTAAAAATTTGAATACTTATTTTAATGTTTTATCAAATATTTTAATAAATAAATCAAATTAGCTATTGTTAGCATTAATATAGAGTTTATTCTGAAACTTTCTTGGAACATAATTGACACAAGGCACAGTAACTGTGTTAGACTTTAACCCCACAGACTTCTACCAAGCCATATGTCAGTCCTTGAGCATTGCGTGTGTTCTTTTGTAAAGCAATCTGGTTTAGATATACTGTCAACATTTATCTAAAAGTGTTAGTGGAGATAAGGGACATTATTGATGATAAAGTGGGGTTTTTTTTAATACTGTTCAGTAAAATTACTTGAGGCTAACCTTGAAAAGATGCACCCCAGAGCCTTTCTGTGATTCTCTCCTGACATAAAGGGCCACGATGACAAAACAGAAAAAAAAGATCAAAATATCATCCAAGATTAAAATATCTGTATTAAAATTAGTCACTGTTCTCCTCAAGTAAAGCATGTAATGGCACATCTGGAGAGTGCAAAGAGGTTTCAGAGACTGTCTAATCGTATCTTGAATGGTCTGATTGATGCTACTTGCAGACACGATGTCGAGGGCTATGAAAGAAGTAATTGCAGAGTTTCTATTTGTCACAATATTCCTTGATGGGATTTCTGATGTTGGTAATTTGTCACAGTGGTTCATTGTCTTGCCGGATGTCAAACAAAATGGAGATGCCAGAGAGCCGATGATTTGCTTTCAGAACGTCAGCGTCAGGGCTGTGGGAGCAGATCTGTGATGAATATTGGGGTGACTGGGAAAGGGCAGCACGCGGCGGGGCTCTGGCTGTAGGGAGTGGAACTGGGTGGTTCAGGAGAGAATCAGAGGGTGCTGGCTTTTTTTCGTAATTACAACGCCCCTATTCAGACTCCTGTTATCCTCTGGGATCTCACCTCAAAAGTGCTGGAGGATGATGCTCTTTCCAGCTAAACAATATGTATTATGAATCTACTCGCTATTTAAGTAGTGTGTCTGTTTGAGGGTGTGATTTACAGTCTTGTCATGGTGTTTTCCCCTCAGCTTACAAACTGTGGGAAAAGGTGTCTGAGACTGTATCACAATAAAAAAAAAAAAAAAAGCTTTTTCAGACTGGTGCCCTTCTATGATGGTGATGCCTGGGGTTTTCACTTTTATACATTTCAAATCCTGTATGCCCAGTGTGTAACTCTGAAGTTCCTTGCAGGCTGCTCGCTGCTCTTCTCTCAGGCCAGGCAGTCATAACAAAGCCTCTCCAAGGCTGCTCTTCAAGGACACCCAGACTGTCCTAGGCCTGAAATGTGCAAACCAACATCTTGAGAAGGGGGGTGAGCTTGGGGAAATTACATCATTTAGCTAAAGTTTTAATTGGCGAATTTATGCTGACATGCAAATGAACCAAATCCATAAAAGTGTGAAGAACTCGTGACTCATTGTCCATCTTGGCATCCATATTGGCAGCAGTCTTGGGCTCCCCAGGGTGTACCTTTGAAGGCCTTTCAAATAAATATCCACCTTTATTCCCTTACTCCTGTCTACTCTCTGTTTCCAGGTAGCCTCTCAAGGATTCAATGGAGTAAAACTGATATAATCTCTGGTAGCTGCAGCTGTAGAGGAGGGTGACCTTAGTGGTGAGGGCCTTCAGGGTGCCCAGGACAAGTCTTGTCTCTGCCACCAAACCCCCTTACAATTTGTCTTGTGCTACCTGGTCTTTCCCTCTGCTTTGCCCACTGAGGGATATAGTGGGGATGATAACATTCTCTTCCTGTCTTTGTATATCTTATTTTTGTTAAAAACTTTTTAAGCTGAACACGAGTTCTTACTTCACAAATATGTACGGCCTGTTATAGACAGAGCTTAACCTCGATGGGAGGGGTTTTAACCTTCATGGAGGTAAAGATTCATTTATGAAAGTAATAATAAATTATATTTCTTTCTTTGGGTGATGTTCTGTACAGATTTAACACAATGTAAAAATGTAGAGGAGAATCTACAAACAGAACTGGCAGCGAAATCCTGGCATTTCTCAGAAACTGTTGTTAGGTCTATTTTATTGTTATTCTTGAACAGATCATGCATAAATAAATGATAGGAAGTGTCAGTGATCTGCTCTGGAGAAAGACAACTCTGCCTCCTGTCGTATCAGAGCATGGAAAAACAACCTAGAGATTAGACATGTCACTGATGGCAAGTTCCAGGCATAAGCTGCTATAATCACTCTAGGAAAAAACCAAACCAACACAAATGGACATAACAGAGAAAGCTGACTGTCAAAACACATCTCAGTAAAGTGCCTATGCAGGCTCGGGGAGTGTAAATAAGTAGGCAGAAAGGAAAATAATGCAATGGTAAAAATAAACAGGATACAAAAAGTTCAGGTTATAAGTTGAACAGCGTTTTGGCCCCCTGCTGGAATAGTTGGAGGCTGCCAAAATTTGGCCCAGTGAGTGAGCTATTTGTCAAATAGCATGGACCACATGAGCAAAGATGTGATTAACCACTATTTTGAAGGGATTTGTTGTTTCTGACCATAACAATTTAAATAGAGGAAGACTGAGGATTAGGCCTGAAATAAAGGTGCTTGCTGTCTGAAGAAGTTGGCTACACCATAGATAACATACATGCTTTTGTTCTTGGTGATACCTATTTTTATTCTCGGGTTGCACATTAGTCTCTAAGGAGACTTTATAGCCCAGGTGCTGTGGCTCGGTGGCTGAGGAATGGCACCAGGTCTGCCTTCACAGCCACCACTGCTGCAGAAGGGCTGAGACAGGCGTTCAGAGGGGGCTCCCAGCTTGATCCCTAGGGTGCACCTGCAGGTGCTTTGTCTCAGAAGCTCGCTGCAATGTCAGGTAAAATAGAGTATGTGCCTGCAGTCCACAGGCAGGAAGAGGCCACTGTGGGAAGGTGTGGTGTAAGACAAATAGCTAAACTGATTTCCCAGGAGGGCTGAGACCCCTCTGGCTCCCAGCCATATGGACCAGGGCCTCCGCTCCTCCTCCCTCAGGGGTGCTCTGCCTGCAGCCTTTCTGAAGCTCATGTGTGAATGTTTCATGAAAATACCAGGGGACATGTGGAGGTAGACAGATGTGGAGAAGAGAAAGTGAAGGCAAGATTGATAAGCTGTGAAAAAGACAACAAGGATTTTGAGAGAAGCTTCTGAAATAAGAAATGAAATGAAAAAGGAGAGCAAAGCAAGCTAAACAACACTGCAGAGACAAAATAAAAAGTTAAGAATGTGGTAAAGCCAGAGAAAAACAAGACAGGCATAGACAGGAGCAGATTTGTGACTCAGGAGTGAGCCATGGTCTGTTATAGGCATGCAAAGGCAAGAGCAAATGCATGAGGGGAAAATATCAAGATGACGAGAGTGAATAGGACGTGCTGAGCAAGGGTGTTCTAACTACCCAGCAACTACATTATTTCATCTCTAAATGCCTTTTATCAGGGTAAATACTTTCTGTCAAATCCATTTTTAGCCAAATTTGATCAGCTCTTAGAATGTACAGAATGCTGTACATTCTGTACATAAATGGCTGAATGCACCAGAAAAGCGAGGGTGACAATTTAAAAACATTACAGAGCGTTTCTTTCTGTTGTTCATACAGCTTAAAGTACTAATTTCTGAAAAAGACACATTTCAGTTATTTATTTGAAGGCTGAATACTGATATTATGTACTCATTCTACTGTTTTCTATTTCAGGAAGTATGGCCAGACTTTTCCATTGGGTAGATGCACATATGAGGTCAATGCTCTTTTTGTAAGAGCTCTGTGTAGAATGTTCTCCAGAGACTTTCTCCTTATAAGAAAGGCAGAGGCCCTGCAGTACCTTGAGTGTTCCCCATGGACCTGTGACACTCACTGGGGTTATGTTCATACTCAATTCAAAACAAACTTAAATGTCTTAAAAGGAATTTTGCTGGCAAAGACAGTGCTTATAATTTGTTTTGTCAAATTGCTTATTTATTTATTTTCAGATCTGGGTCTTTAAGGAGATGTTAGATACTTGCATACAACAGCAAATACCAGTTCTGAGCTTGCCTCCTCTCTGAGATAATTAACTCAGGAAGAAAGGTGAAATCTTTTGTGTGAGTGTGTTCATGGTGCAGCTGCTCATTATTCCAGACTCTCCACATGCCCTGAATTATGTCAGACATCTTTGTCCAAATGCATTTTTGAGTTTCATAACAGGCAGATAGAAGCAGTTAATGATGTTACTATAATGGATCATTATTTTTTAGTGCTAAGCTCCCAGTAATTTTACATTTTCTGTCGTTCACACCTGTAATCTATAAGGGGAAAAAAAAGGGGTTTGGACTTACCTAGAGAGTGAGGGAAAATTTTATGCCAGGCTGTCACGTATTGCAGCGCCATCTACCCAGACAGTGATAAAACTGAATAGTCTCATCTATAAATCACAATAAAGCTTGACACAATTCACCTCTGCCTTCAAAGCCTTAAGAGTGGTTAGATTTTCCAATTAGAAACAAACCCAAAATGTATTTATCAGAAACATCTGAGGTCTGGGAGAAGTAGGAATGTATAATCAGAGGACTTTTTGCTTGAATCCAAGAAAAACATCTGTCTGTGATTCTTACCTTGTAATGCCAGAAACAAAAGGACAGCTGGGGGGTTGTGTGGAGACATGGATTTCTAATGGAGCAGGTTCCCATCCTCGTGGCTGTACAGGACGCCATCCCCACTGCGTCCTGCCCAGGGCATCCAAGGTGGGAGACTTGGTCTGGTGT
This sequence comes from Oreocharis arfaki, assembly GCA_013398015.1. Lineage (NCBI taxonomy): Eukaryota > Metazoa > Chordata > Aves > Passeriformes > Paramythiidae > Oreocharis > Oreocharis arfaki. The sequence goes on from VZRR01011746.1 coordinate 75,676, forward strand.
TAGAGCTGCTCCTCTTTCCGGAGGTCCTGGGAGCCTCCTGTGTGTGGCAGGGTGGCTTCCCAGGAGATGAGGGCAGACTGAAGGAACAGCCACCAACAAATACAGGCAATGGCAAAAACAACCCCAGGGTAGAGTAAGGAAATGCTTCCTCAAGAACTGGGTTGAGAATGGTCACATGGTGAGAAAATGCCCATGGATTTGTGTTTCCAGCAATGAAAGCTGGAGGTTTTGACATCAATCTGCCTCAGAAACCTCTGCAACTCTTTATCTCTGAGAACATTGTAATTTATTGGCAGAATTTCCACTGTGCATCCTAGGATACCTGTTCTCAGTTCTCCTCTCCTTTATGCTCACTTCCCATTCTCCCCCTGGATGCATCTCTGCTCAAGTAGGTGGTGAGGAGCCTGTGCTTCTCCCCTGACCATCTCCTGGTGTGTCCCAGGCCTGGATGAGGACAGACAGCAGCACTGACCATAAAAAGAAAGAGATTATTGCAGAGGAAAGTGGATAATTTTGAAGATCGTTCTACTGAGGTGAGATTCAAAGCTGCAGTGCAGGAGAATTTCGCTGTGAGTAGTTTTTTGCTGTGAGCAGAGAACAGCAACTGAAGGCAGGACAAGCTGATCAGAGCAGGATCTTGTGGGATGAAACCCTGAAAAGAGACAAGTTAAATGTGGGGTAGACTGAGGGAGATTTTTATCAGTAGAGGCACTGCATAGTACCCTGGGGGGGTGTTCATCTGCAGCACTTCTTCTGGAAGTGGAAGGATTTCTTACCAGAAAGGGGCTTCAGCCTGGCAGTAAAAGCTCTAATAGTGAACGTAATTTAATTTTTTCTGAGTTAAAACTATCAGGCACTCACAGAATCTTCTCATGGTGACAGGCAACACAAGCAAGAGACCAGTCACAAACTCAGACTGGGAATTAGAAAAGCATCTCCACAATTAAGAAAAGGTCTGAACAGCCTCCTACTTTGACTAATGTGGCAAACAATACAGTTGGTATGGACCATGGTACATTTATGAATGTACTTGTAGGAGGAGAAGGTTTTCTGAATAAGCAGAAATACAGTTCTGCTGAATAAAGGAGAAGCTGCTTTGTCTGGAGCCCTACAAACAGAAGGCTGTTGGGTCAAATATCTCAGCAATATACTGCGTATAACAGAGTTTGTACCTCAGGCCAAGACCTTTCTCAGCTTTTATTATCTCTAAATGCTGATGTTTCCTTCTTGCCTGATGATGTGCTTCTATTTGCCGATATATGCTGACTGGTAGTTTGGCCTGTTAGTTAATTATTTTTTCAAAGCTTAAACATTCTCTAATCTTAGCATACAATATTCTTGTAAGATTATTTCTCTATCTTCCTTAAGCACAATCCCCCATGTTCAAAAAAAGCGTCTCTGTTTGTTTGGTAATTGACTGTATTTCATCTTGAACAGTGATATATTGATTTTCATGTGAAATGAGCTTTCAGGTTGCCATTTAGAAAGATGAGTTTTGGCAAGGCTCCATTAGACTTCTTTGTATTATTGCTTATCCTTCAGCTGGGAGAGCAGGCAGCCTTACTCCCAAGTACAAGCAGCCTGAATCATCTCATACAATCCCAATTCCTTTATTCCATTTTCTTTGGAGGTGGTCCAAAGGTTCATTATTTCGCTGGTGTGGTTAGGTGCTGACTGATGGCAGGTAGCTTACCCAGTATTCCCAATCTTTCTTTCTGTTTTGTTCCCCTAGAAACTGTATCTCCAGTCTTTGCCAGCTACATTGCAGGCTGCACAAATACTGCATGTATTGCATTGGGGTCTGTGAGTGATACTGCATCTTTAGAGTTCCTGCTTTCCTGGAGAGAATACATTCATTTTCAAACCATAGCCAGAGTAAAAAATTAATATAAGATATCAAGACAACATCCCTGTGAGTTTGTGTTGTTTCTATTATTACCAATTCTTTAATGAGAAGTATGGAGGCTTGTGTTATGGGATAGCAACCAGCAAACTATCAGGTAAATGTTCATTTTAAATGATGCTTCTAATCATAAAGACCATTGCCGATTTCTTTTTAGCATCCATGAAACATACATTGATTTTAGACAGACCAATAACAGTAGATAGTCCACCTCTTACATTAGATTGTGCTTCTACCCTCTTTTTAAAAAAAAATTATGGTGTACAGTTAAAATTTGTTGCCCTGGGTGAACAGCGGGAGTTTAGGGTGAGTGCTCCTATTAGTGTTTTTTAATATTGCCACTTTTTGTGGCATGATTGCTGTCCAGTACACACATAAATTTAAATAGTTTATACCATCTTACCAGATAAGCAAGTAGCTTGACTGTCATACGACACAGACAATGCAGGCAAGACACAGTCTCTTGGAGAAAGTGGTGGAAAAAAGAAAGTCAAGATTACAGATGATGAGCAAGTCAGGGAGAAGTGCCTGTAGATGGTAGGGATTAGTAATTTCACTTAAATGTGGCAGACTGACTGAGGGGGGAAAAGGAAAGTTAAGATATGCAGAGTCAATCTTTTGTTTATCCCAATAGAACAATTTCAGCTCTTAATTACTGATGGTATTCAAGCTTCAGATAAAGGTCAGATTCAGAAAAGTGTTATAACATGCACTGATTTTAGATGGAAGTGCTATAAAGGGCATTACCAAGAAAAAACAACAAATAAATGCTTGCAAAAATAAAGCATTGAAGTAAATTTTGAGTTTGTATTAGAAATGTTTAACAGAGAAAAGTATCTAATTTGGAATGGAGGAATCTACACAGAGTCAAAGATAGTCACTCTCAATTGCAGTCTTTTATGCAGGCAAGGGATGTGGCTGGGATGACAGAAACATCTCTTAAAAAATCATTTTCTCAGGCTTGTCCCCTTGGCTGGTGAAGGAGATGGAAAATAAACAGAATATTAAGCAAGACTTCAAGCTCATGCGGGAAAATGAAAGTCACAAGAGAAGATGTCTTTACAGGAGGGACAGTCCAAGAAATTTTCCTAGGCAGAAACTGAACAGTTCACCCTTGGCTGAGAGCAAGAATGTCTCTCAGCATGAAGCATTAGCTGGACACTGCCAGCAGTAGGACTCTTTAGTGGTAGCACTGGGAGTCCATAGCAAACGTTTCAGTGAATTCCCAAATATCCTCAGGACCACAGCCAGCTGAACGTGTGGTTAAGGCTGCCTCATCAATGACTTGGCAAGGCACTTGTTCACCAGATACAAATGATCCCTGATCAAACACAGGACTGGAGCAAAATGCTCAACGTCCCTCACTGTGCCCAAAATGCATTCCCAGGTTTTGGCTTCTTTCCCCCCTGTTGAGTGTTAGAAACCGCTGCTTGTTATCAAATGTAGAATTGAATGTGCCACAGATTAAATTGTGCAAGTGGTTTTTACATCTTTTTTTCTGCCAGTCACAGACCAGACTATGTGCCCAATAAATTCACAGGCTGTCAGAGGTGCCAGTGAATGACTGATACATTACTAAGATTACACAAATCTGGTTAAAAAATGTGCATGAAGACTGCCTGCAAAAGATGTGAAGGGAAAGCATGTCCTCTCTCAGCAAGGCAATAAAAGTGATGGAAGGTTGTTCCAGAAAAGAAATAGTCAGGAATGTGAAGGTCTAGTGTCAAAAGGAAAATTAAAACGTGGCAATATGGGTGGTGGTTGTTTAATAAATAAAAGAGTGTGTGGCTTAAAAAGATAAAATAGCCTCATCAGAGGCACACAAGAAGCTGGTATGAGCTTTAGGAAAATGTTGAACAGATCAAGTCCCAGACCTGATACTTCGTACTGTAGGGCTTCATACTGTGAATGGGTAGGGTTTGAGGGAGTATTACTTTTTCTTGTGGCTCAAAGGGTATTTTGGGAAGTGTTTTTACAGTACTTTAAGAGTAGTGGTACAATCCAATGTGCTCCCCGTGCAGGCCTGACTTGTCATCTACTTAAATGCATTTTGCTTTAATAGCACTGTAATTGCTCACTGCTTGGGGCAAGGACTGTGGTACTCATAGGTACTGCTACAGAGCAAATAAATCATGGAAATTATGTCTTTGCTCCTTATTCTGTACATTCTAAATATATTTCCCCTCCAGTCCCCAGTTTTGGCAGATACTTTCGTTATTATTTTAAATTGATTACTTTGGGGATTTGGCAGTGATTTGAAATGGTCAACAATTGTGAATACCGTTTTCATGAAAAATCACATTTTGGAACTTAATTAGCATCACGATGTGGTACATGTTTAAATTAACACCTTCTTTCTCAAAGCTGTGTCTTTCGGAAGGATTTCTGTGAAACTAGATGCGAAGTTGCAATGAGTAACTAAAAGGACAACTGAACTCATTGCTAGGTTTTCATGTGGAGAAATATATATTGACGTATATGTGAGCTGTATCCTAAATTGCTTCTTTCAGTGTCATTTGAAGGGATGTGAAAATTGTAAAAGATCTGTATTTTGCTTGTTGTTTGCATTTGCCTCTTTTAAAGGCAGGAGATCAATGGTTTTGCCTCAGTTTTGGCCATACCTGCTTGAATGATGCTGGGTAAGGGCACCAGTTCCCCGTGGCAAAGCTGCCTGTGCTGTGTAATTCCTACCTGTGTTAAAAATATATTCTACCAGTTCAACCCAACCAAGCAGCTGAGTAATTAAAGACTAGTTGGTAAATTCTTTTCATTATGTAGAGTAAAACGTTTAAGCCAGAAACTGTCTCTGTTCCTTAGCCACCTGGCACAAATCACAACCCTGTTTATTAATTAAGTCATACTGGATTCCAGAGCATGAGGATAATATAAATATTTATCAGTTTAATTGATATCAACATTGATTTAGACCATAGTAGTAACTTGACTATTGTACAAATTCATTTATGAAGTTGGTACTGATTTAGAGCAACGTGGCAACCTCCAAAACCTGTAAATGTCCAATTATTTAATATTTATATCCATAACCTAAAATGAAGTCAGTTTTGCATCTTCCAAACGTGTGAAATAAGGACTTCTCTCACACACTGGCTGTATGAATCAAATATAGTCCTAAAAAAACTTTTTGATATTGTGGTAATAAAACTCTTCAAAATCCTGCTTCTACAGGGTAAGTGCTGGTACAAGCCTTGCCGCAGAGATATAAGTGGCAATGCTGGAATAATCATTCTTGCTCATTTCCCACCCAATGGATGCAGCAGGGTGCTGTGAATGCTGCCTCCCCAGTAAGATGAGCTCCTTTCGAAACCTGTGAATCTCCCATTAAGATAATTTGGTAAGCTGATGTCTCGTACAGGACTCACATTGTTAGGATCATACTTATATTCTGAACCCCCTGCAGGATGAAACACTTAGAGTGGACTAAACCAGCTTCCAGTCATTATCTTCCCTATCAAATTGTCTTCCCAAGACAGGTAGGGCTCTGCTCTTTACCCTTTCCAGTATGTTTACCAGCCTGAGTCGTTCATTCAAAACATTTTTTTCCAGACGGTTTAAGATTCCTTTTAGGGATGATTGTATTTCCTCCACCTTTTTTCCTTCTTAAGCAAGATTATACATTCATCAATGAGTCTATTCTTATTTCAAGTTCATTCCTTCAAAGATTGAGCTATCTAAGGGCAACCCTTTCTTAGAAATTATAGGCTATCAGCTGCATGGAACAGTCACTTAAATGATGCTTCTGTAATCTCTTTTCCCAGTCAGTTTTGGAGATGATGGCAGACGGAGCAATCATCATTATAACTGACTTGGAGGAATAAAGGGAAATGCAGATGTTGTCTTGTTGACAATTTTATGAGCGAGCTGAGCGCAGGCACTGAGAGAGAATGGAAGTGTGACAAACAAAACACTTTTAGAGCTTTGTAATGAAAACATTTCTATGTCCTCCTTTCGGCCTATCCTTGAAGGATCTCTTCCTAGTGCTAGAGGATGTCTGGAGCCAGAGCACCTATTCCCTCTGAGCCCTGTGGTCATTAGCAGTGAGGATGGGACTTGACCAGGACCAGTCTTTGTAGACATGAAGAAGTGCTCTAGCAAGTGAAGGAGAAACATTTACAGGAATATATGGGGAATAAGATGGGACAGGCTGGCTGCCATCTCCTTCCTCACAAGTGTTATCAGTTGCGGCGGATTCTCTCGCTATAACGGACACCAAACCATGGCAGCAATACCCTCTCAGCTGGGATATTAATATTCTTTCTGCCAGTAATACATGCACTTCCAGTTCTACAATAAGGCAAGATGGAAGGGAATCGGGTTTTTTCAGTTTTCAGTGAGCAGATTGTATGGCTGAGGTCACTTTCAGCTACTCATACTTACATTTGGTAACGTTGCCATCTGATAGCACTTTGCTTGTGAAAAAGAGGTCTAGGAAAACAAGTCTGTTCCTACAAAGAATCTTTTAATTTTTATGGCTTACTGCTATTTTCAGTTTTTCAGTATAAGTGAAGAGCTGTATTGATTCTATGAGAAGAAAAAAAACATTGTTTGAAGAAAAACAGTTTATTCTTTGTAGTTAGTTCTTTCCCAGCACTATTGGGTTAGATAATCCATCAACTACAAATAATTTGCCATCTGCATATCTGTATCTGCAGATTCTGAGCCCCGCTTTGAATAGACTCATTTGGGGTTTTAGAAAATAATCAACTTCTCAGCAATTCTTAGAAGAAGTTATTATTTCTATCTCTTTGTAGTGAATTTGCATTAGATAAAAAATGAATGCTACAAGTTAATAAAGTGTCTGCCTCTTCATGTTTGTATGAGGGCTTTTTTTTACAGAATTTTGGCAGAGCAGAGCAGCAAACTGAATGCAAAGTGAAAACCTGGACTATGCCATGCCCTGAGTAAAAAAGAAGTAATATTCCCTTGCCTTCAAGGAAAAACAAATACATCTCACAACCTGCTGGTGAAACATGTTTTGACCACCAAAGAGCTTTCCTGCAGTCTGGATTAGCAGAATATAATTTCAGAAATTACTGGACTGCGGTTCCTTAATTTTTTTTATTGAATCTGTACAGTACTTATGCTAAGAATTAACACGTGTAACTCTCTTATCTGAATAATTTATGAATATAAATGTATTATTGTTAACACTGATTGCCATAACTGAACCTCTTTCTCACACCGTTTGACTACTGGAAACCATAAAAAAGCATTTTTAATACTGAAATTTGCAGAGCATGTGCCAAATATAGTCATGAGGTACACTGACCATCAGGAGGAAGGAGCAGAATTGTTTGTATTTTGAGGTGTCTTACAGGCCAAATGAGGATGGTTCACTGTTACCATCATAGCTTACATCTGCCAGACATGGTGCAGTGCAATAGGGATCGTGTGGGTCCTCTGCATTAAGAACAGTTCTGCTGTTTCTTGACACTTTCCTGCCCTGAAACTGCAGTACAATTTTAAGATTTGAGTTTGGAGCATTGCCTCTCTACTGTGTGATGCTCGGTGCAACTACATTGACCTCTACTGGATTGATGCCTTAGAGAATTTGGTCCAATATCATCAATGCTATCCTGGCACAAATTTCATAATTCAGCATGGTGCTGCTTTTCTCTGTGGGTGAGAGCAGTATCACTGAGATCAATAGGATTAGTTGTGTATTTTATACAAGGTGTGTGTTCATGTGCAGGATTGAAGCATTCCTAGGACAGGAAAGCAATGGTGAGAGGAGAGCATTGTCCAACAGCGCTTTCATTTCCCAGTTTTGAGGGAAAATATCTCCTAAGATGAAGTGGTGGCTAAGGCAGCTGGGGACAGAAGAGGCACCTAAAGCTCCACCTGGGACTGGAAGTGATGTGCAACTCTGAATCCTGAGTGCTCTCCTGTATGTCAAAGATTTGGATTTAATCACTGCTTGTCTTCAGAAAGGGGTAAAATTAAGATCAAGCAACCTGGATTTCATGGCAACCCCCTTTTGGTCTGCTACTACTGCTAGTTTATAAAAGATAACACTGTCAGTTATTTCATAAAAAAAAAAAATATCAATGAATTGCCCAAATTTTTGAATACATAGTCTTATAGAAAATGAAAAAAAGCTGTAGTTACAGCACACATCTCTGGGCACTGGAATGCTGTACACTCATGTGGATATGACTGAATTTACCATCCTAGTTCAATAACAGTCCATTTCTGGTGTTCACAAATTGACTCAGTTTGTCATGCTTTGAATGGCTATAGAGAAGTGCAAATCCTGCACCCTTCTGAGTTGTCAGGGATCTTCCCTGGTTGATGTGATTTCATGACACAGATGAAGCAGAACTCATGGCTTCAGGATAGCTGAGATTTGGAGTCCGAGACTGGTCATTTAATTCCCTTACTTTATGAAATACTCAAAAAAGAAAGGTATTGTCTAATAGAAAGATACTACCTTACAATTACTCAAAATAGAATTTATTTTAGGATGGTTGTTAAGCAGCTAATTATTAAAATTGTTCCTTTTGGTATTAAAAATGTTTAAAAGACTTTTTTTACTCACAGAGAATGACAAGTAAGAAGTAAATTGCTGAGTAAAATTTCAATAATTTTGCAAAAGAAGCAAGAATTAATTAAATATTTGTTATTGACCCAACAGTTGTCTGCAAGGATAAGATTCCAAATATATGTAGGATTTCTGGTAAAACAAGTGTTTTCTGCCACTGGAACTATTCAAAGTAAATTTCAACAAACCTTAAACATTTTCTTATAAATTTGATCAGACCACACTGGTAATACCTCTCACTAAAGTAATCCTTCTGACCAAGAAAAGGCTTTGTATCAAACAGAAAGCTCTCCCTGGCCTGATTTATTTTTTTGCCAAGACTTTTTTTTTTTTCCCCTGTCCTATTTAACAATTCCAAACTCAGTTTAACAGAGTGTATTTTAAGGAAAAATNCTCCCCTGGCCTTATTTTTTTTTTTTCAAGACCTTTTTTTTTTTCCCCTGTCCTATTTAACAATTCCAAACTCAGTTTAACAGAGTGTATTTTAAGGAAAAATATTTACACCGACTTTTCAGCTTAAGCAATTTTAACCTATACTAATCTGCCCAACTTGACAAGTGCACTCTCTTTATCTGCATCCTCAAACGGAGGGGTGCTGCTGTAACTGCTCCCCTCGTGTTTTGTGGAGAAGTGACAAAAGAACCTTAAGATAAGATCTCTCTTCTGCAGGAACTTTAATTCCTGGAGGAAAAGTGACTTTGCTCCATAGTCTTTCTGCTAGCTGACACACACGAAAAGACTAATGACTTTTCTCTTGCTCCATGGAAATCTAACTGTGATGCGTTAATGGCCTTCATTAGACGTGTCACCCACCATCCCCTCAGCCCCATCATGCGCTTATTGTCCTCCCCTCCCACTGAGATGTTTTATCACTCCTCTAACGACATGGAGGGAGGCACGATCCTTCAGCAGCAGCACCAACACATCTGCAGGGGGATGATGAAATGTCCTGTCATCGCCGGGTCCTGCGCAACCACCTTAACTGCTGCTCTTCCCAGTTCCCTCAAATCACTCTATGTTTTGTGGTAACTCACAAGAAATGTGTGTTGAAAAGCTTGTTTTCCTGCTTGAACTGTGCTGCATGGTTAAAATTGTAAAACCATTTACACTGGAAAAGACCTTTAAGAGCATTGAGTCCAACCATCAACCCAGCACTGCCAAGCCCACCACTAAACCATGTCCCTAAGTGCCACATCTGCTGTCTTTTAAATACCTCCAGAGATGGTGGCTCCACCGCTGGCCTGGGCAGCCCGTTCTCATGTGGGACAGCCCTAGTCCTGCTGGCCACACTATTTTTGATAAGCCAGGATGCCACTGGCCACCTGGGCACAGTCTGGCTCATGTTTAGCTGAGTCCACCAGTACCATGGGGCCTTTTTCCCCGGAACATGTTCCAGCCACTCTGCCCCCAGCCCATAGCACTGTGCGGGGTTATTGTAACCCAGGCCTGGGATCCAGCACTTTGCCTTGTTGAACCTCGTACCACGGTCCTCAGACCATCAATCCAGACTGTCCAGATCCCTTTGCAGAGCTGTTCTGCTCTCCAGCAGGTCAACAGCCCCACCCAACTTGGTGTCTACTGTGAACTGACTGACAGTGCACTCAATTTAGTGTCTTACTAGTAAATACAGAGTCAAAGGTAGCATTAAGTATCCTTGTCCTTTGTTACTGTTTGCCCCCAGATCCCCTAAAGGCTAGAAATCCTCCTCAGACCCTCTTCTGTTGCTGATGTGTTTATAGAGGCATTTTTTATTGTCTTTTAAGACAGCTTGGCACCTGGCTGGCAGTGTGTTTTGGCCTGGGCAGCTGCCCCAGCTGTGGTGGGTGCAGAGCTTGGAGAGGCCATGGCTTTCTGCTGGGCAAATCCTATTGCTCCCTGCTGGAGCTGGCAGGGCTTCAGCACTCGCCCTGCTGTGCCATGCCCTGGTTGCTTTTGCTCCCCAAGGGAACTTCTATTGGTGTTGGGGATTTAGCTGCTGTTGCTCCTGGACCCATCAGCTGCAGGCTCCTGCTGGCTCTCTTTACTTCTCCTCAGTTTCCCCTAGTTCGGGAATACCCCCTGTGAGAGCTCTGCTACAGATCATGCTGGCACCAGAGCCGCTCGCCGTAGCAATTAATGCTTAATGAGTTCATTATCCTATTTAACATTTCATGGATAATTTGCAATTATTTAAAAATAAACATGTATATTCAAGGTCTGGCTTCGTGGGGAGAAAAAAGTAAGCGCCGAAATACATACATATCGATGGGGAAGGTAATTGCTTGGAACAGGAAAAATCCCTTCCTCTGCTCCCACGTGTAACCTAAATATATAAATAGGTAGGTAGACACATGCACATATATACAGCTACATGTATGTATGTATGTATGTATTTTCAATCTCTTTACACTTTTCTTTAAAGGGCAGGACTAAGATAGCTCTTCCTGCTGCAAGGAAATGGTGTATTCAAAAGAGGTCACTCTCGCCTGTTTCCAGAAACAGCGAGAGCTAACTAGCTGGTTAAGCTGCAGGCGTTTTCACCTGAGTATTTCTGTCGTTTCCCCTCATAGGTATTTAGGGAAATGCAGAATATAAAAAGTGAAACTGGGAGTTATTTGCTCGTGTTTTGTTTGAAAAGTCAATTGGAAAGGATGGATCCTGCTTACGGGGAGGGCTGCATCAGAAAATAATTCAAGTATTTTTGAAGAATCTCTACACCACTTACAAGGCCTTTCCTGTGACAGCTTTTCTCCTCTTCCACTGCTGCTTTCATTCCTGGTGTGTTGCTGTTTCTTTTGCTGTCCTCCTCTGCCTCGAAAGCAATGATCTCTACAGCACACAGGACACACTTGATAACATTATCTCCTGGTAGACATCACATGCCAAGCAAGGGGATTTGTATTTAGCATACACCACCTGAAATGAATATATATGTTCAGCCTCCACTTGACAATATCCTTTAGATTATGGTTTCTTGGCTTGTTTAATGTGGTATAATGCTAGACGAGACTTGTGAATCAGAAACTGTTATAAGACATTTGTGTCTAAATCAAAAACAATATTCACCTCAGATGAAATTCCAGTCCCCTGCAGAAGCCAAGGAAATTTTGCCTTCAACTTTGCTGTGACCAGAATTTCAATCAGAGTCGTTACACAGAAAAACAATTGAATAGCTTTGGTGGTTATCATTTCAGTCAGAATCTCCTGCATTTTTATTAAATTAGTACCCAATAACAATAACTTCTGAGAGTGTTAGAGGACAAGAGAAGAACAAAGGAAGAAAGGAAAGCTTGAGAGGTAAATACTCTTCTTAGAGAGGCCCATGCTTGTCTTTAACAATGGATGTAGATACACCCCATCTGTGGGAGCCTCAAGAGGAACAAATAATTAGTCTGCTATAATCTGTATAAAAGCAAAATTGATGGTAGCCTTGGGGGTTACATATGTCTGGACAATTTTTGATAGTGAGAATTTATTGGAAATACACTCTGGAACCTGCCCAGGAATAGATTAGTCCATTATAGAGGTAGACAAAAGCATCCTTATCCTTCTGCTCTAGCAGTGGATCACAGCTTATGGTCTGTGGAATTATATTTTTTGTGCAGCTGGAATGAAGAAAGAATAGATCACATGCCTATGGTGAATGGTCATGGCAACACAGAGCAGTAAACCCAGAGAAAGGAATCATATTTGAAAAGCAGTTTTGAATGCTGCTTTGTTCTCAAGGGAGCACAGCAGCAAAATTACAGCTTTGTCCTATCACTTGAGACAGTTCTGCTGGGGTAATGCAGGTAGTGGAGCAAAGTTCACACATCATGAAAGGATATTTAAGGTGCAAGTTTTGAATATTTATGGGAATCAGAAAAAAGTATATATTGAACTTGCATGCCAAGTTCGCAATTATAGGCTCAAACTTAACAACAGCATAAATCTCTATTTTTACTACATGAACTCAAAGCTGCAAACGAAGGGCATGAGATCAGTCTAGTTTCAGATGCAGTATTTCTGGTTTTTTCATTCCTACTTTAACTGTTACAGGCTAGGTTAACCCTGGTTTATTGTATTTTCTATTTATATTCATTTTTTTAAAATAAGAAGGTGGCAGTTCCCTGCTGTCATCAGCACAATGTTACTAAAAGGTGTTTTGCAGTAGGACGTAGGACCCAAATAGCTTTGATTGAGAGTACCTTGCAAGGCAAAACTCACAAAACAGATAAAACTGGGCCATCCTCATTTTTACCCTTCAGGTTTTCCCATAGTTTGCGTGGTCACAAGGTGTCTGTTTTCAGCAGCATGGACACGCACAGCGGCATCGAGTGCTTTGTCACAAGAGCCACTACTTAGTGCAGTAGTGTCGGAGAGGGGAGGAACACCTAACGCAGCAAACATTTCTGAGCTCCACCCTCTGCAGCTGCGAAATCGGATCTGCCCTAACAGGGATCAGCTGGAATGGCAGGAGTGGGAAGACCAAATAGGAGAGGGAAGGGAAGACAAGGCCTAGAGTCTCCCACTCCTACTCTCTCTCAGACCCTTCATGAGCTGAATATTTTTCCTGTTTTCCTCTGCTGCACAGATCTCCCTCCCAAACCCACTCCCGCAGCTCATGGCACAGCAGTGCAGGGTTCCTGCCACGGGGAGCAAGAGGAGACACCAAACATGCAGAGCAGGAAGGGAATTCAGCCCTTGCTTCAGATCAAGGAAACTCTGCAGGTTTCCTGCCCAAAAAAGCAGTGAGGTCAGATCTGCCCCCAAAAAGTCATAAGAAATAAAATGCACAGTTTCAATTCTTGTGCTAAGTAAGGGAACTTGGGGAGACAATTAGAATTTAGAAGTATTTAAAAACCCCACCTCCATTTGTGCTTTTCTAAATTACTCAGCTCTCACACCTGTGGCTAAGGGTAAGTGAACTGAGCAAAAACAGAAATCATGTTTTTCTTCCTACTTCTGGTTACATTTGCAATTGAAATATAGACTTATTCGACAAGACTGAGCTAAAACCTTTCAAGTGCTTGTAATGTATTTGAGTTAGAAATGCAGGAATGTTGTATCATCTTACTGCTAGAGTTTAAAATCATGAGAAGAAGAGAACATTTAAACTAGATTTATCCCCTGTGGAGGGTTTTGTACGGAAATTAGAAGATGATCAAATCTCTGAATGGTAATTTAATAGCTAATTTAAAAGCTTCTCTTGCTTAAATTATCAAGAAACCACAAGATACAGAGTTATATATTACACAATGCATGTTATAACATAGGCATACACTAGTGAAGAAACGACTCCAAAAACACAGTTTGAGTTTCATATTAATTTAATTATTTAAATTTAAAGATTGCATAAAATGTCAGGTGCATTTAATCATTTTTAAAGCACAAATTAACACAAAAGCAACCCATTGTTCTGGCTTTAGGCAGATTCTCCCTAACTCAATGCACCACTCTGGGAAGCAATTCCTCATTCAACACCCTGTCTATTAAATTCACCGGCAAATAAATGAGTGTTGCACTGCAGTCAGAGACTTGGCAAATTTATCCAATTTAGGACTGAAATTTCTCAACCTTCACCTCCATCTCCTTAATATTGAGGGCTGTGGCTTTAATACCTCCAGTAATCTCAAATGCAGCATGAGCTGAGCCCTAATCACTCAAGCAGGCAAGTGTCAGGCCACCTGTAGATCTCCACTAGCACTGGTGCCTCACATTCAGGCTCACACTGCTTCTTACCTCTTTTTGTCTCTACTATTACCTTTAAAAGTTTTTTATTATGCTTCATTTTTATAATAATGTTCCTCATGCTGAGAGGTCAAGAAAAATCAGAACTATTAAACCGATTGCACCAAGCACAATAGAATTCAGTAGCACCCCATTAAAATTTTGCAGGAAGAATACATTTCCAGGTGCTCTCCACTACACTAAAAAAGTTATTTCCTATTATTTATTAAATAATCACTGGCCATTTTTACACCATCTCCTCTTGGCTTAAAGGTTCAGTTATGAAAATGGGAGGTGTTTTTGATTGCACAGCTGCACAGGGAGAATGGATTTTGTTGATGGGTGATAAAGCACAGTTTCACTTTGTCTTCTGGTCAGGTGGATGAGCCATGAAGGGATTTATCCCTTCAGTGAAATTGTCAGAGGGAACCTTAAAGTCCTGTGTCATTCTCTCTCCCAATAGCTCTCCCTTTCATTTAGGGAATCTATGAAAGATGATGAATTTTCTTTTCCTGCTTAGAAAAAAAAAAGGAAAGAGGGAAAAACAAACCAAAAAAACTACTAAAGAGTCAGCTTCATTTCTTTTCCAACTAAATAAGCCTAAAACACATATAGATTTCCCCACAGGGAAAGCCTCTGACTGATATGTTGAGTCAAGACAGCATCAGACTCTTCCAGCTGTCACAGCATTGCAAAAGTGCAGGTCCATCTGCCAGAAGCCAGGAGGTTATACTGTGAGTGCTTCCAAAAAGCGTGGCAGCCATGGTTTGCTGATTAATTCAGTCCAGGGGCTACTGAGATGATTTCCTTGAGAAAATGACCAGCTCACATTTGTGCACTGACCCTCTGCTTCTGTGGCCTGAGGACAAATATTCCAGAAATGCCTCAGAGCTGCTGCTCTGTCAGGGACACATGGACATCCGTGAGACTGGCTGGGATTTCTCCCTGGTGGGCAGAAGCACCGGGCTGGTGGCTGAGTGGCATGGATGAATCCTATTCAGGACAAAAAAGAGCATTCCACAGGAGGCACTGCAGGTCCCAGCCAGCCAGGACCGGGGCTGCTCGGCTTCAGGATGCCTGAACAACAGCAGTCTGCTTAAACCACCTCAGGGCAGCTGTGTGGCCACCCACACCAGTCTCTTATCCCCTTCAGCAGGAGTCTCCATTAAAAAAACACCCAACACGCCAAACCAATCTCTTCTGTATCTTCATACTCTAAACTAAAAATATTGGGGATCAGAACAATCCTCAGAATCAGACTCAACTCTTAGGCTGAACTGGTGAACAATTAACCACCAATCCTGCCAGGTTTCGATTGAAAGTCAGCATTGTATTTAGTCAAGAAAAAGGTGTGGAAGTTTTATTTGCTTCCAGAAAGCGAAAAAAAAGGTTTTAATTTAAGAAGGGAAACCAGAATTTTAGTGAATGCAAAAGTAAAAATTTGAAAGAATAAAAGAACCAAAAAGAATTTCCTTCTAAATTTCATAAAGCTTTTTAAGTTAAAAAGAGCATTCAAGAGGCATGCAGTAACTGCCTAATTGTGGTGGCCTGTCAGTAAGAAACACAGAATAATAAATGTCTGTATTTTCTTCTAAAAAAACATATATCTCACTGTTTTAGGGGGCAATTTCTCAATTGCATTTAAAATCTAAAATTATCAGTTTGATCAATGGTCTAGGTAGATGAAAAATCTGGTCGACCCATTAAATAGGAAAGTTAATAAGAAGAGAGAACCGTCTCACAGTTCATGAAATAGTACAGCAAAGTATAATTTTTCAAGTCCTAGTAATTATGTTGGCTATCACACCATTACTGATATAATGTGAAGCTAATAAGCCAAGTAATTAGAATGCACTAGGTCAGAGTTTTCACCTTAATATGTGAAGGGTAAATGAGATTGAGGCATTCCAATATTTAGCATATGGCTAAAATGGTACAAAAGTAATAGAACTGAGAGGTTACTTTTTCGAGGGAAAATGTTCATCAAGTTGAAAGTTGTTTGTATTGACTTACATGCTGGGCCTAATGGAGGTCGTTATGGAGATTTAATTGTGTTACAGATGCACCAGAGAGGTCTGGCTGAGTTTCTCCTCTCTGAATGACTTGCTGCATTCTGCTGCTATTGCCCAAGTTCTCACTGGCTGAATTGCCTTTCTCACTTACAAGCCCCTTATATGCTGAATGCAGCGCCACAGAAGAGCATCTAACACCAAAGACCCAAATTAGCCCGTACCTCAGAAAACTGAAATGTGGTATTCCTGAAAGCAGGGGGGGAAATACTTCCTTTTCTGATGCTTCAGTTCACAACTTTGCCAGACTCAGTTCTGCTATTTTATGTTCAGACTACTCAGCTGTTTTGAAAGAAAGCTGAGTACAGGCCTCAGAGTCCATAAGTTCACCAGAAAATAGTGAGATGCTCTTCCCAGCACCAAGGCCATTCACTCTCAGTAGTTTACAAGCACAAAATACCTGAGTACCTTTCTCCTCAGCCACAAATATAGGAAACAGTGGACATACAGTTGCAAAAGATGCTTTGCTCTCAGTGCTTCAGGAAACAGAATGACAAATTCCAAACAAATATGTAAAATGTAGAGACTAAAAAGTGCAGGTTATTAAAAGAACAAGCTGGGAAGCGGTCTCAATTTTGTAGTGGTAAGTTATGCAAGATAACCTATCCTAGAGTGCCACATTTTACCCCAAAGGTGCTAAAAGAGAAAATTAAGCCATTTATTGCATGTGTTATGGGGCATGATGATGAGTCATGTTTGACTGTGACACCTTGGGCTGCCAAATGTGATGAAAAATAAGGTGCCATGTGACAGAGAGCTGAAACCTTTGCTCGACTCTGCTGCGTAGGGAAGCCTCTCTTTCTGATCCTCTTTTGTCAATATCAAAGGAAAATGTAGATCAGGAAATCAGTCTGCAGCAAATGTATGGAAAAGTTTAAGGAGTGAATGAAAGAAGCCAGTGGGAGAAGTCATTTGATTTCTTCTGGCAGAGCAGCACATAAAAATACTGCCTCACAGATGATTCTGAATAAGAAAGTTTCAAGGTTCTCTTCAGCCTGCATATTGTTTTAGCACTGCATGTTGTCGTAAGCAATATATGATGCTGAAAATATTAAGGAATGTACATTCCCCTGAAGGGTGGGTGTGTAAAGTTGTGAAAAATTACCTCAGAAGCTGAAAGAGAAAATTAATCTGATGGGACAGCACTTGCAGCACACTTGAAAACACACTGCAAAGATAGGTACTGTAACAAATGCACAGTAAGGGTCTCTATCTAAGGACTTGATCCCAATGGGAATGGGAGTGAAAGTTTGCCTTCATCCCATATCCTTCTTACTGATGATGGTGCATGAAAAGCCAATAAAACAGTGGGCTTCTCCTTGGCAAGGAAATAACTTTAACAAACGTCCCTCTAGTCTAGTCATAAGATAAATAATATTTTAGATGGAAATTGGGACATTTACTGCAGACAAATAATAATAAAAGATTCAAATTAACTGCTTCATCTTGTCTAAGGAAAGGGTACAAAATAACTGCATTGGTAACTGTAAGGGACATATTTATATTGTGTATCAAACAATGTAAATACGCGCTATTCTAACCTTGACAAGTTTCATAGACTGAAATACTCAGACTGTAGCTAAATGAACTACATCAGGCAGAATCTCATGGAAAGGGACAAGGTCCTTGATATAAACCTCATCCATACTGCTTTTACGCAGCGAATATGCAGAGAGCATTTAGGGAATAAATGACCTGACTTCCGCAGCCTTTATTACATGGAATGTCTGGAAGAATTCACTGTTTTCCAAACCTCAGAGGAAGACATTTTAAAGAAAAGGCACAGCCTCCTCCTGGCAGCAGCACTACCACCCTCTACACAATTCTGCCCACAGTCTGCCCAAGGGAAGAGGTTTGCTGAGCAGCACTGGCAGCAGACAGGGAATGAGGACGGAAAGGGGCACACGCAGAGATCTGGAGGTTGGGCAACAGCGGTGGAGCCCTGGGTCTTGCAGCAGGGCTCTGCAAGGGGATTGTGCCATGTCCCAAAAAACTCCTTACTCCTTAGTGACCTTGTTCAGAAGCCACTTGATCCTTTTTTGCTTCCACTTGTTTAGATCCTGCTAAATAAAATGTCAATGAAGTGAATATAAATGAGTATAAAAGTGACTTATCATTCCCAGACTATGCTCTCAAATTATACTTCCTCGATAATTGCTTGACTGATGCATTTCAGCATGTTTCTTTCATATCCGTACTAATTAATGAATTGGCACCTCAAGAGATTCAAAAATATGCCTTTTCCTTCTCTGGAAATGACGTGTAAGACTCCAGAGTATTTCCATGTAATATTCCATCTAATATTTATATTTCATTAAAATACACTTTTTACTTTGGTAGCCATCCTTTAACTCCCACAGGTCTTGACTGTGTTCACAAAAGGGCCTGAATAATTTACGGCTCATTTATGCAGCAATGCCACCACTGTTGTTTCTCTTGCATGCGCTGATCACCAGAGCTTGGACTTCTCAGGTTCACTTCTTCCCAGGCACAAGCTCTGCAACTCTTTAGTGAGCAGTGCTTAGCCTGGAAGAAACAGGCTGAGGGAGATTCAGGGAGGAATTTTTTTTCTTTGCTTATTGTTTCTGGAGCTAGCAGAGGGACTTGGGCTTTTGAATGATGGAGATCACCGAGCTTCTCTCTTCCTAGTGCTTCTCTAAAGAACTTTGTGATAAGATGCTCAGGCATCCATTTTCTACTTTTTTTCTTTTTCATCAGTGAGATGCTTCAAGCTGATAAAGGATTGAAAAGTGTTCAGATTTCATCTATTCATCCACTCATTTTCCTCCTGCTAGCCCACGAACCGTGTAAGGCAGAAAAGCGATGCAGAATATGATACTGAAGCTGGTTAAAAGCTTGCCCTTCTAGCCCAGAGTAAAGTTAATTTTCATCAAATTACAAGTCTCTGTCACAGATGCAGGTGTGAATGTCACCAGAAGACATGCATTGTCAGTTTTTATTTCATCATGCACTGAAATCAGAAGGCAATTATTCACATTTAATATCTGAACTTTAAATAGCTTTAAAGATGTTGAAGTAAGTGTCCACTTAAATAAAAAAGGGGAAATAAAGTTTAAAATTCCAGTAGGTTTCAGAGGATAAGACGAGGGGAAATATCACTTTAATAAAGACCTGCCATAAAATGGAAAAGTAATTTTTTGTTTTAAATCTTTTCAGGTTTTCAGCAGAGCTCACCTCTGCTTGGTTCTTTCACAGAATTATGATCAGTGCCTAAACCATAGAGAAGATTGCTGCCTAAATCAAAAAGATGTATGTTGTTTTAAAACAATAGATGATCACCGGTGCCCAGTTTTAATTTCCAAGAAAGAGATGGGCAATTGATAACTGCAAAAAGCCAAAGGACTAAGCAGATCTCCTCTACTTCATGTTGGGGGAGGAATTTAAAAGTTTGAACATTGCAGGTCTCCAATGGAATAAAAATCAGATCTACTAATATTGCTTTGGGGGTAGTTTTTTTTTGGCATTTGATGTGCTGGGGGGATTTTAAGTGAATTCTACACGTTTCTTTTCTGATTTAATGTAGCAGGGAGGGATCTACAGAGGAGCACGAGCTCACTGCCCTGTGGTTGAAGTCACACGCTTTTGATGCTTCTCTGAACCCCTCAACACTCCAAAATCAGAGCATGAATCTCCTAGGATGAGCCTACCTGCAGGAAGTTTATTTTTCAAGTCCCGAGGGAAACTGAGAACAGAGGCTGCAGTAAAGAGTTTTCTGAACATTACCAGTATTGCTTCTGGGATGTTGAGGTCTCCAGTTCCAGTCAATGTGTGCTTGTTGATGGGAGCAGGGACTTGGCCACCCTTTACAGTGCTGCCACTTTGCTCAGGAACCCAGATCAATGGCGAGGGCACAAAACAGGTCAGGATGGAGCTGGCTCCCTCCCTGTTCTGGAAATCACTAAAGTAAATGTTCCTGCACTTAGAAAAAATGTCAAAACTTTCTAGAGTTAATTTAGAAAAGTCTCATTGCTACCACTAATTTTTATTTAAAATTTTATTACCACAGCTCAGATGAAAGATACAAGCTTGACATATGCGGGCCGTAAACCCCTGACAGCTGATCATCAGCTGAGCTTAAAACCTGACTTTCAAAATGACAGGTGGGGAGAGGCTTAAAAAACTTGACCTGTCTTAAGCACATCAGTGTGTGACACCAGATGCAGATTAATAAATACCCTTTGCTGTGAACACATGCAAAGGGGCTGTTCAAGTCTAAGAAGTTGCCATATGGCGTAGCCAGTGCACCTGTGGTGCTGCAAGGAATGATGGATCGTGTGCTCTAGCAGTTAAATGGTGTCATCTGTTATGTGGATGGGAGTGGGGGAGACCAACGTGTAAGCTTGGGAACACATCTCCTCCAAAGGTTTTAAATAATACACCAAGATTTGGAAAATCCCGCCGAGGAGCTGACCCCTCGCTGGGAATGCTGCAGAGCTGCGTGGTCGGCTCAGGGCAGTGAGGAGCAGCAGTCTCCGAAACTGAGGGGGATAAATGGATGGGAGGAGGGAGCTCTTGCAGCCGTGTCCCTCCCACGATGGGGCCAGACTGGCAGGAATACATAGTGCTGATGTCTGTGATGTGGGTGAAGGAGTGCCCATTTCCATCCTGGTGAAGTACTTGCTGGAGAAAGTCTGGAATATTTCAGGGCTGGGGTCAGTTTTGGCAATGCCATATTATTATAAGGGACCCCAAATTCCATCAGAGATCTGAAGGATAGAGGAGACTGTCGTATCAATTTAGGTTGGGCAAGGAAATAATGAAATGCCAATGGTCCTTGTTTCACCGAGCACTTTACAGCCTGGCCTCCGTAACTGCTGGGGGGAACACCTTCAGCAGGAGAGGGAGGACCTTGCATCCACCTGGGCTGATCTCCAGCCCTGAGTGCCGGGTGGGTACTTCAGCTGCAAGATGTGTCTTGGAGTGTGTGTGCTAAACAATCCCACTGCTGAGATTGCTGAGGGGCCACGAACTATTCCTGCTGGAGAGCTGTTCTTTGGTGCAGGAGTTTCTGGGAGCAGTCCTCGCTGCCTGACTGGGAAACTGCTCACCAAAAATGAAATTACTGGTTTTAGCTGTGAGATGTCAAAATGTATAAGTAAGTCAACTGCTGTGCATTAACAGATAAATGGACACTACTTTAAAAACAAAAAAAAACAAACAAAAAAACCCACTACACAGGAATCTGCATTACTGGCTGCATTTTAATAGCTCACTACTGTATTTTTGGTTTAGACCACACAAGATATGTGAAACACCCTAGTAGCATGTATTCAAATACTGTTCCCTGATAAAAGCACAGATTTTTGGTGGTTTTATGCATGCAGAATGCTCTTTCCTGAATAAGCTGTTTTGTAGCGTGAGTAAGAGCAAGTAGCAGAATCTGTCTCCGTTTGATTTTCCTTGGCCAGAATACACAAGAGAAACAAATGGAAAACAACACAGAGCAAAAAAACTTTAAAATAGATCCTACTAGGCATGGAGAGCATTCACATGAAATTCCAGAGAGGGAGAAACTGAATGAGCAGTATTGTCGGGTAGAATGATTCCATAATTGAAGAAAAGTGTGAGTGAAATCAGTCCAAAGTAAAGGTTCAGCAAACAGAGAAAACAGGCAACAGCATCATAGGGGGGTGACAGCAAGCTGAGCCTCACTGCTTCAGGTGATCTGAGCAGAGGAGAGGGCGTGTCCTGCATGTCAGGAGATATTTAGTGCTCTGGGGTCTGTGCAGCTGAGGATGTTTATTGACAGCTGCCGAAGCACAGCACAGAACACTGTGTGAGGCAAGGCTCCCGGGTGACACTGTGTCTCTGCACAGCCCTAGGTGGGACACTCACACTCGGGCAGGGCAGCAAACACAGGCTTCTGGGGCAGCAAGGGTCTGCCCACACACAGAAAGCACTAAGCAGCAGCAGGGAGTCTTCATGAATCACAAAAAAAGGTACTGCAGACCCGCTCATTGGAAGCAGCAACTTCTTTGGAAAGGGCTAAGGATATGCAAACACAAAACCCATAGAGACACGGCTGATATCACTGGGATGCATTAATCAACGGTGCAGGAAGCCAGGAAGGTTTTGAGAGGGAAATGGATTTCCCAGCTCCTCTTCAATACATTGGCAGAAGAATAAGTGAGCAAAAGCTTTTTGGCAGGTTATTTCCATGCCTCTGCACCTCTGCCTGACCTCTGCCACTGGCCTGTAGATGTAGTTGGGATGACATCGAATTGCAGAGATGGCAGAGGCCATACAGGTGCACAGCATGTGTGCATATGGAATCACACTGGCATTCCCAGGCAACAGAGCTACCTCCAGAGGTTATGTCTTTAGCAGGAATAAGTGGGTGCTAATGACAACATGAGTGATTAAAGACTTCACCCTCATTCTCTGCCTTCACAGCTCTGACTTGAAAATTGTCCTTCTTTCACATGGTCTGAAGGCTCCTGCTCCGCGGAGATTGCAGACTTTGGACTCTTAGTCACAGCCATTAGACGACAGATTGGTCCTCCAGTCATAGAGAACAACAAACTCTTCCTTTTAATGGAAAAACACATTGTGAACTGATAATTTTCTAGGTAAACGGCAAGAAAAGGGCTGGCACAAGTCACTCTGAGGGCTGTAATTGCCTGAGGCATTTTGTGTTCTCCTCCCACTTCTCCAGATTTTCTTCTCTCCTTTTGTGTCGTGGAAGACCCAAAAACACAGTAGGGGAAACTGAGCAACCATTGGTTTTCATGGCAAAGCTACGCACCAGAGGTGCTGTCAAATCACAAAGGGAAAAGTAGGGCATATTCCTCTTCATCTTTTATAGTTATAAGCTGAATTATGAATAAGAATGATCAGTAGCACAACTATGATTTTTAAATCAGTCCTAACGGTAATAGGATTTATTTTACTCCTTTCATGTGGGTGAATTTTTATTCTGATAACCTTGTAAGCATGAGACTATAAGCTTGCTGCTGGTTCTTGCTCACTTTGCCGAGGGAGGAGGGGTGAGGAGAGAAGTGGACTGGAGCATGCATCTGGGCCGGTCTTCAAAAACATCCTGTCATATCACAGCAGCTCTTTGAGGCATCCAAAAGATGTCCTGCACAAAGTCAGGATGCAATTAAAACTCTGTAAACCTCTTTTTGTGAAATCTTACCCTCCTCAGATTAGACAATAGCTACAGTGAATCTCCCAGGTGAGCATTTTAAAGTTTCCTTTTAGAAGCAAAATGGAAACTTGAGTAGAGTGGGGATGATTACCCAGGTGCCTTGAAAACACCTGAACCATCAATTATCCTTTCTTTTTTTCTGATCAGAAACTTTGTTTCAGATCCAAGAAAAGCCATCCTTCAAAACTGATGTGTGTGTTCCCAGATGAATTTCTAGTGGTGATGAATTAACATTTTCTGAAAGCACCCAGTCACTTCTACACATTCTGAATGATGTGGTTGTTTTCTGATCAGGACAAGCATTTTATAGGGTTTGTGTTTGTGGTACACAGGCCAACATTTTCTCATTATCCGTTCTCTGACTGATTTCACCCATTCATTTTTTATTTTGTTTCAGAACGGAAAAAAAAAACATGGAGATGTGCTAAATTTCTGCATTTTCAGATTATTCCAAGCAATGCTTGGTCTAAACAGCCCTGGTGTGGTGGGCACCACAGGGTGGGACATCCAGGTGGCCCCAGCCCATGCAGGGGGTCTCTGATGTCCTTCACACAGAGAGCAGGGCGCAGAATGTGGGTTCACTTCCATCACTTCCCTCACCCACACTGGGGTTTCAACCAAACAATGACAGTGTAAAAGATGTGGGAAGAGTATTTCTAGATAACCATGGCATGGTTTGTAAAAAGGTGGCATCGTGCCAGAATTTAAGTATAGTCTTTAAACCCCTCGATGGTCCCTAAGATAGATATGTGAAAATAGCATATTATGGCCTAAGCTTTTCTCTGGGCCAGATTCTATGAAGTCCATCATAAATATACTCCATAAACTTTAATTCTCTTGTTAATTAAGAGGCACGTACTTAGATACACTGTTTTATAAGATCAGATTAGCTCTGAACAGCTGTTGGTGTTGAATATGTTGGGTTTTCCTAAATCTTCTAGCAGGGGATGTTGGGAAAATACATGATTTTTCACTGAAGATCTCAAAAATTTGTTACTTCATTGCAATAAGAACTTGGTCTCTATACTATTCTCTTTTTATTAGCACAAGTATAAATATAATTTATTTTCCTCTACTTAATACTCAGAGATGTGGAGCAAGGGCATATTTGGCCACTGAAGGTCAATTCCTGCACCAAAGAACTTACATCTAAAGAAGAGAAATAGCAGCTGAAAGATAAGGAAGATAATTTTATTAATCTTTCTGCAAATACAAACAATCACTACTATTACTATTTTGAATATGCCAGGCAAAACCATATTTCCAGAACTTTTTTAAGCATTAAGAGATTTTTTTTGTGAATTGGTTTATTCAGAATATTCTGTTCAATTATCAGAAAAACTGAGATGCCTTGAATAGTTACTTTTTTAGCAAATATCAGTTCTTTTCTTTAGCATGGAGATTTAGTCAATATTCATCCAGACTGTTCTCATCCATAAGAGTAAGAAATGCACTACTCATTGTTTTGTTAGTGCCTAAAATGTAGTGCTATCTGCATTCAAGAATTAAACACAGATTATTTATTGTTAACTAATAAAAGATACAAGTTATTTTAGAAATGGGACTTTAGGAATACATGCCAAATATCACAGGATTTGTCTAATACAAGCATTGAAACTACACAAGTTTAAATAATTGCCTTTTTAACAAAATAAGACTTTAGCTACGGGAATTGTAATTTCCTGATACTGACAACTTTGAAACTTCTCCATGTGGAAACCTTGTGGGAAGATTTTCAGGCGGTGCCATGTAGTGACAACAGCATCGTTTTCAATATCACTCTAAAGACCGAACCTCACCAATATTTCCTTTAGTTTTCTCCTCAACGTGTCAATCTTTACATTGGCAGCCTTTAAAAACTAGTGAGAAACCAAACCTTTTCCATGTTGCCATTCATAGATCTGCAGCTCCAATGCCAGCATGGACAGATCGATGTCCAGTGGCATCAAGGCCTTGCAAACCAAAGGAGGAGCAGGTATAGCCTACAGGGAAAAAACATTTTCTAATGGGTACTGCCAGCTGGGAAGGACTTGGGTTTGGGAGAAAATGAGTCTGGCATCCCATGGCAGTAGGTCTGGTGGCTCTTCACCTCTTGAATACAACTTCACACACACAGTCCCTCCCTGGCTCCCTGTTCAGCCTCAGCTGTCATGTGCTTGCACATTTTTGCTGGAAAGACAGTAACCAAACCGAACATTTTCTCTATCAACGCTTCCATAACTACCAACTGACTTTCAGATTTCAAGTCTTTAAACTTGCAGGCGCTGACTTGGTGCAGGTGCTGAAACAAAGGGCTGGAAATAGCACCAGGACTTAGCAGAAACACCTACAAGCGTGTGAGCTTTGGGCAGGCTCTGTTGACAAGCCCCCAGGAAGTCTGACGCCTAAGAAGAGGTGCCAAACTCAAGCTCCTCCAGCTACTCAAGCTGCTGCCACACGTATGTCCTCACAGCCCTGTAGTCCTGCCCTTGATGAGACCAGTTTTGGATCAAGATTGTTATGAGGAATTGTAGTATCCAGGTGAATAAAATAAGAGGTACTGAACAGCAAAGGGCCAGCAGCATGCACATGCACAGATGCACACAGAAAGGGGTTTTTAGTGTGACTCAGAAGAGTTTGGCACCAGGGTCAAGAAACAAATGAGAACTGAGAAAACCAAGGTTGAGTTTTTTAAGCCACTCTCCTCAGGATCATTAAAGAACAAATGTAAATTTATTCATGCCATTCTGTCTTGCATAGTCTATCGCTTTCATATTTAAACAGTGACTTCCATATATGTGCTTGTGTTTACTAGGAACAGAGGTGACTAGCAGAAACCTGATAGTCTTTTTTATTATTAGGGCTTCTTGAAGTTCAAGCTTCTAAATCATATGCAAAAAAATATTAAAATAATACTATCAAAGGCTCCGTCTTTCGGAGATTCAGTTCATAAATATGCACTTTGATGGAGGAAATGCAGACCCTTTTATGCAGTATGAATGTCATCAAGGAGATATTCTCATGCTAATTATTACAGACAATTCATGGCTGAACAGCTCTCAGATAATGTAAGAAATGGCGGGGGCTTATTTCCACATTCTCCTATTCTTCTCCTAAAGCTCCTGTTAACCACTTTTTCACTATCTCTGCTATTTCATTTGCAACTTGCCATCTCTGGGGAGAGAGAGTTTGTAGTTTGGAAATAGTTGTCGGGGATGGTGCCAATGGCCCTGAGCAGCCCCAGGTGGGACCTGCACAGACCCAGCCCTGGGCTAGAGCCCCACTTCAGCCCGGCCCAGGGTGCTCAGCCCTTGCCCAGCTGCCCTGGGAGTGCAGGGCTTCCTGCAAGAGCCCCGTGTGTGCTGCTGCCTTGCAAGGGACGGGTGTGAGCCCTGTGTCTGCCCTGCACTCAGCCCAGGTGACAACAGAGTGATCCATCTCGCCCTGTGTTGGTCCCACTGTAAGCAGCAGCTGCTGCTGGTAAGAGTACGAAATCTCTCTCAGGTTTTGGCATGAGATGGACACAAGGAATGCATGATGAAATCGGAGCACTAGATTGTGATGACCTAACTTATTTTCATGACCTTTCCTATTGGCATCTCTACACCATTAATGAGACAACATCCCAGCAGTCTGCAGAGAAACTGGGAAAACCATCAGGCCCTTGCTGAAAGCTGAATTTTACGCTTGTAGCAATAGTTGTGAGCATCTCAGGCTGGAAGAGATGGAGAAAATAAACAAGTGAGGGAAAAACAGCTTAAGGCAGAACAAGTTTAATATGTTTTTTCCTTTTACACCGGGGTGAGGGGGGAGAAGTGTGTGCCAAATTTGAAGTTGACTGCCGATGGCCATTACTTATGTAAGTAAGTTTGGCTTGCCAGCCCAGTGCACAGGGCTGACTGACCTTGGCAGCCATATGTCAGAATTATTCTCCTACAAATCCAGTATTCTCTGGCAGTTTCTGCAGTGCTCTGAACGCAGGCAGGCTTGTCAGCTTGTAGAGAATCTACTTCCTATTTTTTCCCCCCTTTCTTTCAAGAAGCAAGGAAAAGTTAATGCTGGGTTTTGGGGTGGGGTGGGGGGGGTGGTTAAGACACCCAGTATTCCTTCCCTGTTAAAGCAGGGGGAATCCTTTCTGTTTGCTGTCCTGGGTAGTTGTGGAGCTGGGTAGCCTATAGAAAATGCTGTATAGGAAAGCAAGCGCTTGAAGTGGATGCTGGAATGAATTAGTTGAGGTAGTAAAGGGGGAATAACCAAGGCTGACCATCCTGACAGGGCTGTGTTGTTTGCATTTCCTCTGGGTGGGTGCAGACTCTACTGTCTGTGCCATTTTCCTGTCAGTACAGATTCCAAAGAGGACTCAAGGGGGAGAGCTGAAATGTGCATAAGTGTGAACCAGAAAATGTCAGGTTTCCAGGTCAGGGAACTTGCGCAAAATTAAAAGAGGGATGAGGGTGGGGAGGAAGTCCCTTTTTATCTGCAGTAGAGCATCTGCAATAACTGGCAGCTGAACCAGGGATTCGTTATAGCAGCACCACATGGAATCATGGGGAGATCTGTCAGGATTTTACCACCCTGGGTGTGAAGCAAAACCAAGCTGGTAGAATCCCATTTTTTGGATCAGATCACAGTTCAGTTTCATTTGGGAAATCTGCATCCTAGGACACAGGTGTCTCCCATAGCCCCTACAGATGATCTGGGCTTGCTGCAGCTGTGCAGAGATAAGAGTCACTCAGATGTGCTCCAGATTTGTTTTTTTCTGGGGATGAATCACAAAACAGAAAATAAGTAGGGTAACCTAAAAAGCTCAGGTGGAGATTTGTCAGGTTGATTTCCAGAGGTTCTTACAAGTGATCTTGGAAAGGTGCTTGAGGCAGCATTGGGGTGGCTGTGTCCCACCATTTAGCATGGAAATGCCGTGTGAACATTTCCTTCCTGACACCCAGAGGCAGCTGGCTGCCATCTCACCCTAGGATGGCAGCCTCCTTGGTCAGGGCTTTCCTGCAAACAAACTCCATTTGCCCACTCATCTCCTTTAGCCTGAGAAAAATCACTTTCAGCTAAACCAGCAGTTAAGTCTGGGTCCAAGGCACTAATACTGAGTAGTACTTTATTACTCTTTGTGTCTGGGTTGTGCTTTGAGCATCCAAATAGAAAAAGAAATTCATATGAGTTTGCCCAATCTTGCTCTTTCCATCTGCTGCCAGGGTCCTTGAGCATGGTGTGGCCAAGGCACACAACAAACATGCAGGGTACAGAGCAATTGGGGGGGTATATATATATATATATATATATAGTTTTAAACAGCCTCCCTGTTTAAAGGGAAGGAAAACTTCTTGATGTCCAGATTTATGTGATTGCGGGTGTACTCCAGGCATGAACAAGATTTTTTATTTAAAGTAGGTCAATTTAATTTAAATGTGGATAAAAATCTCTATATTCTATGCTTTCATCTTTTCAAAAAAAGATGTATTTTAACCACCTCTCTATGCCCAATAGTGTCTCGAGTATCTAATTCTGAACGGATACATTTTTAAATTAAAGTGTGATCCTGCTATCATTGCAAGTTCATCCATCCCTCAGGCATCTCGGATGTACCCGTGTGAAGGATCAGACCTGCCTTTTTTAAGCTAGTCTGGCAGGCTGTTAGGCTGACTTACTGCTGTGGTGGGCATAGCCAGGATTTTCCAAATACAAACACTCTGTAACCAAAGTGGTACCATCGCTCCTCTCATCACTTTTAAACCTTTCAGCTGCCAGCCCTTCCTTGTCATAAGAAAACCTTTAAAACCGGCCACTCCTGAGACACAAATCAGACTCACCTGGTTTTGCTACACATATGGATAGTTAGGGTTTGGGCTTGGTTTAATTTTTTTCTTTTTTCTGCTCGTGCAATGGGTTCTGATTTTGCTTTGTCACCCAGCTGTAATGTGAGTTCCAGGAGAAGAAGGCAACACAAGATAGTAAAGGAGAATTTTAGGTCCATGTCCTTCCATACTCTGATCCTTGTCAGCAGGTCTCCAGACAGAGATATTCCAGCAGCACTCTGGAGAAAAAAGAGCTTGCTGAGACCCCCCAGTAGAATTAGGGCTGCAGGGCTTGACCTCACTACCTGAGCAGAAGCAGCTAAGGGAGAGCAAATGTACTTGCTCAAAATCAGAAGGAATTCTCTGCATTTGTGTGACAGTCATAAGGGGGTGCCATATGAGAGGGTGATACAACCTTCTTTTTAAATTAAAACTTTTTAATTTTCCTTTAAAAAAAAAAGAATTGTGCTTTTCGTTCCGCATTCTATAAGCTTCTACCTCTTTTGTATCTTAATAAAGAAAGCTAAACTGAGCTGAAGTTTTTAATATATTAAATCAGAAACCTAGACTGGAATGAAAGATAAGAATCCAATAACACCAAAAAGACACACAGAATAGAATCGGTTATAAAAGATTTATGCACCAGGATTAGGAGGTTAAAAAGGCAAAAACTTTAATGTTCACTCATGCAAGAATGTCAAGTCACTGGTCTAAATAAGGAATTTGACAGTAATAAGATTTTAAAAGTGGGTATTTTCAGGTAGTGCTATCTGCTGTAATAAATAGAGGTCATAAAACTTTGATCTAAGTATATTCCTCGGACGTTAGCAGCTAAGGTGGTCGCTATCTGAACTTTGAAAATGTGTTTTATAACCTGTTTTAATAAACAGCTATTAATTCCAGGCATATTTATATGCCTTGGTAAGGCTTCCTAGGCTTGCTTTTCCTTATCTGTATCTCTGCAGTCCTTGTGTAATGGCAGACGGTGCCAGTCTTCTGAAGGATTTGCTGCAGGGATAAACCTCATTTACTTTCCACCTAGGGTGAAAAGCATGCAATTGCCCTGAAAGTTCGACGAGGGAGGAATTCCTAAGTGCTGATGAAGCACACCTGTCCCTGAGTTACTTGGGGATGGAACTTTTCATTCAGGATAGCACATGGGATATGTCAGGAAAGCAGTTATTTAACTCACCAGAAAATGAAGTCTTCTCCCTGCTAGCATACGTTTACATTTATTGTGAACACTGAAGAGCTGAACAACATCAAGCCTAGCTCTAGAAATGTCAAAAATAGTATTGAGGATCCTGCCCTTCCAACTAAATCTAGTTGCTGAATCAGAAGGTTGGAGATGAGACTAAAAACTACATTAGAGCAAAGCAGGGCATGACAGGTACATTAGACCACTGCTTAAAATCTCTCGTTACTGTTTCTAAAAATGTCAGGTCAGGCTATAAATCTGAAGGAAATGACTATATAATTTCCACTTAAGCCTCTCAGAGGTATGCCTGAAGCTTGGTGGTCTCTTCACAGAAGAAGGTGGCATGAAGCAGCCACCGTTCAGGAGCTGCAGCAGTGCCTTGCATTCCTGTCTCAGCCCCTCCCAGCCCGAAGGCGCTGCACCCTCGGCAGCATCAGGCGCTGCTCAGCGCTGCCCGGGGCACCGGCTGTGGCAGGGACGTGCCCCGGGCTCCCGCAGTGGCAGCGCCGCTGGGGCTGGGCTGGAGCCAGGGGGAAGGGGCCGGGACGACAGCCAAGCACTTCTGGGCGGAAAGAGGCAAGGCACGAAGCGGCCACGTCTCAGCCTTTCTGGTCTGTCTGACAAATGAGCCCGCCGCCGCTGTTGCGTGGGGCCGCAGTGACATCTCATGGCTGCGGGCCAGCACTGCACCGGCCCGCGGCCGCCGGGGTCGCCTCTGCCGCTCCCGCTCCCCCGATCCTTCCGGGACTCACTCACACGACGGTGTTTTTTGAGATGAGCCTCCCGCAGTCCCAAGAGGTGCCTTCAGCAGAGAGGTGGCACGGTGCCTGTCACCCCGGGAGCGGCGCAGCTCCCCACCCGCATCCCCCCCGCGGCATCCCCGGCTGCACCGCGGGTGCCAGGCGTGACCCGCGCCGTGCCCCCCGCCCGGACCTTGCGCATTCCTCCCGCTCCATCAGCTCTTCGCTGCTCTAACTACTCCGGAGCAGCCTCTGTAGCATCTTTCCTCGCCAGCAGCAGCAAGGAGGCAGGGGGGCTGTACTGCGGCGCTGACAGGGCTCTAACTAAAATGCTCCTCGCTGGCATGTACAGCGAGTTAAGAGAAAGAGACAAAAATACCGATTCCTGTTTGAAAAATGTTCAAAGCTCAAGGTTTTTTTACAAAAGCTCAGGAAACTCTTCCGAGAGTACAAGCTAGTTAGTCATTAAATTGGTAGTTTATTTCTCTCTGAGAGAGAGAAGGGAGAGAGGGGGGAGCACCCGGGGAACACGTAGGAGTTGAAAGAGCACTCGTGTTATTCACTAAGCAGCCAGGAGCAGAAAATAGAGAGGCAATTAGAAGGTCAGAACCAATAATAATGCACTGGCAACCTGCAGAAGCTGTAGAGCCCGTGTTTGTTCTCCTGCATATTTTTACTGCAAACCATCATTAAAGCTGTGTGACACCACCAGTTCTCACACCTCAATTATTTGCATGCAAATTCGACATCTTCAATGGGAAGACAGATTATATCTTCGTCAATTTGGTCCACAGCAAATTGTCACAATTTCCTTAAGAAAACACTGCTTTTCATGAGGAAATTATTGAGTGCCAACCGAGGGTTTTTTTCAAGAATTTAGCCCAGACAAGCAGACAGAATCATGCTTTTATTATTTACTTCCACGGTATAATCAGCTTTTCAGTGAAGATGACAGCTTTCAGCCAAGAAAGTCCAATGCAGTTTTTTTCTTGGGGAAACCAGACAAACAAGGAAGTAAAAAAAATGCTGAGCTTTTCGGGGGCTGAAAAAAGCTGTTGGTTTTGCTCTTCCCCTTGTACATATGCATAAATGTACACACATACATGCATTCCAAGCATTCATGCAGGGAGCTGTGAGAGTGAAACCCTGTGCACTGTTACAAAGCAGGTCTAAAGCAATGATCGGAAAAGGCCCTTCAGGACTTGACATGGAAACACAGAATGGATGGAAGCAGAATAGCTGTTGATTTTATGCCTTCCTACACAGGTGCTCTGATCCTCACAGTCTTTCTTCTGAGGCTTGAAATGAAGGCAGCACGTAGGGAAGGAGCTGTGCTCTATTGTTTAAGCCTTTCCCCTGTCTGGGGTATCTGCACTAGCATCAGGCAGCCCCCAGCAGAGCTTTGGGCTCCTGGCTCCACGGAGATGAGGGTGTTTGGGCACAGGCAGGGGCTGTGTGTGGCAGCCAGGGCATGTGAGCCCTTCGAAAAGCTTCAAAAGCAGCAGGGTGCCTCTGGTTTTGTGCTTTCAGGGTGGCCATCGCAAGGCACCTTTTCTTGCAAAACAGTCGAGTCCGTAATTTCTGCCTATTGCATCTAGGAAGTCTGTGCTTTGCTTAGGTTTGGAGCTGAGGTTTAAGGCTCAGGATTATGGTTAAACACATAGTTGTGATGAATTGTTCAAGGTTTCTAAACCAACCCTTTCTTACAAATATTGCCCTGCAACAGAATGTGTCAACTTCCAAGAGCTGAAATGAAAAAGCCTTTGCTTTCCTTTCCTTTCTGTGTCCTCAGAGTTTTTCCTGTGTGCTAATTATAAAGTGACTTTTCTTGCTGCACCTGGGAAGTGAGTGCCCCTTTCCCAAAGCTTATGCCTTACAGCTCTCCTCTACCCAGCCAAAAATCAGAAGCCTCTGTTTTGCATGCTTGGACCTTCCATAGGGCACCCGAATTTTGCGCCCCACTGGACTGAGCCCCGAGTTGGAAGACCCTGCCCTTTGTCTGAGGCCATGGGAGGTGTTGATGTCAGTGAGAATCAGCTGCTGGGAGCCTTTGCTTCCCCTCTCTCCTGCCTCTCTCCAGATCCTTTGTGTTCTTTTTTATCAAACCAGACAGGAAGGCATCGATCTCACATGTACACTTTAAGAGGGAGATGGAAAAATATTAATGTTTCTTTGTCTTCAGGTTTGAAAGTGGAACCTTTTAAAGAAACGAGTCCTCACCAAGAAGAAGAGAAATGTTTTTCTTCACTGCATAGCAACAAGCTATATCTGCAATTATTTATATCGAGTATGAAATTCCCTCAGTGCTTCATTTATTCAAAGCTGTATTTTTACTCAGTTTTGTTTTCACAGATGGCTAAGCTAAGATGCTGTCTTGGGCTTAAATATCTACACAAACTTTGGCAGTCCCCACCAACAAACAAAAATAGATGAAGAAAAAAGCAAAGGAGAAAAATTGCAGTTAAACTTGCAAAGCCCTCCAAAGAACACAGCAATATTTTTAACTAATTTAGAACTGTGATTATCTACTGAGGAATTTAATGTAATTGTGTCATTGCAACATAGTATTAAAACTGCCTCATGGGAACCACTGGTTGTCAAATGAAAATTATGAGTGGAATTTTTTTATTTCCTTTTTATAATTCCTTCACAAAAGGCACAGGTTTATAATTTGATTCCAGAGCTTGTTTTGAGTGCTTTACTCAAGGAAAGTTTATTACTATTCAAGAAAAGCAAGTTGAGTACTTGCAACCAAAATGTAGACACCCAGCCAGCACTGAGCTTCAATTCCAATGTTTTTTCTCATCCTCTTTCAGGGTGAAAAGGTGTGGTTTGCTTTGTTGGTGGTTTTGTTTTGTCTTTTGCCTAGTTCTATAAAGCAGTGTCCATGGGGATGTGCTGCCCTCACACGGGAGTGCTGAGTATGGGCACACATTCCCACGTCCATCTTCACCAGGAAATTACTGCTTTCATATTTAGCCCAAGTTAGAGCCCACTCATTTCTCACTGCACTTGCTCTTTATATCAACTTCAAAATGCTCAGCGTTGTTCAAGAGCAATGCATAAAGAGGACAGGTTTGCCTCACCCCAGGGACCCACAGAGATTTCAGGCCAGTAGTACAGGGGTATGGTCATTACTGTCTCTATAGGTCGCCTGGATACTGAGGAGATGTGTTTCATCAGATGAGAGGTTCCTTCCTCGTCTGGTCCTGTCACCAACCTTTATTTTTAGTGTAGCACATTTGAGCCCTGGAAAAAATTCTGTTTCCAACATTGAAATGAACAAGTAGAATCTCCTGAAGTAGGTACCAAGTGTGAGTGTGGCAGACATTGCCTGTGGTGTGTGGGTCACTTTGACTTTGCTGCCTAAAGGGACTGAGAAACCTGCTTTTGCCCTGTCTCAGTTTCCTGGCATATAATGTTGGATTTGGGCTCCTTAGAAATCTGCCAAAGGTGGGAAGATGACTTCTGTGGACCAGGCAGTAGAAAATAACCAATTCAAAGCCACGTTTGCCATTTAAAATAAAACACTGGGGATGCTTTAACTTCCATGAAGGTCTCACAAATGAGTTTCCATCCTGTCTAACACAACCTCTGTGCCAGTGCTGTAGCACTCATCAGTCAGCACAAGAGTGGCTGCCACAATCAGAAACAATTACTCACTCTATTGCAGCTCCAAACACAGAGAATAATGAATACTTTTCACCAGCTTCTGCCACTTCATGTTTTCATATCAACCAGTCAATCAGACTGTATAAAACAGCATGTGTCTGTTCATTAGGAGGAGAAAAAGTTGATTGGTACCAGAAGATGACTGCAGAGTGATTTAATTGTAGCCCTTTGGCACATCTGTGTTAGATATATTAGGCACTTAGACACTCCACACTGACAGCAACAATGGGAATTATATTGGAATAATATGATTTTTAAAGCTGTACTTACACACACACACACACAAAACCCAGAAAACCAAACCAAGCTTTTTGATCTCTGTGATTAAGTATTCCAGGTAATTTCACATCATCAGTTTGTCTTTCTTCTAAATCAGACTGAAAGCTGTTGACTCCCCTCTGCAGCACAAGCTAGCTCATCTATAAATAAGGAATACGTTCTTACAAAGAGAGTGTTCCTATTGATTGGCGAGATGTATTGTCACCATTTCATTACACTTGATCATTACACACTCCTCTCCTGCCAGAATTTTTTATTCATTGCCGAGTTAGAGACTTGCAAAGTTTGCAAAGACATCCCTGCCTGGTCCATGGCTGGAGGGATGTTGTCTCCTGCCAGAAGCAAGGTGCACTTGAGGGAAATTACTGGCAGTGAGCCCTCATTTTACAGTTAAAGAATGTCATCTGAGACACACCCTGGATTTTCTCTAGCTGGGTTTCTCAGAGTATTTTCACCATTCCTGTCTTCTGGAAAGTGTGAAAGTATAGCCATAAGAGGAAAGTTTTCTGGAAAGATAAATTGTGGACTGCAGTTTCTTAAGGAATTATAGTCAGCAGTCACCTATTACTTCAAACAGAGTAAAGAAAGGCAAATATTGCTGAGCAAGAATGATTCATGATCTTCTTAATGGCATTTTAGCTATTTAAACCTCAGAGATAGCCCACCTGGGAAGCAGCTGCAGCGTGGCTGATCTGCAAAGGGCAGAAGCTCAGGGCTCTGCTGTGGAGGTGCCTCAGCATCGAGCAGTGCAGCTCTGGTAGCCTGCAGCTCAGCCTCCAGCCAGCATTGCTTCTTGCCAGGCAGCTTCAGCATGGCCCTAAGTTTGACAGCTTCCATACTGCTCCTTTCACCAGCCTCTGCACCTTACTGAAGGCCTCTGAAGAGGCCTGACTCCGTAGGGTCTCTGCTGAAAAGCAGCACTCCTGAAAGATGAGAGCATCTCAGTTGTCATTTTAAGAAGAAACCCCTCATTCCTCTAATGCCAAAAGTCAAACAAAGATAATATTGTACTTACTGTATTTTAAAAACATAAATCTATAACCCACTTTCAGGATTATTGAAACTTCCTGATGAGTGTCCACATCTTCCTTTATTAGCAAAGTTCAAAGCAGGACCAAATTAGGATGCTGGAAACACTCAGCAAAGGACCATTTGTCCTTTGACAAAGGAGATTTGTCCAGCTACTCTCTTCCTGAGAACCAAGGGCAGCCCTGGTCCCAGAGCAGAGGGCAGCTCCTTCCACACACCTGCCCAGGTGCTGCATCGAGAACCCTGCCCTGACCTTGCTGTGGGTCAGGCGCTCACATACTGCAGCATTGCTGATGTTTTCCTCTGTGAGCAGAGGGCTTGGGGAGCACAAACCCTGGGGGAGTATGAAGTGCTGCAGCTTTAAGAGCAAGAGCACAGGTACAGTGCGACCAGGACCACCCCAGGAAGCCACGTGGCTGCCTGCCACCCACAGAACAGGCCACGGTGTCTGGCTGTCTGTGAGCATTGAGCCATCTCTGTTAAGGAGCCAACAAGCTTTCAAATCCTGTCCTAACAATCCCAAAAGTATCATTATTGGAAGAGCATGGCTGAGTCTCTTTTATTGTTTCCGTTTCAAATGTATTCCGCACTAAAACATTTTTGTGGGGCTGGAAATTCTTTTCAGAACCTGCTAATTATTTTTACAATCCACAGTCTGCTCTTACGTTCCTAATTGTGACTATTAATCCTCACTCATATCCGTGTCCTAGATGTGTGCAAGGCAATAAGGCATATTATGCTCAGCAGTACCCTGCCTCTTGACTCATTTGTCAAAAGGATTATTGTACACTCGATGCTGAATGTGAGGAATTAGCTGCATAAACCTGGCCATTAAAAAGAATGTCTGTGTATTACCTGTGCTGGGCATTGGTATGTAGACAGTAATTCCCTTCTCAAATATGCAAACGTGTCTCGCTAGTTTCGCTTAGATTCATACATGCTGCAAACAATTTGGAAGTGATTTGAATGCAATTTCTCCTTTGTGTCAAGTCAAATGGTGTTATAATCATAATTAATAAGGACTGGACTTGGCTTCAGTCTCTTGACTCGTATTTGATTTCCCAAGGAAACTTTTTAATCCATTTTAAAACATGGTAAGTACAGAACATGCTCTGTTGTTTCCAAAATGTGATCAGGTAGCTACCTGCAAACATTAACACCAAAGGTCTGGCAGATATTT
Organism: Oreocharis arfaki; assembly: GCA_013398015.1. NCBI lineage: Eukaryota > Metazoa > Chordata > Aves > Passeriformes > Paramythiidae > Oreocharis > Oreocharis arfaki. The sequence continues at coordinate 112,950 of VZRR01011746.1, forward strand.
ATAATTACCACTTGTCGACACAGCCAAGACAAGGCAGCAGCCCTGCTGCTGTGTTCAAAGGCAGGGAAGAGAAGTCAGGCCAGAGCTGTATCTGTTTCCCTTCAGCTATGTAGGAATGATGCACTTTTCAACTCTCTCTTCTAGAAAAGAAACTCCTCTTTTCTGTCTGATGAATGTTGTCTATCCAGGCATCTCTGGACAGCTTTCAGTGAGGGTTGTTTGATGGTGAAATCCATTCGTCTCTGCCGTATCCGAATGGCAGCTGGCATTGCCCCTACCCTTACTGCCAGAGACAGGAGCCAAATATTTTCTGCTAGCAAAGTATGAAGAAGTCTACTTGAGCATTCATCTGCACTAAAATTTGGCCCATTATTTTCATGGACAGCCTTCAAGCTGCACAAAGGTCTGTTTGTTTCTTGGCTTACGCTTACTCATATTCATCAAACGCATTCTGCAAGGCAACCACTGGGAGAAAAATGACAGAGAAACACTTTACTGGTTATCTCCTGTTAGTCCTGGCTGCATCATGCAGCCAGGGCCTGTGTGCCTCATCTTCGGTGTGTGGTTGGGGTTCAGAGCTTCATCTTCTCAAGTCGCACCACAGCCTCTGCTCCAGGCTCTTGCACAAATCCAACATCTCCTCCCAATGCTGGCATTTAGTCCCCGAGGCTCACTGAGATATGCAGCTCAGGCTTCCCACTCATCCCTGGATTGATGAGTGGGCTGGTTTCCCCTGGATTTTCCCTTGGGCAGTGTGACCTTTCATTTCTCCTGCCAAGTTACAGCCTCCTCTGGCAGACAGAGGGGATTCAGCCACCCCGTGCCCCGTGCATGCAGCCTGCTGCTAATCCCATGTTCAGGGCAAGCCCAGTTCTTGTTTCAGATTGGGATGCTTCAGGGGTCGGTCTGTTCAACTCATTGCTACCCAGGGGTCCTTTCTGGCTCTGTGGGTTCAGGGAACAGTCCCACCAGGAAAGGACTCCTGCAGGAGGACATTCAGAGCCCCATGCACCAGTTCTCTTGAAATGCCGTACTATTTGTACCACTTGAAGTGATTTGTGTTAGTGTGGTGCTCTCATGGTTCAACGTTTTGCACCAGAGCAAAATCTCTTCCCAGACTTTGTAGCTACTTTAATTGTGGAAGGAGAAAGCCCTTCCCTTCCCGTTTATCTGGGACACGCTTTCATAGTTGATTACACTTATCCTGCTAAAGCCTGAAGATCCATCAGTCTGAAGATTAGTGTATGTCTACAGATAATTGGGGTGACATGTTCTAAAGGGAAATGCTTAATTAGAGGAAGATTTCTGCAGGAGACCAAAAAACAACCACTTCCTGCAGGAAATCAGCTCTTGCAAGAGGAGCATGAGTTTTCCCCATCACCTGCTGACACGCAGGAGGCTACCCAGACAGAGGCTGTCATTGTTCTGGCTGACAAAGATGACTCTACTGGAATCTGGAATCCAGGCTGGCTTTGCAGAACTGCTTCTCTGCTCTACATCTGCTTTCCTGTCTCACCCAAGCCATTTAGCTGCTTGCTTTCTATTTCAAAAGGTGGCGTTTATTCTAATTCTTTGTTCACGTTCACTCCATTAGGCTTCCGCTTTCAATCATCAGCTGCTGAAGCACTTGGCTGCGCTGCTAAGCAAGCCTCTGCATCTGGCTCATGCTGGAACAGGCTGTGCCCTTATTTATCACTTTGCTGACACTGGACTGATAAAACTTATCTTCTCTGGAGGCTGGTGCAGGGGAGAGGCCTGTAAAACAAAATGAAATTTTCAGTGTGTAAAGATAGTGCTGTTCCAAGAAAAAAGAATGGAGGTGGCTTTTGCCTGGCGTGGTGTGTGGCCTCAGCCTGGGGCCAGCACACAAGGGCTTCTGGGGGAAAACTGCTGAAGTGTGTCAGAAACAGTGTGTTATGCTCTCTCATATTCATTTATTTTTCATTCCAAAGTTTTCAGCGAGCATGCCAAGAAAGCTGGAGCAGAAGAGCACTTATCTGTGTGGGAAATGGGAAATGCATTTCTGGAGTGAGGGGAAGGAAAAGTGCCTTCTACAAGAAATTGTAACAAGTTAAATACGAAACAGACAAAATCCAGTAAAAATTAGACAAAAAAATATTATTTACTGCTTGTCCCACCCACCAAAAGAAAAAAAAAAAAAAAAGGGAAAAACTGCTTAACACAGGTGAGCCAGATATAGACTCATTTGTGAATTGACTTTCCAAGGTGATGCTTCCTTAGAAAACAGGCAAAGCCCAAACAAGAAGCACGTGCACCTGTGGGCAAGTCACTGCTGCTGGTTTGCAGGGAGGAGGGAAACAGGAGCAAAAGATGAGTATGTGAACGATGAGGGCTGACAGGCTGTAAAGGAGAGGCCTGTATCCCGGTGAAGGCTGATAGAAGAGAAGATGGAGACTTTGTTCTGGAAATGCAGGCTGGAATGCTTCTTCCTGACTGAAGGTCTCTTTCTTTTCCTGTGAGTTTTATATTTATAGTTTTGTAGTAGCCTAAAGCTGAAGTGTGTAGAAGATTAACTTTTCTCTGTTTTTTCCTGGGTTTGGATGTTGTTCTTCTCGTGTTATGAACCAACTAAGTTATTGGGTTAATCTTTCTTCCTTCAGAAAAGAATTAAAACTCCACAAAGCTCTTTTAAGTGTTGTTTATCAAGGGCAGTAGTGCCTTCTATCTTCATTTAAGACTTTCTGGGCCCAAGGCTTTAGGCATCCTCATGAATCCAAAGAGCAGAAGAATCTCTAACGTAGGAAGGTACAAGAGTTTTCATTTTCTTGAAATATTTAAAGTAGGTTGATGTCCTACAAAATTTTTATATATATTGTCTCAATTATTGTCTTAGAGAAGTTGTAAAATTTAAGATTGATCTCAGCTTTTCCTTCATTGAAGGGAAAAGTTCTCAGTGTGGACAGTAATTCAGAAATCCTTCTGGAAGCAAGACTTCAGCAAGAGCCCCGGGGTAGGACTGGAGTGCAGAGAGAGACTTCTCTGTCTTCCGTAAGTTTTAATAGCTGAATTCAGTGAAATCTGAAAGCTGAAGCTTTGCAGGAGGATATTTAGGATACACAAAATGGAACGTCTTAGTCTGAGCTAGTCAAGGGTTTCACAGCTTTTTGTTTAACATACAGCTGCATGGGCTATTAGAAGTGGAAACATATGGAATCATAACGGAAGAAAAATCCTTTTTCCAGTGATAGGTTTGAAGATTTTTGGTCTCTGCTTAATATGTAAAAGCCTAAGTGGTGCATCTGTTCAGAAAGTGCAACAAAAAACTGCAGATAGAGGCCATGTTATAACTGATTTTCTCATTATTATTTTTATAAGTGTCACACTACTTAAATCAAGTAGTGATTTAAACTTAGTGATTTACTTAAATCAAAACAGGAGCGGCATTGCAGCTTGTTTTTTTCCTGTTCATATTTTTACTGCTTGCACTGAGGCAGGTGGGTGCTCAGGAAGCAGTCATATTAAATTTTTATATGGCCTCTAGGAGAGCTAGGAATGTGTTCCCTCTCTTGTCAGGGAGGAAGAAATGTTGTAACTTTGCAACTGATTAAATTGATCAGATGCAATATTAAGCATGAGTAACGTGAGATTTTCAAAGCCTTCCTGATTGGCCAGTGGTTATCTCAGGTTCTTCACTGTAGGCTAAGTATTAAAGAGGAATAAAAAATATTTCATTGATCACTGATACTAGCAATTTCTGAAGCAAAATTGAGATTTCCTCATCCTAGTCTTGGCTAGATATAGACTGGCAGATCACGTTTCCTAACTTATGTGATAGAAATAAATTGTAGGGGAAAGTTTTGGAGTCATTGTGCAAATTAGAAGAAAACCCAACGTATTGCTTCCTGAAACTGCACTAGTTTTCCCCTTTTTAGGGGTGGTGGAAAGGCTGTAATAATAACAATGGGTTCAAGAAACTGCTATTTATATATTTTTCAAATATAACAGAGTAATATCTCTTTTGGGAGAGGGGATTATGCTTCTCAAAGTCAAAATTTTTCTCTTTGCATTATTTTTAATATTTATGTAGATTATGTCTCAATAGTATTTTAAAATATTCCATACCAAAATCTCTTTTCCAAGCTTTTTCCTTTTTTCTGGCCTCTGCTGCAGAAGTATAAAAACACATCAAAAGCCAGAATTTGTGGTACTTAGACTGTAATAAGCTTTATTCTTTTCCTCCATCTCTGTTTTACACTCACTGCGAAAGTGTTGCTGAGTGATCTAAGTTGTAGGACACTTTCTGTAAGATAAGAGCAAGAGAAGAATTGAAATAGTGAGATAAGAGCTAGATGTTTTGCCAAGTACATTTTCCCTGTGGAATGGAGTAAGTTAGCAAATGAGGGCCTTTGGGATGGCCATGCAGAGTTCAGAAAAGCAGCATCGCTTCCCATTGCACCATGCCTGCAATGTGGATGGGATTTGTGTTGAGTCTCAAATTATTCTGCTGTGTATATTTCTTTTCTCTCTCAAAAGTAACATGACATTTGTAAAATACCTTTTTGTGTCTCTTAAAAGCTACCGTGGATATCTTGAGAAATTTGCATTTAAATGCAATAACTTTCTGAGTGTGTATGGGTAGGTTAAGATGAAGCAAATAGGAAGCAGTTTTATTTGCAACTCCAGTACATGCTGTGGAAAAGCTAGATGTTTATTCCAGCTGATCTGAAAGTGAGGAGCAGGAGCGAAGCTAACAGAACAAAAAAATATTTTCCACTCTTTGAAGCCTGTTTCCACACCAAATTTGAATATCCATCTTGTAATGATGCTTCATACTTTGAAATAGGACAAAGTCCATACCCATTGGTTGTGATTTCTGACAGTGAAAAGCTAAAAGACTGACATTTGGTAGGTGGGGAGGTTTTTGTGAGCCAAAAATATTCAAGCCAAAAATCACTGCTTAGCTGAAGCATCCTTGGAAAAGCTACCAATGCTTTCAGCAACAGCACTGGAAAAGTGGGTTTGACAACTCTTTCACAATTAGTGAAAAACTGAAAAGATGACAAGAGAAGTCCCTGTGCTTTTTGGAACCGTTATGGGAGCTTGTGTGTAGTTTTGCCATATGGTTTTTTCTGCCTTCCCAAAAAGAGGAAAAAAAAAAATAGACTGATTCCCAGAGCAAGGTACCATTGCAAAGATTTTAAGGGACTGGTCTAGAAATGTAGAACATGCAACTTACAGCTTGATAAATCAACAGTCTCACAGGCACATCTAAACTCCATTACACTGAAATGGAGTTGGGAATGAAAGTGAATCACAGTAGCACCTTTGAGTCAGAAAAATATAAATGACTGTTGCAGGATTAACTTTTTTTATAGAGTAAATTAAGTTAACAATAGTTTATTCTCTTCTTTTAATGCTGTTAAGCCTCTTAGAAGCTTTTTCTTCTGAAGAAACCAAATGTTTAGTTTTATTAAAGGGGACTTCAAATTCTGTATTCTATCAGTAGGGATATTAGTTCATGTAATGTTTTGCCAATTGTTTCATTATGTATTTATACAAGTCACATATTTTAATTTCTGAACATCCTTTATCTGTTGCTGCATGGGAGAGTTTATCTGAAGCTGGGAGGATACAAAGATTTAGCTTTTTGTAATGAAGAAAAATATGTGTAATTCCTTTCAAAGAAAATAAAGCAGTACTAGGAGGTAATTTTTTTCAGGGAATCAGTATGTGGAAGTAATGGTTTTTGCATTCCCTCTTTGTCCTGCAAATAGAGCACTTATATGACTTGGTGCAAAGCGAGTCCTGTAGTGCTGTGACTGTGCAGCTGAAGGGGTTTTACCTGACACCATGTTGCTGTTCTTAATCCAGTGGGGCCTGAGAGGCACCAAAATTGCTGGCTCCCTTCAGTCTGAGTCAAACAAACTGGTGAAATCATCTTGATTAGATGATCTAATGGGCGTCTGCACAAGTGGCAGGGACTGTCACTGTTGCAGGTCTGGAGGAGGTGGGCACTGCTGTAGGGAAGCAGGGGCTCAGGCACACAATCATCCATCACCCCACACACACAAGCAGGGCAGCTGTAAGTACACAGACATTCTGGATATTTTTTCTCTGGCTTTTTGTTCCTGTCTACACTGAACCTGCCCTGCTGCTTTGCCACTTTCCAAGCAAAAAGTGCTCCTGCTGATATTTCAGTGCTACTGTACCCAAGGTACCAGACAGGGTACCTCTCTCTGCTATGTGGTGCTTGTTTATGACTATTCGAACTTGAATTCCTCCAAGCATTCAGCAGCACTCAGGCAAGGGCTGCTCTGAATGCCAGAAAGCTCCTGTGTCGAGATGAGAAAGTAATGCACTGGCTGTCTATGATATATTGACCTGCATGAGAGAAATCAGCAATCTCACAGATGGAGCTTTCGTCTCCAGCGTCCGGTCAGTGTGGCAGCAGATCAGGTGCCCAGTAGAAGATGTTATGCCATTAACTCAAAATGCTTGATGATGCAGAGATAAGTAGCTGTGCTCTCAGTTGCTTGTGGTGCAAAATTGAAGCAGTGTGCTGGTTTTGTAATGTGGAAGGACATTTGGTGGATGTGGGTTCACAGCCACCCACAGGTGTGCTTGAACAGTCCTTCACTGGCATTTCCACCTTGTATTGTGTTCACACTTCCAGTCTGGGAATTTCCATCCCGTTTCAAACCTGCCTTAGCATAGATTGGTGTCTGACATTCCCGGAAGTGTAGGGAGCTTCCCAACTCCCATCAGCCCTTTCCATGCAATGATCTTTTCCCCAGGAATAGACTCAGTACTGGAAGTTCCTCAGTGCAGTTGAGGCTCTAACAACATCCCTTTCTAGGCTGTGCTTGCCTTCACCAAAGTTTTGTCTTCTGTGCTGGAGAACTTCAAGGCAATTATGTTGTATAGAAACAACAAAGATCATATTTCATGAGCAGAGGCAGAAAACTCCTACAAAAAATCAGGCATTTAAAATCACATTAGAGAGACTCTACCAGTCTTTGCTTAGTATCGCTTCTGTCAATGTGTCTATCACTGAACCACGCACAAAATGGGCATCCTGCATCTTTTATGTCTTTCAGTGATGTCATTAGCATTTTAATGATTTGCCATGCTCTCTATTCAGTCTTAATTCGGTCATTATTGTGCTGTTGGAAGTAAAGCTTTGGAATAAACCCTTTTCCATCTTTTAATTTTTTACTGTGTTTGCATTCAGCAGAGAGTTGGGGACAGGAGGCAGCCCTGTGTTTCTCTTGCTGCCACTCAGGTACCCACTGTTGCCCTTGACACGAGAAACTTGCTCGTGCTCTGACTCAAAGATGGGATGTCACTGTGTTCAGAGGGACACACAAGGACAAGGGCGTTTGTTCCCCTGGCACGGGGAATGACCACTTTCCTTGCTGCGGAGTTTCAGCAGGCACTCATCTGAGCAGGGAGGGCAGAGAGGAGGGACCCTGCTGCACACCAGCTGCTAGGATGCTTTGGGATGCAGCACAGAACCCAGTGCTGCTTTCTTCTCTGCCTTTTAAATCCAAACTTCCCAAAGGTACAGGGGTCATTTAACTTGGAAAAATAATGGACTGTTCCTGTAAAAGCAACGATGCATGTGGCTACCCCTGGTAACTCCTCAGGGTGCCTGTAGGATCAAAATTTCTGCTTGGCCAGCTGCGATCATCACTGCTAGTTTAAGCAGAACACATACCTGTCACCTGGAAAGGGCCAGGGAATCACCAGCCTTATCAACAGTGGTTGCAGAGGGAAAACCACAGGGGCTCGGTCTTCACGAACAGTGTGGGAGCTTTTTGCAGTTACTGCAACAAACATCATCAACTGCTGCCTCACTTGCACAGCAGATGGGTTATCCTTTGATAAAATAAGAAGTGGTTTCCAGCTGACTGTGAAATTCCAGCAACTAGGAAGGGCACAAGTGTCCCAAAATGAAGCAGAGATTGAAGGACTGTAAGGATGAGTCCTCTGGTCTGAACAGAAGTACGCAGAAATTCGTACTACACTGCAGGAATTGATGACAGCAAGATGGCAGCCCTAAAACTAATTTGCAAGCAGGTGAAAATGGGTGACCAATGTCTGACGTTGACACCCAGGAGAACTGGAAGGAGAATGTCAAGGAAATTATTTCAAGTTGTATAATGTAGGTCATAGAAGAGGTACAGGTGATTGTTGGAGAGAGGTGCAAAGATAACATACAGAAATTACACTGATTGCTTTTACGTGTCAGCCAATTCATGCCTCTCTTTCTTTAATTAAAGTAGATGAAAAGCTAATCTATGGAAAATTATCTGCATTGAGAAAGTGAACAAGGGAAACAATATCTTCATGAATCTGAGAGAAATGGGGAAGCCCATTAGCTTGTCTCTATGACATTGTTAAGCCTTTTTCTATTACATTTCTTCATGTAATAGCTGTTCTTTTTGAACACAATGGCATTTTTCATCTAATCTGATGATGATTCAAAGCATTTATGCATCCTGCTTATACTATGAACCACTGCTCTTTCACCACAGGGTTCACATTTAAGATTAGACTGCTGTGATTTTCTCTGCTGCTCTGGTTGAAGGTCATTTACTTTGGGAAATGGAGAGGACAGTTGCCAAAAGGTAATCTCCTTTCATTTTACCTGGCAGTTGCCTGTCAAGTTCAAATGATGGCATTAAAAAACCACTATTACAGCCTGTCTATGGTCTAGCTTAAAAAGAAAAAGATATGTAGCTGAGACACAATGCAACGGTTCCTCAGTAAATTTGAATCTCAGCTTTTCCACAATGTTTGCTTTGCTAATATGGTCTTGAAGAGCAGATCTGATTGAGTGCTTGCTTCAAATGCAGTGTCCACTTTGTAACCCCACGTCATGATTATGCAATTTAAGATGTGTTGGTTCACATTATGTCGAAATAGTGCTGATAGCAATTATGCTTTCTTTTGCTTTTTCTCCCTCAAACCCACAAATTCTTGATATCATTTCAGAACATAACTATTTTTTCCAAGTTCATCTCGCTCTGAGTAGTGGAATTGTGATTAAAAAAGCTCAAAACATCAGCCCATCAATTCAGGCATTATATAAATTCACCAGAGCTTAGATCCTCTGGTTCAGAGAAGAACAATGTTTCAGGTGATCTTAATAATTTTCATACATTACATTCAACTACATGCGAACATTCGGTTTCTCTTTAAGCAAAATGGAGAAGTCAAGCTCATCATCGGTGGCTACAAACTGTAGCTGAAAATGTCATGAATGAAAATTTATTTAAAGGTCAGATCCCTTTCTGAAAGGCAAAACACCTAAGTAGTCCCATGTTCAATGCCCCAACCTGTTTTCTTCTGTGCAACAGCATCCAGACCACAGGCAGTGCTGTTACATTTCAGAGTCTGTGTATGTCATGTATTTGTTTTATAAGAGCACCACTGCTGGGGGAGGAAAATATGACCTCCCCTCCAGAAAAACTGTCCTTCAAGAAGTCTGCAATATAGAGTGACATCAATATCACACACACGGCAGGAAGCAGAAAAGGGCTGAACACTCCCACTTTGCCATCAGGCATTTCCAAATGTCCTCTACGCTATCTTTGTTCAGCGTATTTTAAGAAAAGCCTGGGAGCATTAAACTGAGCTTAGTGAAAAAGGGCCAGCATATGGCCCTCTCTGCGTGGTGCCTGCTCAGAGAGCCATGAAAGCTGCGCAGAGGAGAGGGAGCGTTCACTGATTTCCCTGCATGGATGTGGGGAGCACAGCAGGTGACTTAATTGGAAGGGACAAAAGGCATCCAGGGGCCTCTCTGCCTTGAGGGCAATAAATACTGGAGATGCCGAACCTCCCTTTGGGAAGCTGAAGAGCAAGTTCAAAAGTGGGTAGAAATTTCCATCCACTGACTAGCGTTTGAGCTTAAGCAGAAGGTAACTGGAAGCTTGGTTCTGTGTTGTTCCATATTAATTTTAGCTGCAAAAGCACATGATGCTCTATCCCAAGGCCTGGCATTTCCATGGATTGCAGGACTAAGCAGGGCAGTTGGCTTTTGGCTTGAAAACACAAAATTCCCTCCCACTGCTCAGCAGTTAAAAGCCAGCATTAGGCCAGCAGTAAAAATCCATAGCTTATTATTTTGACATATTTTCTTGTTGCTTTCTAAAGAATCTTTCCTGTTGCTTGTTTCTCTATGGACATTTAAAAATGATCATCACAATGATATACGAGTGGCAGTAATAAATGCCCACATACATGAAAAATTTTTAAAGGTGATCTTTAATGAATATGAAGAGCTACTAAACTGCTTTTGCCTGCATGAACCTTGGGGGATGTGGTACCTTGTGTTCAGGGTCTCTGCTTATGAAGTGAAAAATTTTGCCTAATTATGAACATTTGTAGGAAAACTGATTTACCTCCAAGCAGCAAGACGTGAAAGACCCTTTCCCTTTACCAAATGTGTGCTCACCTTTCCAGGTGGTTGTGGAGACTCTAAGAAACACAACTCCTACCCTATTTTACATGGTAACAAACATTTATAAACACTCTCTTCTCCTGCTTTTTCCTGGTGAAGCTGAGTTTAGGCTTTGTCTGCATCTGAAAGAGAAGCTAAATGCACCCACTGGCCTTCTGTCACCCTTGTTCTCTCATGTGTTTCAACTTTCACAGAGTGCAGGGTGACTGCAGATGAATTGTTTTCCACAAGAGTATTTTCTAAAGCTTTTGTGATCATCTGATTTAAGGAAAACAGGTATAGCTCAGAAACGTGGCCTCTAGCCCCGCATTTTCACGTAGGGAATAAACAAAGGAGAAACCTTTGAGATGCATTATGGTTTGGTTTCTTTTTTTCCTCTCTGCTGGGAAGGCCCTCGTATGGCCTTGCTGGTGCTCCTCCCATGTGACTAGTAACGATTGTTTTATGAATAAATACAGAATAAAATGACCTTGATATAGCTGGGTAGAAATAAAAGAAGCTATCTGAATGTAAAATATTTATATTCACCAGGATGCTATCTGGCACTGTTTATGTAAGTTATTTACCAAACGTGGATAGATAGAAACAGACTCTGGAGGTTTGGGGGAAGAACAAAGAAAAATTCCTGACAAGTTATTGAAGTAAAATTTTGATATTCACTATTTTAATTTAATTTTAAATGTAGAAACACAAAGACCCCTCTGAAATCAAATTTCAACTTTGATTTTTAGCCCTGATAAAAATCAAAGAAATTTTTGAATAAAGAAATTCAGGCTCCAGCTGATTTTATTAATCATTTCCCTCAATATTTCAAAGCAAAGATCATCAATTTGATACAAACAGAATTTGACAAAGTCACCAAAAAGTGGTTAGCAGACTTTAATTTAATCGAGTTGCTCTTAATTGACAATTCACTGCAAGTGTTGCACATTTATTTTGGCAATCCACACAGCATTCCTCTTCATTGTCTTTGGCCATCATGCAAGTTAAATGATTTAATACTCTAAAGAAACTGTGGGGCACTTTTTTGTTTGGTTTTCTTTGAGTTGAACAGTTAACTGGAGTGAACTGGAGCTGAGTACTGGAAGGCTTGGGAAACCCTGATGTCCCAAAACTTGAGCAGATATATTTTATAAGAGCATTTTCCAGTAAGTGTTGCATGTGCTCCAGGGGTGGGTCTTTCTATGTGGTGTCACCTTCAGAGAAAACAGGCAGTTCCTAGAGCTTTCCACAGTTTTCCTTTCTCCCTTCCCACACTGTATGCTCTATACTGTATTTAAAGCATCATTTCCTGTGGGGTAAAATTTGAAAGCAGTCACCATCAGTCAATGAGATATTTTCTTTTTATCAATATCCATTTTTGAACCAAAATTTATGTCTGCAGAAAAAGTAATTTATCCTGCTTTTTTGCATTCTGTATTTCTTCAGGGTCTGAAATGAAAGTCAATATATTATTTTTATTGCAGTTGAGACACAATAACAGAAATTAAGGCCAGAAAACCTGCAAAGGCGCATGTATACCTCTAGTAGATGCTCTCCAGCAACTGGAGTCCTTAGAATCTTCCTTTTAATTAAATGTTTGTTTGGCTGGAGGAGAGATGGTTCCAGTCTGGTAGTCCCAGTGGGGGCAATAGGAGCTTAGTGCCAGCCTGGTTAACTCATCCACTGGGGCTCCCTAAAATGGTCCCAAAAATGTTCAGTATGGCTGGTGGGTGCCGTGTGGGGCTGTGTGTGAGACCAAGCAGAGGGGAATATGCTGGAGGTGTGTGAGAGCCTCCATCCCTGCCTCTGTCTGGAGCAACCAGGGACTGCTCGAGCCCCAGAGGGCTTTCCCCCTCCAGGACGGGCCAGGCACAGCTGTGGTGCTGCTGACGCCCACAGAGGTGACCTGGCTGTCACACCAGGGCACTGCAGAGCTGGGCAGGGAAAGTTTTGTGGGCAGGAACACTTTCCTTCATGTCTGCTTTTGGATCAAGCCGGTGGTTTTGAAGGAAATTGTGGGATCACTCCCTCTTGCCTCAGTCAGGCAGTCAGGGATGCACCCACCAGGTGCCTTGTTGGCAGAGCTGACCTGGGAGGCCTCCTCCAGGAGGGGTCCTGAAGCCCTCCCATCTCTGAAGAGCATTCATCCACCTCCAAGTTCCAGATAAACCCCTGCAGAAATGCACAACCTACACATAAGTCCCAGGTCCATGAGCTGTTTGCTGCCATAGACCCTTTGCTCCTGCACTACAGCATTTGCAAGGGTAGATACGCCTGTATCTCTTAAGGACAGAAAAAATGGTCATTGCCAGCATATTGTTTGTTGCCTGGCAATTATCTGCATAGTTCTGTGATGAAAGACTACATTTCCAGCATTGATTCCTTTTATGACCTTGCCAGAAAGCATTTATCCCACTTTAAATTCTGGCTATCAGCTGTACATTGTAATAGTCTAGTAGAAATTGTATTTTTTTTTTTTGTAAGCCATTGGTAAACAGACCTGAGTTCATTACTCTGTGTATCTGCGCAGGTATTTTACCCTGTTTAAATGGCTATTGAAATTGCCTCTTTACAACGGAATATTTACATAGGTGTTGCTGGCAATTGTTGCAAATTCAAAGACGTTTTGTCCTAAAAGTGCAATCAGCAAACAAAATCAGAAAAACTTGACACCGTAATAAATCAGAGCAACAACAAAATTGTAAAAATCATTTGTAATGACATATTTTGTTGCTGTTCTTGTTTGCTAGATTAGGTTTCTGTTAAAGGTAATTGAAGAAAAAATTGTTCTGGTTAGAGGGATAAAATACATTAAAGTTAAATGAGCTTCTTGAACTCTACTTCGGCTTTAAGACATCATATCAGGGAATGAAAACACATTGAAGAAGCATGATAGTTATTTTGTGTGGTTGGCCATAAAACAGTTATGGTCCTTTCTGTCACACCCCAGGCAAAGTCCCTTGGGTAATGGCTGTGGCATTTAGGCAAAATGAGAGTATGGGATCCATTCACTGTGCTCCATCTGAATTCCAGACCTCCCTGTGTGTCTTGCTCAATCGTTTGGTACCTGAGGAGCAGGTAGGAGCTGCAGGGTGCAGATGGGACCATCCTGGATCTGGGGATCTGCCATGGGCTGCTGGGACCTGGTGTGGGATTCTGCTGGGACTCAAAGTTCAGGCTTTCATTTTATAGGTTTTTCTTTAAAGGAACTAACAGCCTTTCTTCTGGGCAGCATTTTCATGCCTCTTTCAAACACTAAATATGTACAAATGGGCAGAAAAATAATTTCTCAAAAAACAACTACAAATACCAGTAATTTTCAAATTGGAAACTCTGAGCATACAAAATTCACTTTCTCCACTGGTTTCAAAACACAATGCTTTAAAAAATATGATTAATAGTTCCTCCTGGCTGAATTTGGAAGTGTATCGTGGTTTGGCACTGGCCAAAAGCTAGGCACCCACAAAGAACTATTCACTCATTTTCCTCTGCTATAGCTGAGCAGAGGAGGGGAAAACTAAATGAAGGCTTCATGAGTTGAGATAAGGATTAAGGGAAAAACACTCAAAGGCAAAACAGATCCAAATTTAAACTGTATAAAGAAAATATATTATTAACAGAATTAAGAGTAAAAAGGGTAATGAGAACTAAAATAAACCTTTAGAACACTCACTTTCTTTCCAGCCCATCCCTCTTTCCCACCAACCATGCAAGGAGACAAAACATGAGGTTTCGATCAGTCTTTCACTTTCTAAAAATCTTTCTTCAGTACACTTAGGGAAAGGAGTTTCCTTCTTCTGCTGTGCCATGGGGTCCTTCCCACGGGAGACAGTTTTCTGTGGACTTTCTAGCGTGGTCTTAATTTTCACCAATAGCAGTCCCATCCAACCCGCTATAACATGAGTCACTCCCACGAACGGTGCAGCCTTCCTGGAACTGCATGTCGTGGGTCATTTAGTTCATGGGGTATAGTTTTTAAGGATAAGCTGCTCTAGTTTGGAAGCAAGGGCTCTCTGTCTCTGAAAGCAAGGGTCTTCTCTCTCTGCTCCAGTTCCTCACTAGATTACAGGTTTTCAGCATCCACTCACTCCAGCGTGAGTGGATCTCTGTGTCTCTGGATCTCACTTTTTCTCACAGGCTGCGAGTGGATCTCTGCGTCCCCCCATGCACTTTATGGATTATAGGGAAACAATTTCTTGTATTATAGTCCTCACCACAGCTTGTGGAGAGATCTCGGCTTCGATGCTTGGGGCACCTTCTCCCTCTCCCTCTCTTCACTGACCTCAGAGCTGCCGTGTTGGTTCTCCTCACGTGTCCTCACTTCCTCTCTGACTCAGAAGAAAATTGTTGTCCGTAGGTGTTATTGTTCTCAAATTCTATCAGTTGAAAAGTTCTTAGAGAGTTTTGCGGTGCTGAAGAGGTTGATCTCGTCTGTGCTCCGTGTTGGGGAATTGTTCTCCATGCTTTTGTTGCTGGCCACGTTGTCCCCACCGGCACCGCGTGGGTGGCCCTGGCCACATGGCCCTGGCCACGGCGCTGCTCCCGGCCTCGGGGAGGCCCCGGCCTGCTGGCCCCTCACCCCTCAGAAGAAAAAAAGAGAATGCCCATGTTTTTTTCCCTTCTTAAATATGTCATCACGGAGGCGTACCAACTTCTTTAATTGGGCCAGTAACTTGCCCATTGCCAGCACATTGGCTCTGCTGGACATAGTAGAAACTTTCAGGAGCTTCTCACAAAGCCACATCTGTGGCTTCTCCCACCCCACTAAAAACCAGACTGTGTTAGACCAACACAAAGTGCCATATACTTTGTTTCAATAATTTTTTAATTAGTTTACATTCTGCTATTAAATATACCCCACTGCCCCTGGTTTTAGGGAGTTTTTAAACTTCTTTTCACTTCTGTCTGTCCTTCCTCATTCCCTTCCTTGTCTCCCCAGAAAAGCTCACTCATCGAGGTTGAGAGTCTGGGGCTTGTGGGAGGTTTTAAAAGAAAAATAAAAAGAAAAAACAATCAAAACCCAGTCATGGACGGCAGTTGTCTCTGCTACTGGTGTGGGGGGAGAAGCAATAACATTTTGTTTAAAGCATATTTACACATCTATAGAAAAGCACTTAGGATTTTTTCTTTCTTTTTTATTGTTTACTAAATCAAAGCAAATGCATCTGAGGCTTATAGTGATGATAGCAAAAATTACAAAGACCTTTCATATGCAAAAAGACGTTTTTGTATGACTGAAGATTCAAAATGCATTATGCCAATCTTGTATTCAAAGACCAGCTTCACAGGGTTTAAGTTCTATTATGTGTTTCTGGAGGCTTTTTGTTTCTTGGGTATTTTCTCTTTTTTCCTTCATTTTCATGAGGTTTGTATTATTAGTGCTTTGTAACATTTTCTCAGGGTCTTTCCTTTGAAACCTGCACATGAAATGGATGAAGAATCTGGGTTTTGCTTTATGAATCAGCCTCTCTAATATGTCTTCTGGCTCTGGAAATATCCCCAGAATTCG
Source organism: Oreocharis arfaki (assembly GCA_013398015.1). Classification (NCBI taxonomy): domain Eukaryota; kingdom Metazoa; phylum Chordata; class Aves; order Passeriformes; family Paramythiidae; genus Oreocharis; species Oreocharis arfaki. Next base: position 128,867 of record VZRR01011746.1, read on the forward strand.
GAAGGCTATCAAACAAATCTTCATCAGCACTTTAGTGCTGGCTGCATGCTGCAGCACGCATCTTTGATATTTGAAAGATCTTTGTATTTCACTCATGCATCTTGAAGGGATGCGTTATCTCAGCATCAGGGGATCTGGAAGAGGAGAGTGAAACACTCACAAGAACTAAAACCACAAAATATTTTTATGATTGAATACCATGTTTTTAATGACAATTGCCAGCCTCTCCTAGTCCAAGGTTGCTCTGTTTTGCTATTGCTGTGAGGGACATTATCTGTCTGTAGTGATCCATCAGCTGCTCAAGACTTTCAGAATAATAACTGCTGTCAGGTCTCCTGGACTCGTATCCATTGACTAACTCATCCCAAAAAGTCTGACTTTTCTTTGACCGATCTCCCGGCTGTGCTGTGGGTATGTGCTTGCCTGTTAATTATACTGGGCAGTTTCTACAGTCTGGGGTGCAGTCTTGGGCCCTGTAACTTCTGTAGCATCACAATTTCCAGTTTTATTACCTATTTTTCTGCCTTGGTGCCCCATTTTCATTTTTATTGAATTAAATGGCATTTATTGCTTCCTTGCAACTGTGAAACTCTGCTCTCCTGCTTCCTTGTAACTGTGAAAATCCCCTCTCCTGCCAACATGGCAATAACAATTGGAGTTTAGGTGGGAACCGAGAGACAAAAATATATGGAATGAAGAAAGCATCAATAGGCATAGAAATTCTTGCAGCATAGTAAGCAAAATATTTAGATTTAGTTATGCCATAAATGTCCAAAAATGTCTGTTCAGACCCCTGCTCTATCCCCTCATGCCTTCTCCTGCAGTAGCACACATGAGCTGGGTAAGGCTTTGGGAGGTCCATCTCTTGCAAGTCTGGGGGTTCTGCTTCCCACTGCGAAACCCAGCCAGGAATGGGCACTGTGGGACCAAAGCAGACCCCAAAGAGGCCCTGCTGCCCCAAGTCATCCCTGCCCTTAGCGGTGGGCAGTGCTCCTGAGGCAGGACTGTCAGAAGAGATTCCCAGAATGCTCCTGAGGTGCTCCTGCACAAAGCCTGGCAGCTGCAGCTCGCCTCCTCTGCAGTCAGGTTTGCCCCAGCTCAGCCCAGGCACCAACTCAGCGATGTCTCGGGTGCGTGTCCTGTTCTGTGGCAGCCTCTGGGGCCACCACAGCAAGCAAACCACAGGAAATTAATGATTTAGTCTCTCAGTCTTTTACAGACTCTCTTTGGCCTGAGGCTGCCAAGAGTTACTGCAAATTACCTTGAGCAGAACAGGTTGGCTCACTCAGAAATAAAAATGCGGTGGGTATAGGCAGCTGGGTGAAGAAACGATGACTGCAGCCACTAACCCGAGCATGTGTTAGCAAGCATGAGAGCAGAAAATAGCCAGCATGGGGTAAAAGTCATTGATTTTGAAATGGAACTAATTCAGAAGGTTAAGGCCAGATATCCTAGATATCCTCTTGGCACTGCCAAAAACAGCAGCTACCGAAATGGAAATCGAGAAGGATGTGTCCCAGGAGCTCTTGAGTTTACAAGTTACAGCTATATTTTAAATTGAGGGCAACAGGGATCAGTCACCTATTTAGAAGTGTTTGCGCCTTTTAACTACCAGCAGTTTCTGTGCTAAATGAGAAAGACACAATTACAAGAACTCATGAAGCAGGTTTTTTTTTCTCTGGATGACATATTTGGATACATACAAATGAGAGGTAGCCTACGGCAGTCAAGCATCTCAGAGTCCTTTTCATAAACAATTCCCAAACTGTCCTGCAAAGCAATATCTATCTACCTTACTGACAGATTCAGAACAAATTGTGCTATACAAGGTTTATTTTTTTTTAATAGACTAAAAAAACTTGCACAGCCATGCAGATGTGCCACCCACTTGGCTTACTGTAATCAAACATGGTGAAGGAACTCTAAGAGCATTTCAAGTCTATAGCTCTGTAGCAAGTCTGTTGGAAAATGCATTCAGCAGAGCAAAATGGTGGTGCTGCTAATATTAATAATAATACTTAGCACTTCAATTGCATCTCATATTTTCAAAGTGCTGTACAAATGCTAATTAATTAGGCTGCGAAGCTGAATGCCAAATAGAGAAAAAGTCTTGTGTCGCTGCTTGTAGAACGAGTTATCTTGATTATTGCACTTTTAGCATTGTCCTTGGGAAAGTACAAGTAATCCCAGGAACAATTCAATTGCACATAGCACAGCAGGGACTGGGGAGGACAACTGCCACAAAAATCCAAGGCTGTGCTGATCCCAAAGCTGAGACAATCCCTTGTGGCTTTAGTGTTTGGAATGAAGGAAGGTGTCTTTATTCCAGGATTAGGCTTTTACTTAAGTGACAGAAGTGGAGCAATAGATTTCCCATTCTGCACAAAATCTGAGTTTGAGTTTTGTTTTGGTTTTTTTTTTTCAATTTCCCTGTAAGTTACCACTTTTACAAGCTTTTCATCCTTCCTCAAGTGTAAAATGCATCTTCAATACTCCACTACCAAAAAACCCAAACAACTTCAAAACTTCTTTGAGGGAAATCTATGCAGCCACCTTGTAGTCTGGCCAACAAATCAAGCCCTTTTTGAAACAAGAGTGAGTGGCAAAGACCATTGTCAGGCCAGAGGGACAGGGAGGCTCAGCTCACAGCCAGAGGCTGACCAGGGCAGCGTGGGAGGAGAGGAAGCTGAATCTGCCAAATTCCCTTCTCAGGGGACTTCGTGTTGGCTAGAGGAGGAAGACTGTACCCAGAGAGCTGGGCCACAGGCTGAAAGACACAGAGGCTTCATCTCCAGCTTTTCTGCAGGGGTTGGTGATGCTGTTTGCAAGCTCATATAAAACTACTTTCTGTGCACAACTGATACTTGCTAAATGTTATGTGGGTGCTGGTTTTGGTGGCTACAAAAAGCCCAAGGCAACCGTTCTGTCCTTCAGAAGGTATGTCCCACTCTCTCTGCTTGAAGTCTGAAAGCTGTCCTGGCAGTGAAACTACTTTGCTGAGAGCTGAGCTGCTGAAGGCAGTGATAGGGAGTGTGCTTTTTGCTGAAAGCAATCACTCCGTTTCAGAGAAAATCAAATGGGAATTACAGTAAAGTAAGACCCTGGTCTGTGCACTGGTGGCGTTAATTTTCTGTCAAGTGGCATAGAGACGTGAGTCATCTCCAAGTGGAGGGTGCCCTGCCCTAGCTCAGGGTCCTCTCCTCAGAGAGTCACCCACCAGTGCTGCTGCAGCTCCTCAGACAGTGCTCACCTGTGACCTGCCTGTGTCCTTCCTTGGGGACAGTCCTGTGCTGCCAGGCACTACCAGAGACGTGACTTTCCGGAGGAGGCAGCGTGGTGTTACTTCTCCTCAGGAGCAGAGGCATGGGAGAGTCTGGCTCTCTTTCTTGTTTGTTACTCATTTTATTAATCTCTTCCATACTGACCAACTTTGTCAAAAGCTGGTTTGCACGTATTTTTCTCAGAAATTGTTTTCTCCTGAAGAATGTGAGAGAATTTGTACAAGTGAGCTCTGAGTTAGCAGGAAGGAAAGCAAATCAGGTCCCACATCTCCTGGGTATCAGCAAGTGCTGAAGCATTTCCTGGAGCCCGAAGTGCAGCTCTGTGTGTTTCCTGTGCCAGAACTGCCTTCTGATGCAAACAGGCTTTGAGATCATCAATAAATGACATCAGAGGAAAAATTACCCTGACTTAAGTTAGGAAGCTGCTTCTAAAGACGCTCCACTGACAATTTGTCTGTACGAAAGAGCATCCTGAGATGGTTGCACAGAATGTGTTTTCCCAGTCTCCCATACTATGTCGTCCTTATGCACATCCACACCATAGGGAGACTGAGGCAAAGAATCAGGCTTTTTAGGAAAAATTCTTCACATTTGAAAGGGACTTTAAAGCTGTCGTAATCAATACAGAGATAGAAGTAAAGGTAAAGTAGTAGTCTTTCATTATCCTTTTCTCCCAAAATTGATGAAATATTTTTAATTGCTTTTGGAAGAAACAGGCTTTTATCCTGAAAATGTCTTGAAGCTGCTATACCGTGTTGCTGTTTGAAAAAGACAGAAATAGGCTACTGTTTTGGAATCAGCAGGTCAGGCATTTTCTTTGCCTGTACTGATTTTTGTATCTTTTTTTTCAAATTTTCACTCTAATTACTGCAATGAAACAGTGGCTAAATTTTGGTCTGCCTATCACAGGCCTTTGTTAAAAAATTCGTGTTTGGTTTGACGAAAGCAGAGTGCCTGGCATCCTATTTTCAAATTGCCTCTTGAAATTGTCTCGTTTTCTCTATAATACAAAGAAATCACTGTTATTATATTTTGTGTAATTTGCATATGACCATCTCCTTTCCTCTACTGAAATACAAATTCAAGGTGGTTTTATAATTTTGTTGATGGTATGTTGTGATGATCATTTCTCATATAACACTTCTCAAGAAATGTACATTGATACACTGAGTTTTCCAGACTCCTTTTGAGAGGCAGGAGATTAAGTGGTAAAATTGGTGGAATTAATATTTGTGGACAGATTATCCAGCCCGTTTATTTCATTTTGTGGTTGGCAAACCGTTTTGAAACTGATGGTGGTTTCTGCGTTGGAATACTTTGCCCATATATAATTCTCTAAAATTGCTGGCCCCACAGCTCAGACTGCCAGGAATTTCAGTGTCTCCTGGTTTATACAGAGTAATGCACAGAGTAAGATTGCCCAGAGAAGGCTCAGGAATTGTTCTTAGCAGATCATTCAGCCGTAGCCAGGGAAATAGGAGAGCAGTGGTGCTTGCAATCACTGAATTATCTCGGCATGAGTGTCTCCCCAAGCACCACAATGCTGAGGAACCCATGTACCAAATGTTTAAAACTAAAAACCAAGGGACACATGTAATGGCATGAATTTAGCAGCGCTGTTTAATTCCCTTTTTATTTTGAAAATACCATGTTAGCAGTTTTCAAACCCATGGTGTTGGGCACCACAGCTTGTCATAGCCCCCCTGACAGCAGTGGGTTGGGAGGATTCACAGTTCCTTTCTGCTCCTCTCTGCGCTTTCCCAGACAATTCTCTCCATGGCAGGAGGCAAAAATGCTCCCAAATCAAAATCTAATTGAAAAGTTATGAAAGGTATTACAGAACTCCCCAACTCTATGGAGGGATGGGTGGTTGAGTACTAATCAATTCAGAATATATTTCTTTTGGGACCAGCACTTACTGGCAAGCAATTATTCTTTATAAGATAGACATCATAATGGATTCTGCTTCCCAAGAACAAAGGCTCGAATTATATCTCCAAGAGCAGCACAGACCAAAAGGGGCATCACATTTTCCCAGTGACAATGGGTATACTTTGACTGTATTAGCGCTGCTGGACCAATTAGGTGAGGCTGCTCATTTGCAATTAGGATTTCTAGGCAGTAACTCTATTAATGCTGCCAGGCAGTAGCTCATATGCCAGAACCATTTATTTATATGCTTGTAATGGACAGCCATAAGGTGCCCCCGCCCTCCCAGGAACATCACTCATGGTGGTGCTAGGATCTCCTAACACACTTACCAAGCATTAAAAGTAATCTAATTTCTTATTGCTCTGTGCAGAGTGCAGGAGTCTACATGTAAATAGGGCTCAGAGTCAGCTGTGTTTATTTACTCATTAGCAAAGATCTGGTCTGGTTTAATGAATGATATGGCATCTATATCTTCATGCTGAATTTGCTGCAGGATTTGCTTTTCTCTACCATTTAGGAAAAGGCAAATTAGTGTGTGTTGTAGCACAGCATATCCTGTTGCTAAAAATATGTGCCTTGATTTACATATTCTTCTATGTATGTATACATAAACACAGATCTATCCAGCAGATACACACACACACAGACTTTGCGTTTGATGTTCTGATTGGAGCTCGATAGATAAGGGATTACCTTTGGGCCCCCTCTTCTCATTCACTCTCCTCTCATGCCTCTCTGCTTCTCTCTACTTCTCTCTGCCTGGTTTCAAGTTCAGTTAACTCCCATTTTAGCTGAATTAAATGTATGCTACTTATTCAGCATTTTAAACTCTAAAATTATTTGCAAATCTTTTGCACTGAAGCTACATACAAAAATCTTTTTTTTCCTAGATTCAGTTTTGCTCTCACTGATTTGAGGGTATGGCAAGTACATCTGCACTGAAAATATACAATGGGAAAAGCAAAACCAAAATTTCACTCATACAATATAAATGACTTTTATATCTGAAGAAGTAATTACGTAGTGTCATAAGAAAAGCAATAATAATTTCCTGGTACTTCTTCCAAGTGACATGGGAAGCATCAGACAGCCTGAATCTGTTCTGAAAAATGCAGGAGGTGTTAATGAAGATTAAAAACTGAATTAGTGGACATGCCAATGCAATCACGTCAAACAAAAGCTACAGATATGCCAGATTATAATTGCAAACCCTGTTTTGTGGCTTGTTCTCTCGTGTGGAAGCAAAAATAACCTTATTCTCCAGTCCCTTTTCAGTCATTTTTATGAATGTTGCATTTTGTTCTTTTTCCCCACTGTACAAGCCAGGTGTTCCTTTTTTCTGCAAAACAACAATACATCATTTAAGTGAAGTTCATTTTTTGGAGCTCAGCGAGTTGAGGCTTTCTCCATTTCCCTGGCAGTATCCAATCAGCTACTGGAGGCACTGGCATGTGTCATAAATTTTGCTGCGAATATGGGCCAGCTGAAACATATACCAATTCAGAGATCACATCTCCTCAGCATCCCACTAGGCACGAAAGGAAATGAAATGTGTTTGCTGTGTTCTGCTGAAGCAAGAGAACGGAGCAGGAGCTGAAAAAAACCCTGAATTCTTAGCAGGAAGGAAAACCTCTTTCAAAAGAAAACTTTGAGAAAAGTTAACCCCCAGATCACTCCTTGCATTTTTCTCCAAGAGCCTTTGCTCAAGCAGTCTGAGTCCAGCTCTGCCTCCTGCTTGCAGTGGTTGACCAAGGCTTTCCTTTCTGTTGCCCCAGCAGTGAAGGACCTGTTTTACCGGCAGTGTCTGGAAAGCAGGTTGAGAATGAAAGAAAGCCATTAGTAATGGAGGAGTGCTGTGATGAGTAAGAAAGTCCCCTCTCCACATAGAAGCACTGCCTCACCTGTGTCCCAGACTCACTCCTGCTCTCCTCTGTTCTGTGAGGTTTCTAGAGCTGCTTGTCATGTTTATGGAATGATTGTCTCCCTTATTAAGTCTGAAGCATCAGTAATTTTCTCAGAAGTCATGCAGGCTGTCAAGGTCACGAGGCTTTATCCATGTACTTGATGCTATGGCAGGCTGAATGTCACGTTCCTGAATTTAAAAAAAAATGTAATCCATAGAGGATAAAGAAGCGCTTTGTCTCACAGGAGGCCTGGCTTTGTTGATTCAGCCCTTTGCCTGCTCTAGGAGGGCTACATGGCATGCCCATCCTCGAGGGAGGAATTTAACACTGGGAAGTAGGAAATGTATCAGACTTGGGCTTTTGGTCATTCCATGGAAGTTGGCCCTGACCTCTTTGACCTAGGACTATAGGTGGGGGTCATTCTGCAGTGATTCCTGGTTTCTGTATTATTACATTTTTTCCTGACATCTTTCATTCCTTTTTGAGAAGCAGAGGTCAGGGTAAAAACACTTGTCTAAATGAGAGTTTCCTCTTACTGTTGGAAATTAAATGTTCTCCCAAGACTATTCTCTGGTTTCTACTATGGGGGAATGAGCAGTCTGAACCCTGAAAGATCTGAGCAAATAAAGGCACTACAAAATCCCTTAAAATGACAGTGGGATACAGCGGAATCTGTTCCTTATGTATTTATGCCAAGGAAATTCCATGACTGCAATGAACTTTGTGCAAACAATTCCATGCTCTCATGTAGTATGTGGCAAAAGGGCAGGGAGGCAGGGGGGAGCAGAGCTTAAAAGGATTTAGCTATGCTTGGTCACTCTCTGGATTACTTACTTTTGTGTGCTTCAGGCTTTTTCTCCTAACTGTGCATCAAGGCTATGTATTGACTTTGCTGAATTATTGAAGGCAGTTGCAAATGATGCATGAAATGAAAAATCCTTCTTCACCCTCTGCACAAACTGCCGACAGACAATTCTGTGCAATCACAGCTGAGCGGCACCATGATATCAGGTAGACCTAGATAGCCACAGAAATTGTGGGAATTAATGATAATGGGAGTTTCTGTTCTTAATATTTCCCTTCCTTCTTTCGAACTGTCAGTTCCAGAAGGAATGTGACATTCTCCCAGGGTAGTTGTCATCACTAAAAGCACTTGAACCCACCATAACCTTATGTTGGTGTAACTGGGGCTAGCATTTGGGACCAAATCAAAGAAAATAGTCATCCTTCTGGTGTGCTTGTAGCAATCAGTCCCTTCATCACAGATGAAAGTCACAGCAGATGTTGAATTGAGCAGTACACTCGGGTGGCAACCAAATCTGGAATTACAAGTTTGTCAGCAGCTACGTGCTTCTTTTTTAAGTGGTGTTAATTTTAGCAAACCGTCCCTTACTCAGAGGCCCGCAACCCAAAACACTGTATTTGCTTGATATAATTTCAAAATCTTCTGAAAATATATATTATAAGAGTAAGTGATAATGGTAGGGTTTAGAGTTTCATCGTGATTGTGCTGCACAGCTGCTAACACCAGCCTCTTTAGAATTTATGTGCTCATCTAGGTTTTTCAGGGAAATTTAATTTGAGGAAGTTGTGTTTATCAACTTCCTGGCTTACTGTCAACAGCATGTTGCTTTCTTTTTAATATGAGGTGCTAATTATGTTTTTCTCAGACTTCAATGTGAATGAAATGTATTTGGCAGTTGTCAACAGCTTTGCAGAGTATGATAACACCATCACACAAACTTTGAGGCTCTCCGAGCATGGGTTTATGCTTCTGAATTGTGCATCTTGCAATTATATTTCACACAGTGGACAAGATCACCTGACCTGTTTTGCAGATGTTTTGGAGAACACAGAAACTGCCAGGAAGTGTAATAGCACTGAACACCAGAAATGCCTGTTCTTTGTGAAGAAGGAGCACAACAGAGCCGGTCTTTAGTGAAAATCTCACAGCACTAGCAGAGAGTTTCAATCAAATTAAGCAGGAGTCCACCTGTTAAATTCCTTCTTCGTCATGAAACTGAGATCTAGGCAAGGGTAAGCCATTCAGAAGTGGGGGGGCTTCCTCTTTTTTCCAAGAACATGCAATGATCTGTGTGGCACCAATCCCCACACCACAAAAATTAACAGTCTGCAGTGCAGGGAGTTAGCAGAAAACTTTCTAAAAGGAGTCTGAGCTCCAGACCCTCCTCTCCCTTGAGCTCCTCTGGGCACAATGGAGGAGGCACGTGATCCCAGAATCCCTCTTCCCTTTGCCACAGCTCTGGCACTGATGCATTGAGTGGGTCCCACTAGGAGATCCTCTTGGACCTGAGCTGCTGAAGTAACTGTTGGAGGTCTTCAGTTAGGGATTATTGAAGGAATATTCAGCCTCTTCAGTTCCCATATCAGAAGAAAGCAATTGCAGGCCAGAAAGGAAGGAACTGGTAAAGGCTTGATGCAGTTTGGATATCAGAAGGATGGAGGCAAATTTTTTTCACAGGCCATCACATTAGGGGCAGAATCACATTAGTGCAGGACAATCCTGCCATTTCCTTTGGCACTGACAGCCTCAATAGCTGCGTTTAGAAGCTAAATAACCTGTGCACTGCCGTGCAGGAGAAAGGATGATGAGGTATTGATTGCATTTTAGTCAGTGAGAGGGAGAGTGAAAGGGATCAGTCTATTTATATTGTCTGTTCACCACCACAGATGGAGCAAGACATGGGAAGCGTGGCAAACCTTTGCTTTGATCAGAGGAGGTAATTTCACTGAAGTCTGCATAGCCTTTGCAAACATGCCACTGATATCAAAACTGGAGGATGGGCCAGAAAAGTGATGTGGGAAGATATATTTTGAAATTATTAAGTCTATTTAGGATTAAAAGATTGTTGGAGTTTCTTTAATTTTTATTATCCTTTATATTCTTAGAAATCAAATCTTCTTTCTATTATATTGCACTTAAGCCTTAAGCTCTTAAACAAAACTTTCTCTTAGCTTATTTTTAGAAAATCTTGAAATGGGAGAGGCTTTTTAACATTTTTGTACTTGAAGTCAAATTTTTAATAATCCCTTTTGTAAAATAGGTTTTACATCTTCCATGCTGATACAGCTACAATCTTTTTCCCTGTCATAATTAAAAGACACTTCTTTGACATTTCTGCCTCTTCTTTTTCCTTTAAATACTGCTTTGGAAGAAGTACTGAAACTTGCACTTTTCCTCCTGCTCCTGCTGTGCTACCACCCCTATTTCAGGGCTGGTGTGTTTGTATTCAGCATGGCTGCTTCGTGACTGTTCCCTTGCAAAAGTCGTGCTGTTTGCATCTTGCTGGCAAAAGCAGCTCCAGGTCCTGCGTGTGATGATGACAGATCACTTACAAAGTTCCCCTCCCTCTGAACAGTATCTTTCACTGATCCACTTGTGCTCGTGTGTGCCAGTTGGCCTCCCGAGGCTGCACAGGAGCGCAACACCTCTGGGGACTCCTAAAACGCTAGCCAGACAACAAGGAGAACATCTTTTTCATTCCCCCAGGAGCCACTAACCATGCACAGGCATAGGAAATGAACACATATTTCTTCGGACTGCAAGGAAAGAAAGATAATTCAGATCCCCAGAGAGATCCGGGATACGAAAACATGTCCTTTCTCCCTACCCAAATGAAAGTAAATTGACTTCTCTAGTCAATTTGATTTAGGCCAGCATGCCAAGCACTACAAGTGTTGCTGAGCCCTTAAGAGGGACAAATTACTCAGAAATGAAGATATGGCCACTTTAAGTGTTCTTGCTGGTACCCCACTGGCTTGTCCCTCATGATTTTAGACCATTATGTCACCTGCTGCAAGTTCCATTGCTTCTCTTCTTGTGAGCACGGTAGCTGATGCTTCCTCTAAGAGTATATTTATGATTTACTTGGATAAACAATATTTTCTACATTTGAAACAGGGAAAGTCTCTCTCAATCTTTCCTCTTTCCTCCACACCAGCTGCGCAGCTGCTTTTGGTGTCCGGAAACCAGCCCTGAGTCCAGGCACAGTCCAGGCACTCAGGGTTTGGCTGGTGCCAGCTCTCCAGCTGTGCAGGTGGATGAAATGAGGTCCCTGGCTGCTCTGGGTACAGCTGCAGTAACCTTCCTGCTGGCACTTTTGTGTCCTTGCTGATACCTTGCCGTGGCAGAAATGGGAAAGCTTCTCTTGGGGGCACAATATAAGAGTCAAAACATATGAGAGGCCATGGGAAACCACTTGCTCAGTGTATATTTGAAGTCTCAGAATACCTGGAACACGTCTCTTCTGCAGGGGAAAGACATTTTGTTGATGAAAATGCAAGCCTTCATGCATGAAGCCTTGAAAACAGTGTGTTGGGGGTAATTTGCTGCTAGTCTGGTACAGTTAAAAAAAATTAAACCAGCCCCTGCAAGATAGGAAAATCTCCAGGATGGCATGAGGAAGGAAATTTGTGGTCAGCCAGTGGAATTTTGGACATCAGAAGTCACTGAAAAGAATTCCAGGTGCTTTCTGCGTGCTTAACTGTAAGCACAGAAATAGCAGAGCAAAGAAAGGAAAGGCAGCCAGACCTCCAAACTCAAACTGAAGGAGAAAACAAGTTCGTGGTACCCTTGCAGACCTTGGAAAGGGCACAGCAGGGGTGCCAGCTCTGGCTTTTCCATTTGCTCTGCCCTCTGCCAATCTGGGCAGTGGCTGCACCACATGCCCCAACAGCCCATTCTGTTTTTTCTCAGTTTAAAATTTGCTTCTATGATCTTTATGTGGAGAAGAATTTGGCACAGCTATGTTCAGCCCCTGCCAAAATGTGTGCCTTGTTCATCTCTTTGTTTTTCTCAACATAATCACTGTTATTTAATTTTACATAATTAAAAAAAAAGGGTAAAAACAATACCAAAAAACCACTCAGATTTTAAATACTCTGGGGTTTTATTTCCAATGAATGAACATCCTAGAGTAAAACACCAATATTCTACTTTTACCATTGTATTTATACACTTGAAATCACTTGCCATTTCTTTCTGTAAAAATTAATTTAATTTAATTTCTTGGAAAATTTTTGATTCATTTTAGTTAATTCAGTCCTCTTCTGAGTTTAATTTTTCTCCTTTATTCATGTGCCTCTTACAGTCACTGTACCCAAGTTCACAATTGCTTCAAAGCTATAACTCACATTTATGTCGTAAGTTACAGAATGGAGAGAAACTTGTGAGCTTCATTTACTTTGACACAAGCTATGTTTTTGATTCTCAGTGTCAAAGTGCAGCAGAACCTGTCATTTCTGTTCAAGACATGAGAAATATTAATAAACCAAATAAAGGAGACCACATTGGAAAATGTGAATTCCAAAAAAAATCAAAATGAAAAGCTGAAACTCAGTCCATGAAAATGAAAGGAAAGAATCCTGAATTTTTTATCAGAAGTGTATTTGGTCTGCATATTTGAAGGTATTTGTCATGCCTTATATACACAAAGAACAAACATAAATCAGGTGATTTTAATTTTTTTTTTCAGATTAAGGCAAGAAACAAACAAAAAAGAAGACATAAACAGCTCATTTTTTTCTTTATTACTGTGTAGTTTTTGACTTTGATGGAGTGACTTCAAAGACTTTACATTTTTTTCCAGAACAAGAGTAACATGAGACTCAAATTCTTCATATACAAAAGAGCTCTGGTTGAGTCAGAAAAATATTTTCCATCTCGAACTTTTTTTAATTTGTAAAAGGAAACCTCAAGTCTCTTCTCATAAAACTTGTCATGAATTTCAATATTTTTAAGTTACAGTAAAGAAAAATCCATATGCAAAGTCTAATAGAGGTCAAAGGATGGAAATTCTGTAGGAAGGTTAAAATGAGAAAACCAATCAGAAAATTGTAGAAAATCCTCTTACAAATGAAAAATTAAGATTTCTATCTCAGATTTGGGGTGGCTTATGTTTTTTTCAAAAGAATCTCTATGGGAAAAAACTGCCTCAGTCCCAGTAAATGGGCTCTGGGCTGAGCATTACCCAGCTGTTTCCAGAAGTCCTCACTGCATAAATTTTGCTTTGGAGTCAAATCACTCAGTCACACAATTTGCTGCTTTTCAGATTAAAATGGTTCTGCTGAGATGCCCATCTTCCTTTCTGAGAAGTCATTTGGTTTCCTTTCATAAGCGTAGTACTGGGGCTTTGCTGTGGTGATTGTCGTAGGATTTTCTGTGAGGTTTTTTTGCTCAGGAAAGACAAACTGCATCAGTTTTGAGTTAAGTCTGCTCACTGCTGAAAATAACTTACTATGCAAACCTTGACTTATGTTAGAAATACAGACAGAAGGGGTGTGACACCACAATTCTAACCAGTTTCTATGATCTGGACATTTAAAGAGTGATAAATATTCTTAAATGCAATTGCCTATTTTGCAGAGAACAATTTCTACAAATTTGTCTCTATTCAACCAGTAATTAAGGCAAAAGAGGTGGTTTCAGCATTGATATAGTTTATTAACTACCCATCTAATTCTGTGTTTTGAAGACTAGGTGGTCTTCAACAAGGCATAAATTGTGATTCTACATTGGGGCATTGAAGGGGAGGGGAGGGAGAGTAAGCTTTGGCCAAGCCTGTTAATATAACTCTGTAAAATAGTTACTCAAGTGAAATATTTTCATCAAGAGTGGGCCACCTAAGTATTCAGGCTCCAAATTCATATTTGATGCTCTTTGAAGTAAATAATAGAAATTTCCTGTTGGACTAAGTATGTCACTGTTTTTTTGGTTTTGCTTGGGAGGGAAGAGGCAAGCTCTGAACAAGTGGAATACAGAGGAAAACATATATCAAGCACCTGATAAATGTCTCTTGTTTGCACAAATTTCTAGAAAGAGGCCGACTTGCAAGCAGGGAGATGGTAAATTATTTATGGCACCCTGTTTCTGCAGATGCAAAACAGAGATGAATTCTTGAATAAAGGGTGCATGTGGATTATGGGACAGCAGGCAGATCGAAAAATCAGTCCATGGGACATACAGAATCTGCCAGAAAGATGCTGCCTCCTTCCAATCCAATCCATCCAATTTTGACTTCAAAATGTTCTTATCCTAGGCTGGCTCTGTCAGATCTAGTGCAGAATGTGAAGTTTCAGAAGAGTGCATAGCACCATTGAGCAGTATTTTTTCACTGAGGAAGATTGGCACTTGAATGTGGTGACAGGTCTTTATAAATTGCAGTGGTGGGTGGCAGAGCACTCCATAGGAAAACTAAGAGTTTTTATTTTTAGGAAGGTGGCGTAGCAATGTGTTAAGAGACAAAATCACGAAGCAAACAGAAGTGGGCTGGAAGAATACAGGAGATAAACAAGCTATGCAGGACTAGGGGATAAAATTAGAAAATTAGAGCAAAATTCCAGACTCAGGTATGAATCCAAAAGTGTGTGATTCTAATTGGTGTTTGTCTATCCAGAACAACTAAAAAAGACTAAATAGATTTGCTAAAGGAATGAAAAATCAAATTTCTGTCCCTGGAAATCCTTTAAATCTCAGCATGTTTGGGTTTCTGAAGCTTTCTGGCAGGCAGAGCATGAGTGGGATTTATGGCTGCCAACTCCACATCTGAACCTTATCTGCATTTCCTTATTACTGTCTGAGCAATGGCCAGGCATGGAGAGGTGATGGGCAAGGCTGGGTCCTGGGGCAGCAAGGCAGCTTTGTATAGGAAACCCCACGCCAAAGAAGCAGCTTTCTATAGGAAAAACCTGCCCCCGCAACAAGGTTTTGTGCCTGGATGCAGCCAGCCATGTTCCAGAGTGGTTATTTTCCTGTCTCCTCATCTTTCCATTTTGTAATGGGGGATGGCAAAGTACAGAGATGCCAAAATAATGTACAGGTGAGTCAGAAATAAAGAACAAAAAAGGACTAAAACACCTTCTAGACAAGATGTGTTCATTTATCATAAGCGTGGCACCAACCAGGCCTCCCTTTCACCCCAGAAGAGTGGCTGTCCTACATCTCTCTCTGATACAGCTCTGTTGTGACACCTTGGCTTGTCAGGAGCACTCAGCCCCGTGGGAGGTTTCCCACGTGTGTGCTCAGGGTAGGAGCTGCAGTCCTCAGTGTCATGTAAAGATTACTATAATTGTGGTGTCTTCAGGCTGTAAGAGGATCATTAGCTCCCCAATGATCTTAAATGTTTATCGTTCTCATTTCAATTATTTCTTAAACACAGGTTGCCCTGGAACTGGAGCATATTGTGTCTCTGACGAGCTGGATACACAGTTTTTCTTTCTGTCACCAGGCAAGAGGAAATGCTTGGTCAATGAGAACTGCTGGAGGCCAGGTGACTGTACTGCTTTGTTGTTTTGTGAAAGTATTCCTTTTTAATTCTGTAAAAACAGCAGGAATGAGAATGGAGCAATTTTTTCCTGCATTTCTCGCAGATGCAAAATGTCCTCCGCATTGCTGATTCCTCAAACCTCTGTAACTTTCTCATTACTTCTTACCAGAGTTCTTGCCAGATGTGTAAATCAAAAGTGTATCAGACATTATAAATGCTCTGGGACTTTCTGCATTTTTCAAAGTTTTTTCTTATCCTCTCTCTTTCATTCCACCTTTCTAAATGCAGCTCACTGATATGTGCCTATCAATGGCTTCCATCTTTTACAGAAATCACAATGATTCCATGAAAAAAAAAAAAAAAGATGGTTTTATAAGTTTTCAAAGACAGGGAAAAACAGAAGAAACGCATAAAAGCAGCTCGGGAGTGGGTGAAGCAGGAAGTTCTAGTCTAAGTTCTTACTGGTTTTGGGGAAGGTCATTTGGAAGGGATTCCTTAATAGAACAACCAGTTAAACAGAGATACGTGTGTTTTCAAATTTAAGTATTTATATGAGATTTTACTCAAAAATCCTGATGTGCATCTGCTCTCCTCTGCATGCTTTTATTTTCTGATTTTCTACCAGTGAAAACTGCTGGAATTAATTTGCCACGTGAACAGGAGTCTTTGCCTTCCCTAACAAATTGACATGTTTGTGAAGAGACTAATTTTTGGCTTTTGTTTGATGACACAATATTAAACCTCAATGGAAGGTGTTGGCCAGCCAACCTGCTGATTTCCCAGGAGTCATACTGGTCTTGCCTCTAAAGTCAGGAAGATGTCTTCATCTTGCCTAATGTGTTAGGGAAAATGGGCATTTGGATAAACCTTCCCAGCTTAACATGGGTAAGACGGCAAAGAATTGTATCAGAAAAGACAGGCTGGCTTTGCTAAATTGGTCCAGAGCAGGTTTTACATTCTAAGTATAGCAAGTGAACATACAGAAAGGTTAGAGGTTAGGAGTGACTTCAAAGCACATGTTTTTGATTCTTGTACACTGTGCACTACAGCTATTCCCTGAAATGGTTTGTATGGATTTCATTTAGGGGTATTTAATAGTTTAAAACCTCATGAAAAGGGGAAATACCTTTGAAATCAGTGTTTTAATTTTCTGTGCTTTTTTCCGAATGTTTTTTATTTAATAAGCTACATTTGTAACAATATTAGTGAGTTTAGTTTGTAAGCCCAAATTCTTACTTTTGTCAGGCAAATAAACTAACCTCCAACCAAAAATAGCCTATTATGTCTGAGAGGATTTTCTCCTGTTAATTGAAAATGAACTGGAACTAAGCTAAATTGCTTGAGTGTTTAATCTTTCCTTGCTACACTAGGGTTACTAGCGGGTGCAAGCACAGACACATTTCTAAACAGAAATAACAAGCTGTTTAGTGTTTCAGCTCTGGTAAGTGCTGAGAAGGGCAGTGACCTGTAATACCAGTAAGAGTATGAGCATTTCCAAGTCCCAGGCATTCCTGCTAAAAGAGACCTTCTCAAAGCTTACATTTGTCTGTAGCTGAGGGAAATGCTAAAGAAACTTCTCGCAAGAAAGCGGATTTCCTTCGTCATTAATGTAGAGAGAATTTAATCTTCAGAAAATTAAACTAGTTTGCAGGCAGGAAAATATAGAGGTTATTTTAAGGATCAAGCAGCAGGATAGACTGGATCTCCTGTCCTGAGGGAAAATTGCAGTAGTTGCAGCTGCCTGTGGCATGAATCCTTGCTAATCCTTCAGGCATGTGCTCCCTATATCATCAGGGATATGCAGCATGTTCAGGCTGGTCTTGCAGATAATGTATGTGGGGGCAATTCCTGTAGGAGACTGAAAGGGGGAAATTGCCCTGCATATAGGTGCAGATAGATGGTGATTAGGTCCTGCTCTCGGGAATGGAGAGGTTGGGAGCTGTGTCCAGCAGAAGCTGCTGGCCAGGGAGGAGAGCTGGGGAGGAGCAGATATCTCTATCTCAGTGAGGAAGGACATACACATCCACTGTACACATTAACTAAAATCAACACTGCACTCACACAGAGAAGCAGCAGCTCTTTAAACATTCTCTAAAAAACACACCAAGCACACCTCCTAGACTCCTCATTATTTTCACTGACAGGCAGTTCCCTCTGTCTTGCAGCACTTCACAACCCCTTTTTAACATTCCCTTTTCCATCCTTTAGGTACAGGTGCTGTTTTGCTCCACTGCCACAATTAAAATTACCTAGACAGAAGCAGTAAAAAGGTGGTCTCTTGTCCCTCTGAGCACGGACATCAAGAACTGGATCCCCAGCCCACTGACATCAATGGGAGCCCTTCCATTCACCTTGTGGAGTCTGTGCCAGGCCAAGGAGAAGCACAGATGAGAGAAGGCAATTTGGCTGTCACATTTTCCTTTCATCAAGAACTTTACAGGAACAAAGTCTTTTAAATGTAACTTCTGCTGCTGAGTTGGAGATTTTTGTCCCTGTGAAGTGAATTTCCATTAAAAACTACAGAAGTTTGCATGCAATTCCAGGATGGGTCTGAGGATGCAGTGAAGAACTAGAGTTACGTGGGACATGTCTGAGGTAATGGATGTTTTTATTACTTTATTCTTCATTTGACAGCTGAACTGGAGGGAGAGAAGCAAAACCAATTTGGAGAACAGCAAGTGGAAAATGAAGGCAAATTCAATGCTAGCATGGTGATTCAGGTCCAAGCAGCATCCCCGTGCCCTGGCACACAGCAGTGGGGCTGGAGTGGTGGCAGGAAGCAGGGGCTGAGGCATGGCATTCAGGTGGCAGCTAAAGCACCAGTGTCACTGTGGAGACAAAAGCAGCCACAGCACAGGGAAATGAGCATCATTTTGGTGGCCTGGGTGGGATGGGAGACAGGATCCAGCTTTCAGCCCCCAGTCTAGGATGGGATGAGTAGAAACAGCCGCACTCATCACAACCACCTCATTCCCAGCCTTCCTGGGGTGCCAGGAGATCATCCGGGCAGAAAGAGAACTTAGCAGAGCTAGAGACTTTGGGCAAGGGCATAGATATGGTCTTCTCAATTGGCTGTAGAGTTTTCACTTAGAAGAGATAATATTTAAAACAACATAAATTCCTCATGAAATATCAAAGTATCTTTCAAAACAATGGATTGCTGTTTTCTCCCTTGAAACAGGTGCCAAAACATTGTTCTAAGGGTGTGACTCTTGAGCTATCAGCTTTCTAAGGAGGAAATGGACTGAGTGACAGGTAAGATAAAAAATAACGATTTGTCTCCTTCCTTTAACCAGATGTCAGCATGGCAATGGTTGGAAATTCAGCTGAAAGGCTCACATTAGGTAAACCTGCTGCCTTCTTCCAGTGACACCTCAGATATCTTAATATTTGGAGTGTCATTCAGAAGCCGACTTTATTTCGGCAAGGCCACATCCCCAGGATGCTCAGGATCCTGGTCAGCCTGTAAGAGCTTAATGCATTGTCAGAGAGGTGTGTGAGTGAGGCTTGTGAGTGATGGCCAGAGCCATCTGCTCCCTAGGATGACCTCCAGAGTGAGTGGAATGGAGTGGAATGCCCACTTCCCACACACCAGCCTGGCCAAAAGTCAGTGATGAAAATGGAGATATTTTCTTTTTTCTGCATGTACAGTCAGGATACCAATCACAAGATAACCGTGGGTTTTTTACTGAGTATGCCTGACAGTAAAGCCGTGTATATTTAACTAATTCAGGTCATTGTCTCAGTGGAGGTAAGAGCTAATTTACACCACTGAGACTTCCACTGATTCTATCAAAGCTCAGAAAATTTCTTTGAAAAATTCTAGAGTCTAAGAGTGAAACAGAAAGAAGAAATATAAAGTTAATTTAGATAGAAATTTATAAACTGCACTTAACCTTTTTTTTACAGCTTAACTTGCAAAAATTGCACCTTACTTTAGGTCTACTGTATGTTGCGTGTTCTGTCAGTCAAAAGTCCTTGGAAAGTGATTGCCTAAATGTTGGGTGCTGAGCCCTGCTGCCCATTGGACAGCAAAGAGTGGTGCCAGCCCAGAGACTGCGGAACAGGGCACCCATTGGGGCTGCACCAACAGGTTTTTCTATGCTCTATTGCCCCCAAATCGCATGAAATTCTGAACGTGTCCACATGGTTTATCAAGTACACCAGAAGCTAATGAAAAGTTATGATTATATTCTGTCTCACATTTTCTGTGCCAACAGTGGTTGCTTCTGGGTCAAGTTATTGTTGGCAGAGCACCATTTTTTTTTTTACCCTTAGATTGGAAAACAATAGCAGTGCTCAAATTTTAAAGCTAATCTTTTTTTCGTGGTGTTAAATCCAGTATTCGTGAGCTTTTTTGTTGTTGTTGTAATAACTGAGTTATTTTAGCTCGTAGTCCCAACTCATAATTGCATCAGCTTCCACTGCTGATAGGCTGAAGGTAACAAACCCTCAGTTTGGCATACAGGTTGTCACTAAACAAAATATCTGTCTAGCAAACCAACAGGATTTGTGGGTGATAGGAAGCAGATGTATCATTAAGCACTAAATGGGAATATCATTTACAGTAGATGTCATGTTTCATTTTGATAAACTGCAAAAATGCCCACGTGAAAGATGCAGCCCTGGGTATCCACTGCTGAAAGCAGTATTTTGAAAGGTAACATTATAATAGTCTGCTGGGCTGGCAAAGCTAAGATTTATTAGAAAATATGATATATGGCCCAAGCATTACCATAAAAGATAATGAAATGTGATCTGATATATGAGCTGGTATCCCATGTAAAAAGCTCCGAGAAAAGAAGCAATAACAAATACAATGTTCAATTTGTAGAGCAGGCACACATGGAGAGCAGGGGCTTGACTGGGACTGGCCAATTGTCATCAGCTATTTGTGGACTTTGGGCTGCTGTAGACCAATCTTCCTTCATAAGCACTGACTGTCCTTGTAGCTGAAGAAAATTGCTACTGTCATTTTTCATAGCCTGTAATGATCAAATACATATTGATGTAAATAAGAAGACACATTGAAATAGTCTTGAAATGGTTCTGTTGTTGGGAAAAAAAATCCTTCTATTTACCTGTCATAGTCCTGTCACTGTCACTTGAGTGACAATTTACTGCTTCTAATGCATGCATCTCTTTCACCTTTCCCCCATTTTGAGCATTTTTCATCTTTTCTCCTTTCCCTTCTTCCTATTTAATCTCATTTTTAATGCCAGTCTACATAGGATGCTCATCTAAATCACAATTTAGTTGAAAGGAAATATTTGGAAATGACATGCTTCTTGGGGTGGTTCTAATTCCTGTTTCTGCAGTTGGTTTTGTCAAGATCATTTGGTTAAGATTTCCTCAAAATATTCCTCAACAACTATATTTTTCTTTATCTTTCTCTGGAATCCCTGTCTAGGTATTATAACACATTATGCCTTTTCTTCAGGTATTTACACTTCTTATTATCCATCTGAAATATGCAATATGCATGAAGCAAGTGCAAATCATACTACATTATCATCATAATTAATAGTAAAGCTCCTTCTGCAGTGGCTGATGATCTCCTGCTGGAAAGGCATAGAAAAATACCACTAAGGTGTGATGCAGGGATGGGTTATGGTTTACTAGTGCAATTTTGGGTGAATTGTCTATCCTGTTTGCTACTCCATTTAAATAGGGTGAATACAGGCAAGAGCACTAATGAGGCTCTTCTGAAACATTAGAATGATACTCATTACTAAGACCAGAGCAAATATTTATGATTTATCATTGTAACTCTGGAAAAAACAAGGATTTATATCAGAAGTACTAAGTACCAGCAAGTTGTTACTCCATGGAAAAGGCCGTACTCTCCATCTGCTGAAATACAGCAGTGCAGTTTCAGAAAGCAAAGTGACAGGCATGGAGGCAGGAGACCATCTCTTCTCATGTATATTATGAGAGCAAGGAGGAAAACAAGGGCATTGAAATGAGGCACTTTTGCCCACCAGAGCTGGATTTTTTTGTGGAAGACTATTAGGAGAGTGAGTGAAAGTGGCAACCATACATACACCCATGTAGTATGGCAGGTTTCCAGATGGGTCACCACATCTTCCCAGTCAGGGAATCAGCCTTGAGGAGAAAAGACACTGGTCAGCGAAACAAGACTACCACCACCAACTTCCTGGGGTGGTGAGTGTTATCTAAAGCTGTTGGGATTCACCAACCTACCTGTGGAGCTGAGATGGACTTGATGTACTGATGCTCCCACCATGCAGCAGTGGCTGAGCAGAGGAGCAGGTGCTGGCTCATTGCTGCCCTGAACTGCACCTGCAAGCCAGCCACAGTCCCTGACTGGCAACACCTCTGTATGAGAACAGAAAACACTGATCTTTTAAAATGCCTAATGGCCCTAGCTGATAAAAAGTGCTGCCAGAGCAACACAGGAGACAGTGGTGAGGACAGGCATGATGGTTATGGATGGTTCTTACATGCAGAATGATAGATGTGGCTCACTGTTACTCATTATGCCAAAAACTGCTGGGTCCAGTCCGTGAGCCAACCTCCTTCGTGCTCTCAATTCCCTCTGAAGCTTACAGCACAATTAATGATAAATAAGCAGCTATCAAAATAATTTCATGAAAGCAATAAGAGATCAATAGCAGAACAGTGCAAGTGTTAAACAGTTAACTACACATGACTAATTGTGCTCAAAAGATGGGGTGGTTTTGTTCTGCTGACATTTATAAATGGTTAAGCCTTCATTTTCATAGTTTATTATGTCAGATGAATCCCTTGGGAAAGTATTTTCCTTCCAAATGATGTTTAAATGTCTATAATTCTGTGCTGAGTGCAATTTACCAACAATTGTAGTGCTTTAAAGCATACAGTAGGCTGCCTTATTTCTGTATCAAGCAACTTGACATTTAAGATAATTTGTTAACTGTAGGAAAAATATATAAACAATGTAATTTTCTTGTAAACAGTTGCCATGTAAGACATGCATCATAATTGGTAACCTCTGTCAAAAGCACGAACAATGAGAGAGACTTGTGAATGTGGGTGTACAAAATGAAAAGCACTACCTTAGGCTGCATCTGCACTGGCTCTGCTCAGCTGGAAAAGTAAAACAAGCTGCAAAGCCTGCTGCTGGAAAAAGGTGTTTTTTTAGAGAGTAAAAAAAAAATCACATATTTTTCGCAAGGCTTATTCATATTCTTTCTGCCAGAGTGTGGCAGAAGCTGGTGACCCTGTTGGGTACATGTCCCTGTCAGGTGGTGATGGCAGCAGTTCTGGGGTTCTACAGTGCACCTATTTGGGACTCAGACCTCTGTTTCCATGGGAAATATGGGTGCAAAATAGCCATTTCTGAATATCAAAATGACTCACTGTGCACTACAGCTGGTCAGTGCCAGAGCCCTGCCAAGTTCACAGTGATGGAGTGCAGCAGAGCTTGGGTCTCTCTTCCCAGGATATCAGCGTGGATGACCCTTAGTTAAGTTCTCAGCAGCCCAGGCTGCTTTTTGTGTGCATTTGTGCTCTTGGAAGAGAAAGAACCCCCTTTTTTCTGGTGGCCAAATGTATAAGAATGCAACCCTATGCATCATAATGAAGCTGTTTTCACAAGCATGGTGAGACCTATACTGCACTGTACACCAACTCACAAATGCTTTGGTCAATAAAGAGAAAATATGCAATCACTAAAAGCAACACATTCAAAGAATTTCCTTAGAGATTTATAGTGATATGATTCTTCCTTAGCAAGAGTTTGGAGGATAAATCACAGTTTTAAAAAATTGCAAGATGCTTCATAAGCTGAACCAATGCAGCACGTTTTCATTAACTCACTGCAATCATTAGTACTCTGTGGGCTCTCATTCTTAAGTAAGCTGCTGAGAGAGGAGAAAGAGGATTTATCCCTGGAGGCACATTGTTCTGCGTGCACCCTTCATCAGGCCAGTGAAAAGATTCATTTTCCTCTCCTATTCACTTGGCTTTCTTGCAGGACTGCCTTTTGTGGAACACCTCTCTGTGCAGGCCTAGGCCTCTCCTGGGCAATAACTAGGCCGCCAAAAGCCTTCCCCATCCACGTGCCCTCCCTTATTACAGCAGCTCGCCTTTTTGTGGATGCTATTGTCCTCTTTACTTCTATTTCTCTGGAATCAAAATCAAATGCTCTGTTTCTCCCAATTCATGGTGGTGGAAACATGCCTTTCACAGAAAAGATCTGTATCTCTGGTTCCACTAGTTATCTGCTCCAGCACCACAGTCGTCATTCCGAGTTTATATTATGAATCGAATCCTGCCTCTATTCAAATTGTGCTTACAGTATATTTAGAGGTATGTGAAACATTTGCAAGCACCTTATCTTTATTTAAAAAGAAAAGAAAATTTTATTCCCTTCTCAAACACGGTCTTTTAGGGGAATAAGGTTTTATGTACTCGTTGTGCGTAGTAACAGTGTTGCTAGGGGGCCAGTATTCCTGCAGAATCTCCTTCAGCTGAGGTTTCGTCTCAACATTCGTCAATGCATTCAGTGAGAACAAAGCAGAGCAGTAAAAAAAAATCCCCCCAAAAAACTTCCGCATCATTCACATAATTTTGAACTTTCTACCCATTCAAGGGTAATGGTAACAAGGCCTTTTCTCTCCTCTCACTTAGACACGGTGCACACCAGCTTTGTGTTGAAGTAAATGAAATCAGACTGCTATTTTGTCTTAAAAATATGTGCAAATGATGTTTTTGTCTTCATGATCAAGCTTAATTACCAAGCAGAAAATGCTCATTTAGCACAGAGAGCAGTAATGAAATAGGAGTGTTTGAATGGTAAAAGTGGGAGGTGTTCGGATTAATTTTCCTTCTGTCAAAGCTGAGATTTTGTAGAAATTGGGAAGCTTTCCTCACAAGTGACCAAGATATGCCATGTGAGGCCCCATCTAACCAATCACCACTCCACAGGCCTGAATATGTGCTCACCTTCAAATGCCCAAGGATCTGCCTGAAAACAAGCTTTTAAATATTCAACATACTCAGTCAATACCATCAGGGAGAAACAGGTGATTGCACTGAGTAGTTTTATTTACAAAGCTAATCAGATTTAGTTCCTCTTTTCACGGCTTCAGACACATTATGACTACTCTTTTAAACCAGGAAGGTTTGGTCTTCAGGCATGTAAAATGAGCATGGGAATCAGATACTGGCCAGGGCCTGCTATCTGCAGCTAAGAGAGGGAAGGATAGGAAACCTGCATCCTCACATTGATTCTTTAGGGCCATGTGATGTTCTTATGGCAGGAGCTTTATCTGTTTAAGCTGAAATATATCTGTGTTGTTTCCAGCAAAATCCTGACTGCATTTCAACAGAGATACAATCTAGTTCAACCAAGGTAATTTTCAAAATACAGTCACAACATAGGATTTACTCTTTTATTTAATTGGTTTAGTAGAAGATAAGATGCTGTTGCTCATAAACACATTGTTGTTTTGTTTTTCTTTAAAAATCTATTAACTTCTATGCAGGTCTTTAAATATTTATAAGATTTAAATGATCTTTTAAAGCATCCTCGGAGAAGACATTGACTCTCTTAGTTAAATAGTTCTTATTTTTCTGGTAGGGGAATTTTTTAAATACTCAGCCAACTAATTCCCCAATTTAATCACAATATTTTTATACTCAAATGTCTATTTTATGTAAGCAAAGAGAAATACAAGAGAAAAAGTTGTTGTATTTGTGTAAACTGACTTACTACTTCCATGATGGGGATATTATGCAGTGATTCTGGACCTGACTGAAAATTGAAGATGCTTTTAAATAAACACCTCATGCCCCTCTAAATATTTAATTTCCCACAAAATATTTCTCATCTTCACCTTTCTTCTTCAGAGCCATCTGAAGTGTTCAGGCTGTTTGCAATACGGGTGCTGGAGACTAAGCAAAATCACCCAAGAAAGGAGCCATGAAGTTTGTGGTGAAAGCCAAAATTAGAGCCAATTCCAGAGATGAGCGATATTCCCACCTTTGTTCACAGCTCATGTGCTGCAAGTGTGGTCTGCAAAAGCAAAGTATGCATTTCCAATAATTCACATTTTGTGGAGACTACCTTACACCTGACTTCTTGCAGCTGCAGGAGACACTTCTCCATAGAATGTATTTTCTTACCAGAGGTCCCTTGCACAGCCAAAATCTGAGTGGGGAGTGAGGGAATGGGGGGATATGGGGTAAGTCCAGCTGTCTGTCTGTCTCGGATGGTTTTATACCTGTGCCTGCATAGCACAGGTGAATGAACAGAGGCTCGTGGGCTGCATTTTTCCATTGGTTGGCTCCTGGCTGGCTTTATTTGGTTTGCTCTTTTGCAGAATGATTTTGGTTTCTTTGCTTGTTTCTGTTCACAGCAGAAGTGCTGTGTCTCTGCAGAGTTAAATTAAATGCCAGGCTTAGGATGTCTCTTTAGAACAATTAATTGTGCTTTACAGATATGGCAAAGGCAGTCTCCAGGATCGTGCAAGTTCAGCACAGTTTTCCTGCATGTTTGGCTTGTGTGGAGCCCCTCAGCTGAACCAAATATTTCTTGGGCATATCTTGCTGTGAAGCAAATCTGCCTTTTGCAGTTGAGCCTTGTTTCCCCTGCCCACTGTATTGCCCCTGGCAGCTCTCTGGCAGCCACCGCAATCAGGCACCAGCAGAAATCTCCTCACTGGGGGGAAAATAATTAACAAGAAGCAGAACTATCCATGCACATGGCTGCACCCTAAGAAGATGTTCACAAAGATGATTCATATTAATGTTCTTAAAACAAAACAGGCACTCTAACTGTAGCTAACACCAGTGTAAGCACAGGAGATTTTCCAGCATTAGCCTAACCCTGTGGTGATAGCGATAAACGATGCTCCATCTTTTTAATCAAGAGACAATACTCTTTTTGGCTGATTGAAGTGTTTTTATTGGAAATAGCTCCCAAAAATAACCTGTCTTGTTAGTACTCTAGATTCTGCAGGCTAAAATCCTTTGATTCTCATTAAATTAACTAATTACTGTCTCACTGGATCGATGGATTTAAGAGCAACTGACAGAATCTTGCTAGGAAAGGAAAGCTGCCAAATTCCATGACTTTGCTTAAACCTATTACCCTGGTATCTGTGCACTGAAAGAAATTTATCACCATGTAATTAATGGTTTTAGTTGGTTGATTGTCATATCAAAAGGAGGCAAAGATTTAAGGTTTAAGCTAAGCAAACAAAAAAGGCACCCGAAGGACTGCATATGCAGTTTGCTAATTTAAGGTGTTTTTTTCCAAATATGAAAAAATATTTATGGGGAAAAAAAAAAACCACACAAGGTTCTGCCCAGCACTGGAAGGCAGATGCTGTTCAGGGTGCTCAGCAGCAGTGTTGAGCTGGCTGGGGTCAGCAAAGGCTCTGGGTGGGCTCCAGAAGCTGCTGGGGTATTGGTGCTCTCTGGCACCCACCAGCACTGGAGAGCAGGGATTTGGACACTTGACACTTGTCCCAGGAATGCCTCTGCTTGGAACAGCCAGGCCAATGTCAGGATGAGGACCCCATGCACCAGAGCATGGCTTAGCTGACGCTCTGGACCTTGAGCCCCGCAGCTATTGCTTGTGGCACCTTTAGAATTCCACTTACATGCTTTTTTCGCCTAGCTTTACAAAGGACTATTTAGGCTCCTGTCCTATGTGAGAAATAAAAAATAGGATTTTATGGTATTAGCGAGCCAATTAATCTGTAGAACAGTTGATCCATAAGGCAGGAGGACTAAATTTGAGAAGGTTAATGGTGCAAATAGGCAAAGCCCTTTCTCAGCTGCAAGCACTGCATTCTATCCTACTCCTAGCTTAGCTGTCCAAGTGGGTTTATTATGTTTGCTCGGCTTTAATCTATACATGTTTTAACATACTCTAAGCTGTTTTTAATTTTAAACTAAGAAACCCTGGCAAATCTCTTTCAATATAATTAGAATTTTCCCTTTAGTTTGCTGTTTAGTCATTATTTTCTTATTTCCGCTTTATTTTCTGGTAGATAAATCCTCTTATTCATTTGTTTCAATGAAGCTTGAGTAAAGGTCATTTAAATTGATTCACCTTTCTTATCTCCCTTGCGTTTATTCTATAATCCTGCCTTCCTTTGTGCGGAGGAGAATAGCTTTCTTTTCTCTGATTGTTTCTGCTAGAAGAAAAATGGTAACCTTTTATTAAATAAATCTGGGAAAGCTGTGCTCCAAATCCATATTATCACTAGCTTGGGGAAACAAATTATTTCACAAACTTAAAAAAAGAAAAAATACAGCACTTTTAGCAGTTTGCTGTTAGATGGCCTGAACTTACTGCCTCAAGCCTTGCAAGTGAATGCGGGTAATACTTCGGTGTAATTTGCAAAAGCAAATACTGAATCTCAAGCAGCCAAATTCAGCTGTGAAGCCCTGTGGGGGTGCAGTGCACCAGCGACCTCAGTGGTGCTGGCTGCTGGGGCACACAGCCACCCAACCTTTTCCCATTAGCCCCAGATATTTCCATGGTTAGCAGCACTGTCCAAACTCACCAACTCGTCTCTTAGCACACAGCTCATCTTCTGGAGCTATGCAAGGCTTCAGCTTTGAAGGGAATGTTCCTGTTTTGATTCCTACCCTGAAATGTATGCCTCTTCATGGGACAGGGCAAGTTCAGAGACTCTTCAAAAGATAAGATATGAAAATAATAATCAGTGACTACTTAGTTTGCCTTGAAAAATCACCTGAGTGCATACTGTTATCTTCTGTTTATAGTCAGTTGACAAGAATGTCTGTAGGCTCCTGCACCATTTTCTGACTCTGTTTCAGAGAGATATGCTTGGGTTTTTTCCTGATCAGGTGATGTTCTGTGATGTAGGACAAATTTTATATGAATAAAATGTGGTATTTTCTAGTACTGGAATGTTTAAGGAAGCAAGAGGAGGAAATGTAGGATTAAGCCACACAATTAGGAAAATAAGAACAACCTAAACCAATCTGTTAACAATATGTTCACATATGTAAGGGCGTATTTTCCCCATTTTAAACAACTAAATCAGAATTGCTTTTTATTTTGTTGCCAAGGTTACTGAATTTTGAATAGTCTCTAGAGGGTGGTAGTTTTAACTCGTTGAATGGCATCATTGTTTAATATTAAGAATATTCTGATGAAAGCTCTCTTAGCTGTGGAAAATCACTTCTTCCTTCAAAAACTCCCAAAATCAAGTTGCCACAAGGCTGGTAGGGGTGCTCCAGATGCATTCCAGGTAACCCTGCAGTGAGCTGGCCAATGCCTGCTCAGGGGGTTGGGAGGCCAAAGGCAGATGTGTCAGGCACAGTCACTTGGCACAGGCAAGAGCAGGGAAGGTGGTGTTCAGAGGAGAAGAACAATCTTTCAGATTGATATCATAGGCAGAATACAGATAAGTGAGGGAAGGCACAGAAACTCTCTCCAGTACCACAGCAGTGATACATATACAATAAAATCTTCCCTTGTAATCACTGAAATAAAAATATGGGGGACCCTGACTGCAGTGCAGAGGCAGCCAGTCCCACAGAGCAGAGAAGATAAAAGCTGACAATAAAGAAAGGAAAAAACACTCAAGACCCAGACTTGATCCACCATCCCAAAATGAGACACCAACACGAGGCAGGATTCCTCCAGAAGCTGCCAGGTCCTAGAAAGGCAGTGGGAATGAGATCTCTACTCATACCCTAGTAGCCCCAGATTGCATACAAGGGACTCGCTGACATTTTTTTTCCCTTTTCATCTGCTTCTGTAGCCACCTGCAGGAAAATGCATTGCAGCCCTCCAGCATTAGCATTACATGCTCCTCCTGTTGAGGCACAGCTCTGTGAGAATGGGAGGAAATGGCTTTTCTCCTCCGTGCTGGGGGATAGGAATGCTCTCCTTTGTCCCGCTGAGTTAATTCCTTGACTCTCATACATTCACAGGTACTTGAATCTAATGAGTCAAACTCATGCTTGGGCAAAACAGTTGATAAGAAATATAAGAAAATATTCAGCCTGTGGTATTGAAATACACTGGTTATACATTTACTGCTACCCAGTCATCCAAACACAACTACAGTTATATACATTGAAATGTGTTGATATTGATATAGTGATGATACAGTAATTTGAATTAAATGCTTAAGTGAAATATGAACAAATATGCCTATCTGAATGCTAGAAACATTTTATCTAGCATATGTTGGTCTTTAAGTAATCTGCATACAGTTTTGCTATCATGAAACTATAAATCACTTGAAAAATTGTTTTATGCTGCGCTGAGAGAACAAATAGACTGATGTGAGGTGGGGAACTGAGAGCTAGCTGGGGTTTTGGGTTTTTGAGAAGTGTCATTTACAGGAGGGATGCTGTAATGTTGCATTAGTACATGCTTTCATTTGGGGCCAGTGGACAGGATTGGAGTAACCCCCATACCTGTGGAATTCCTTCAAGCTCAGGTGGTCTGAGAGAGTCCCCAGGAGCTTCCTCTAAAATCTCAGCTCTGTATCTAATTGTTACTCAAGTATCATTTAGCTGCTTGTTTGTCTTACACTAAAAGTTTTTTGGTATCATCACCAAGGTCTGGAGTGGGCACAGACCACAGATGTAGAAGAATAAACATGATCCTTGCACTGTTTTACAGCCCACTCTTCTCTCAAATTTGGTGACCAGGCTCTTTGAATCCATGACATTTGTCCCACTGTCCCCACTTGCCCTGTACAGCACTCCTCTGGCTCTTGAGAAATACAGATATGCAGCACCTGCCAGAGCACTCTCAAGGCAAAATGCCTTTTAAAAATCCCTAGGAAGGCAGACACAAATAAGTTTGAAAGCTCTTTATCCCTGGTAGCCCAGTAATGTAGGTGAAAACCTTTTTGGTTTCATTAGGTCTCAGAATGTTTCTCTCTCCTGACTGCTGTGGTGCCCAGCTCTGCAACGCTCTTCTGTGAGTTTGGCTGTTGAGCGCTGAGTGCCGCTGCTCAAAACTGGAGCCACACTACTGGGTGCTGCTATAATGACCTTCCTCATGAATATGTATCACCAGATAAGTGAAGCAGAATAAAGGATTAGAAACTTTTAACACTCAAAACTCTCCAGAGCTTCAGCCCTGGAGACTGGAAAGGTATTCTGCTTCTTCAGGAGCCAAGCACTGAGCAAGCTTGGGGAATCTTTGTGGGCCATTGTTGTGGTTCCTTGGCCTCTAGCAAAAAAGGTAGAACAGAGGACCCATTTGCTGCTCTGTTAAATATTTTCCGTACAAAAAGCAGTAACGTAAAATGCAATAAGAGTTTTGTACAAAATTTTTAAAATTAACCATCAAGGAGTCGTGGACTAATTACCAAGGAAAATCTGATTCCAGGATGCACTTGGGTATTAGGAGTTTGAATTCACTTCAAAATTAGATCAAATTTAATTCTGCACAAAATGGATAGTATTTGATATAATCATAATGAACATTGCTATATACTGTGCAGTGAGGGAGCTCAGCTGAGCTTGCCAAACTTCACTCCAGAAATCACCGCCAACACACAAAAAATAGCTTTCCCCCACAGGCACAGTATTGAGGAGTTTTAAAAATACTTCAGGGTGATTTTAGAGTTATGTTTCAAAAGCACCTATTTAAGTTTAGGAAACTATGCCATGTTATTGTCTGACCAGAGTCCTTTCCAGGATCTCTGATGTTATGACTTTGTGTGGTCATTCAGTGACCATCTGTCACTTACCTTGTTTGGCTCCACATGCCCTTTGCTCTGCTCATCATCGATTTTATTTTATTTTCTCCAAAAAGAGAATCATAAAATAAATGTAGCAATCACTGCATTCAGGTCAGGGGAAAAAAAAAAGTCTTTTGTTGCTGTAAATTGTTTATGTTTTTCTAAACTGTTGGTTAGAAGCAGCCAACAAAAGGAGAAATCATTTTATAGGTGCCCTTTCACACCGGGATCATTAAATTCAAGTTCACGGTTTCATTATCAGCTTCTATTTTCAGAGAGGTAAAAGTCATCTGCAAAAATTTCCATGCTAAGTTTTAGTGCCACAGAGAAGGGTTGACTTTGCTGCCTTAAGTTCCTCGACCTTTCAGAGCTCCATTTGACTGTTTCGTGGTTCTCACAAAATCTACAAATTTCCCCTAAAAACCACGTTATCAGCAAGTCAGCTTCTCTTCTCTTCCTTTCAAGGCTGGCTTTATCCCCTCACACAGCTCACCTCCCAGGACTTGGGCTCCCAGTCTCGTCCCAGAGCTCTCTGTTGCAAACCCAGGGAGTGCACCCCAACCTGGCCCCAGGCTCTGTGGATGGCCCCACACCAGGCTGATCAGTAAACAGCCCACTTGTGAGGCTACTTCTTTCCTGTGCTCCAACCAAATAAAGAATTTGGAACAATACAGCGTTAAAAATGGAAGTCCAGAACTTTCATCTAGTATTTTGACTAAAACTACTTTGTAAAACCACCTCGAGCATGAGCTTTACTTTTTACATTATCCTGTAAATTTCAGGCATAGTAATGTTTCTGTTCATTAACAGCGTAGCTACCTCTTGAATAAATTACATTTAGCATGGTATTAGCATTTCATCAGTAATCAATAATTCCCTTCATCAAGCTAGTTCTAAATCTGGGAGGAGATTTACCTTTGTGCAGCTGCCTTCATCTTAAAACGATCGTACAAAATCCTGCCCTGAGGCAAAAAGTCTCAATAAACACCCTAGGTGCAGTGTGTCTTCACCTTGGGGAAATCAGGAGCTAAGATCTGCCTCAGTGGGATTTTCGAGATGTCACCCTCAATATTGTGACACCTAAGATCCATAAAACTGAGATCTGTACCTTGCTCTCCCTGCATATTGAAGAGAGAGGAACCTGTTAATACGCAAAGAGATTTGTTCAAGGCCAGGTCGGATGGGGCCCTGAGTAACATGGTCTAGAGGGTCATTCCTGCCCATGGCTTGGGGGTTGGAATTAGACGTCCTTTAAGGTCCCTTCCAACCTAGGCCATTCTGGGATTCTGTGTTCTGCAACATTCAGGATGGTGTGCAGACAACCGGGTTTGGAAGGCAGCACCAAGTGCACCTATGCAATGCTAACAGCTCTCTGGTTCACAAAACATGTTGCTGTACCACCTGCTTTTATTTTTTCAGCTTTTGTGTGCTAATGGAAGTAGTAACTCCAAGCACTTCTAAACTGCCCAGGAAAAATCCTAACTTCATGTTGCTAAGATTGAGGGACTCTAGACAATGCATGCAGAAATTGCACTCATCTATATAATCCAGATTTTTTGTTTCCCTTCAGAAGTCCCCAAACCATTACTATTGTTGCAATCCTACTGCTTTTTAGAGGAAGCCTGTATTTTCTGATATTTGTAGATTACCACTTCAAAGATTCCAAAACACCCAATTAGTACCCTAGCTGGACGAGTTCTTTTGAATCCATCATTTCTCTAAGAAAACAGAAGAATGAATTCTTGGCTGATATGGGTTCAACTTCTGTGACGCCATTTTAACTTGCATGAAGTTTTACTGTGAGGGCACTTAAAAGAATCTAAAGGTGCGTTTTGTGTGAAGGATGCTGCTTTTCCTCTACTATTCTTGAATGTCGTGGTGCATAACTGTGAAAGTAGGCTTGGAGGAGGTAACCCTATCAGTTGAGGGAACATAGGAAAAAAAATGCTCTCTGGCAATGCTTTTTGCAATATTTATGATTTCCCAAACTAGTAGCTTCTGTTTGGCTGACTGATCTCCTTCTAAGGTTCTTGCCATTGCACAGGACCACACAGCATTTGAGGAAAAAATGGGACCCGACCTTCTTTTTCCAAAAGTCTGAATTTCTGCCCTAATGAGAGGGCTTTCCTCCACCCGCCTTGCAGACTGTTCTTTAGACTTGTTTTCTCATATTTTCAGATACCATTTTCTCACTTCCAATTGGCAAGAGGTACAAATATTTTGCTGGATGTTCTTCCTTTCACCAATGGCTTAAAACCCAAGAGATAGTTAACTTAGTTCTACCAGCTGTCACACCGAGAAACAGAACCTGTCTCAGCCCATTTCTGCGACTTTTCCTCATTTTGTTCAAGGCAGGACCTTGCTCAGGTCCTCTGCAATTACCTTTGTGTGAAGTCAGTCAGCAGCTGCAGGATTTCCTTTCTTTGTCACCCAAACTCTTGAACTCCCAGACAGCTGCTATTGAGACTGCTTGGGTGGTGACTCCCCAAAGGAGGTTGAGTGGTTTTTAAGAAAAATTATGTGCACAGATTTACAACTGTGAAGTAATGTGGTAATGAAAGTCTTTATTGGTTTTCTATTGGTAGCACCTTGAATTGTTTTGCTTGAAACATACTTTCAAAGTGTTTTCTTTTCTTTGCCTTTATCTCTGCTCTGCCAGCTTTAAAATGTCCTCTCAAAGACTTCTGAGAATTATAGCTTAATGCAGTTTGTTTCTTTTTTTTCCCAAGTAAAGGTTTGCACTAAGAACGCTGTTTGCTTTCCAATACTAGAATGTGTTGAATCCCCAGTTACAGTGATCGGACTAGCACCTTGTCAGAGTAAAAGATAAAAACAGCCTTGTGTGAGGCTGTCCTGGTGTCTATGCAGTCAAAACCTCATTTTAAGAGAAATGTTGTTCTGTCTCCACCATCTTGCCCAAGCAGATCTGGACAGGGAAAGTGGTGGGAAACATTTTAATATGTCAAATTAATTTGAGCTGTAGCTTTTCACATGAAAAATCTCCATAGTTCCTAAACTACATGGATTTTGGAGCACCTGTACATTTATTTGATTGTTTCCTATTAGGATTAATTTCTTGGAAAGCGCCAAGTATACAGGCACAAATTCTGAGCAAGAATCCTTAATTTGGAAATAGTTTCTGATTAAAAACCAGCAAAATGTGTTGAGGTTTCCAGTCACCACAGAAAACAATTAATTGCATGGCTAGTAGTTTGAGGCCAGAGTTTTTCCAAGGATTGTTAGAGTTTGTGGGAATAGGAAACTATTTATAAATGTGAACTTTGTGTGTCAGCTACGTCCTTGTGTTTAGTAGAAATTTATATTCAGGCAAGCAAGTAATAATCAAGAACATTCATACAGACACACTGACACTAAGACCAAATCTAAGAGTATAAACTACTGTATGATTGTTTTTTACATCAAAATTATTTTAACAGTTATTGTCTTTGAAGAAAATTTAGCAAGAAAATAGTCTGGGTTTGGATTTACAGTGTTACATAGAGAACATCCTTCCAGCATGCACATTGCTCTAATGACAATTAGCTGGGGGTCTCAGTACATGTTGCTGTTGGACACTGTTTCCTTAATGTAGGGTCTTCTAGCTGTGCATATTTTGCTGCTGTTTTCTTCAGTAATCCTCTAATAATTTTTCCTTTATTTAAATAGCTTGCTAATGCCAGTCCTAGCAGTGAAAGAAAGTCCTGACCCATGGCTTTCACAGATGAAGTGTACTCAGGTTTGTAATTTGGTATTTATATTTAAAATATATTCAGTGTAGTTGATGCCAATAGGAGTAGTTTGGGAAAACACAAAATTAAGTAAATTGCAGATAAAACACTTCACTATCTCTTCTTCAATATATTGAATAATTTCTGGGCCTGATTCTGACCTCATTTGCACTAATTTAGTGTTGGTTAAGCTTAACTGACAGGAGAGGAATTATTTTTCATGTAGTAGAAAGTACGTGACACCAGAGATTCATTTTTATATGTGATGTCTTTACATTTCCTAATACAGGGTAATGATGCTCAGCACCTGCTCAGAAAGTGGTTTCTTGTTGTGATGATTCCCATTATATTAAAATATCACCTGGGAAAAAAAAAAAGTCATTGTTTCCTTTTAATAAGCAAGTTAAGAAAGCAAATGTCTGTTAAAATGTGCCTTTAATCTTTGTTACATAAACAAGCACGTGGCATTATGAAAACCACGCTTGTATCTGCCAGGATGCACAGAGCTTACCAGGAACAGCTGCAAAGTGGCTGCAGTGACCCCCGTCTCCAGTGACACCTTCTCAAGGCCTCGTGCATTCTCATGCAGTGAGATAGAATGGAAATGAAGAATGTCAATGCATTCACCTCCCTAGGTTGGATAATAAACCCCATATTCAAGTTTTTTAAAGCTTGCCTCCACTAGAGAGGAAGCAGAAATTAAAATGCAGACTCTACCTGCTTATCACAGCAAGTCTCTAATGGGTGCTCTGGGAAACATCTGTGGATCTTGAAAACTTGATCCTGCTGTTACTCTGTGAGACTGAAAGGACAAGGCAGTGAATTCAGTCTATTTGTAGGATATACTGATAGTAAAACTTTTCTTGACCTTAATGAGCTTTGTACAGAAAATAACATTTTTAAAGTGGAAAACAAGAGAATTATGTGGGAAATAAGGGAAGCAAGAAAAATGAGGTAATAATCGCAGGTTTGGCGTGCTACTCAACAGTTCAATATGGGCATGACTTGCTTCATTCTGTAGTTTATATATAGCTTCATTATAAGCAAAAGTACAATTTACTGTAGAATTATTTTCTGGAAGGCCTGCTTTATGCATCATGTACTTTCCTGGCACCTTACAACCATGCTTAACCTGTATAAAATTATCTATATTTATAAGTGGTATCTGAACAAGCCAAACATGATTTTTTTTTTTCTCCAGCCTATTTCCTAAATCAGCTACAGTAGCTTAACTCAGAATAGAAGAAACTTGATGAATTTCAGCTTTGGTGAGACGTGTGCAGCCAGCTCTGTTTCTCTCTTGTAATAAGATAGATCACCCACTGAAATTTCCTTTGGACTTGAAAGAGAGCCCTATGGCTCAGCTGGGATGCGGCCCATCTCTCAGACTGAAAGGATTTTGTATGAGAGCATAGTATAAGGACAAATAGCTTTTACTTATAAAAAAGAAAGAGTGGGTATTTTCTAAGGTATTTTACCTCCACTAGAACTACTTTTCTGTACAATGCAAAAGATGAATGATAATAATCAAACAAGTAATGTTATTGTAAAGTGGTAAAGGGGGGGAGAGTTCTCTGCTGTGTAGGAAATCAGACATCTTATCTGTTGTCAAAGTCCATGAGCATTTGTCTTGTAGAATTATGCCTTCAGGTGGTAGTTAACCATCCCAGTGCTCAGTAATTACTCTTTGGCTTATTTATCAGAATGATTGTGTTACTGCCAGCATTTGAAGAGTTCTGCGTAAAGGAAATTCACGTGGAATTCACCTTCAGTCTTCCATGCCATCTATTAGCTGGCATTTTTTAACACCACAGACTGTCTTCTCCAGGACACATATTGCCCCGAAGGATAAAGAAATAGGTAATTTTATTTTTTTTTTCAGGATAATAGTTACCCTGAAATAGAAGGTATTTTACCTACATCAAAAAATGAAAGACTTCAATCAATATACAATACAGGGTCCTGGTTCACCAAGATTCACCTTAATTTTCATTTCCGTTCAAGTCAGAAATCTTATTCACTAAGTATCCATTTATACCTAGAAAGGGAGACATGAGGTACACAAAGTTTTCAATTAGAGGCTGTTATATATGGCCTAGAACAACCGTATTTGATTGTTCTTTATGATGGTTATATAATATAATCTTTCAGGGAAAAAAAAATCAAACCAAAACTCTGATTCTCTGTTAAATCACCTTTACATCAGACAGTATTCATATAGATTGCTTGTTAAAAAGTAATAAAACTTTGAGGGGGTTGGAGGGAGAAGAGTATCTCAAACAAAATTAAAGACAAAGATGTGAGACTTTAAATGTCACCCTTCTCAATGAAATTAGAAAGTCACAGGAAAAAGGTATGCCTTGGAGTCTATTGTGTGATAAAGACATGGCATGGCTGATAAAAGGGATGTTCCCTGGCTGCCCATGCTCACAGATCACAGCCCCTCACCTGAAATGCTTCCCCCAGCCTCTCCCTGCAGACCCTTGGTGATAGCACTGCAGTCTGAGAGAGCTGCTGGGCTTCAGCTCTGGATAAGAAAAGCTGGTAATTCATTACCATTTAATGACCTTCCAGAGTGGGAGCTCATCTCAATAGTATATTAAAGCAATCCATTCAGGTATAACAGAATGGATAGGCCAAACTAGATCAAAAATCCCTGAGCCATACACTATATATTGCCAATTGAAAGATAAGCTTCACAGAAGAAGCTACTGTATATTTTCCTTCTGGTATAAAACTATTTTTAAATCTCCAAAGATATATTTAAAAACCCTTTCAAAGCCACCTGACATTCTAAGGTCTGTGGAAAGAATGGACTTGTAGCTCAAATCTTCAAACACCATGGATAGTATTAGTTCTCAGTGTAACATTTCAGGATTGCATATATTAAATTTATATATATGTATAGATACATGCATATAAAATACATATATAAAAAGTACATTTTCATGGGAAGAGAACTTGTTGATATTAAACTTAAGAAAATTGGGGAACATTTACCAAAGCAACAACAATTCTCTACCTTATTTCTGAGCATGGTTTGCTCATAAATAGACGTGAGACATTTTTTGGCCATACACCCCCTTCCTACCACCACCTTGGGAAAGCAGTAGTTAAATTTAGGATGTGAAGCTGTAGTTGGAGATGAGCAATCAGTGAGGGATAAATAGGCATATACTAATATAATCCCGATATTTGCTAAAAAAGAAAAAAAAAAAAAAAGAAAAGAAAAGCATTTGTGCTCTCTCCTGGAACAACAGAAAAACAAATTGCATGGCAGTACTAGTGGCTGTGCTTATTCACTTGCATGCAGCTCTATGCAAACCAGCCCTCACCTTAGTTCAGAAAATTGATGTATCTTCAAAACATTGTATAGAAATCTCCTGTGTTCCTTCAGCTGAGCCTGCTGCTGGAGATGAGAAATAGAATTTAAAACCAGCTTTTGTATATCCGATCATTATACAGAGACTAGAGATCATTATTTGGATTTGTTTTTTCCTGAAACAAAACAGAGCTTTCTTTCTCATTATATTTTAAAAAATAATTCCACAGGTCTTGTAAAGCATCTTTAGAATTTAAGCACTAAATGTCTGGGTGGCAGAGAGTAGAACAGGTTGACTAAATGCAGAAATGTGTAGGAATGAATGTTGAAATCCATATTTGTTACAGCTCATATTTTGGGATACATCCTGCAATTTGCCCATATTGTGTTTAAATGAATAGTCTTAAGGTATAGCATAAATTTTAGGAATATATAGTAGAAAGCTTTCTTCATGCAAATTCCCAACACGTTTAGGCAATACTGCTATCTGCTGGGACACTTGTTCAAACCATGTTGAAGCTCTGAGAAATGGCAGGGAATAAAACCATCGTGGCAGCAAACTTGGCAACGAGTCTAAGACAATCCTGGGATGGGTGAGAGCCTGACCCCAGAGAGGGTTGTGTACCAGGCCCCCCACTGGTAGGTTGTGTCAAAAATCAAACCTTGCACTTGTGGCCAACCAACAGCTACAAAGCTGCTTGAAGGCAATGGGAACAAATACTCGAAGGGAGGAGGTTTCTCCATGTTCTCCCAGCACTCATAGGTGTCTAGAGCAGCACGATGGCACAATCAGTGGTAAAACTTTTCTGAACTGAAAAACCGATATGCTCATGGTTTTCAAGTGAAATGAAACCATTTTAGCAGCAGAGCCAGATACTGTATTTGGTCTTTCTAGGAGGTAATTTTTTCTGCAAGCCAAAACTTTCTCAAGATACCTGTGGTGTGATTGTTTTGTAAAAATCATAGTTACCCACAGAAACAGACCCACTATTGTGAAAAGCTGGACATCTTTTCAGCATACTACCTAACAAGTTTTTTGCCAAGTGCTTTCAGAATAATTGTATTCACTTTATACACACAATCATAAAAGCTGGAACTGTTAAAAGTAGGACCCATTAAAGAGGAGAATATTGATTAAAATGAAAGCTACAAATTCTGTAAAGTAAAAGTGTGCTGGACATGCTTAGAAGTTCTTGAAATTGCAAACTTAATCTAACAGATAGGGAGATCTTGTTCCCTTTCATTTGGGTCTGGGAAGCAGAGTGGGCTCAAGCTGCAGACCTTGCACATACATTTTCAATTACTCTAGTGAGTAAACTCTAGTACTAGACTGTCTATATCAAATCAGCTGCAAAACATTGGATATAAAAGCAGCATTCTCTTGCCTAGATGGTATACCTGTTAACACAAAAATTCATTTGATGTATATGTGAAGAGTTCCAGCGGTTGTCTTTTTGATGTCAAGTATGAAAGAGAATACACCTCATTAAATGGCACATCAAAAGGATGAAAATGCAATCATTAATCTATGTTTTATGATATTCTCCTAACAATGTATTGTAGAAATCTATATTGCATCAAATAGCAGAAAGGTCCTGAAAAATTCCTTGAGTGGTAGGACTCTTCATACTTTTCATTTTTTTCTGTCTTTTAAATTTCCTAAGCCTTCCATTCTATACCTGCAGTTAGCCATAGTCACCCTCTTCTTACTGATGCAA
Source organism: Oreocharis arfaki (assembly GCA_013398015.1). NCBI lineage: Eukaryota > Metazoa > Chordata > Aves > Passeriformes > Paramythiidae > Oreocharis > Oreocharis arfaki. The sequence goes on from VZRR01011746.1 coordinate 168,735, forward strand.
TTTTAAAGTCTGCACAACAGAAGCAAGGTTAGAGATGGAAAGCAAAAACACATATCCACTGTGCTTAAATCCTTTGTCTTGGCAATAAACTGCTGCATTTAATCTGACTCTGAGCACACTGAGCTCTGGGTGCAGTGTGCATACCCAGCCCAAAATTAAAGCAGGCTAATTTCTTCTCCAACTGACCCAACTCCTCCTTCTAATGTACTAAGGAATGTCTCTATGTCTGGTGACACCACCCCAATGTCAGATTTAAATTGCATTAGATATTGTTTCTAATCAGCAAGGAAATCCATAGCTGGCAAGTAGGACAGGTCTCCATCCTCGCTAGCAAGAGAGAAATGGGCTGTAGCTTTGGACCAAGATCTCCAGCCCTGCCTTTAGTAAGAAGTGGTGTAGTTGTGGGCAATTTGTCTGACAGGACTAAGCTTGTAGAACTCAGCTGATCATCTCTGCTGCTTGTGCAAAGGAAAAGGAGTTACCTGAAGCTTGAAGGTATTTGGAGAGAATCTGCCAAAACAGGAACCAGTTCCCCCCAGGAAACACCGATGCAGGCAGTTAAAACTGTGAGTTGATATAGCACTGAATCCCTCACCTGCTCTCCTTGCTCCATCCTTGAGGTCCAGATGAGACACTGGAGGACCTCATTCCCCAGTGCCAACCTGCTGTATCTGCCTGCAGATATCCGAGCTCCTTTGCAGTATCTGAGCATTGCAGTGCCTGGAGAACATCAGCTTATGTGTTGTTTTTTTTTTTAAATAAAGTCCCTCTTCATTGCGGGGACATTGTGGGGTTGGTCTTAGAAGTTCAAAAATCAGATTATATTTTCCTATAATCCTAGTTCAACACACTAAAGCAAATAAAATTTCCCTGAATATCTTATTGACAAGTTTTCTGGCAAGGATTTTCACTTAAACAGAAGCTGAAAACAGATATTTCTGGGAGTTCACAGAATATTCCTCCTTCTCTAACCTGTAAATGAGAATATTAACACTGGAAATAAGCTGCCACAGAATTATATTTAGGCAATAACAATAATGCTACTTACTAATGCTATTAAAACCAATCAATATAGTTGGAAATAAACATGTAGATGTTCATTAGACTAGAGAAGATACCCTTCTGAAAATATTTTGTTTCTAGCTATTGAAAGTAAATACAAAAGAGGGAAAACCCGTCTTAAATATCTGCTGCCATAGGGGAATTGGGAGAATTTAAGGTTTTGGGCTGCACGATTTGTCAAAGCAAATTTTGTTATTTAAAATACTCCTGTATTACCTGCTGACAGGGACATATATCGTTCAGTCAGGAAACAAAAGTGATGTCATATGATTTAACAGGATAATTAGCTATCCATATATCCATTATCAAATGCTAGGAATAATCATGCAATATTTCTGAGATACCTGTCGTAGTTGAAAACTTACAAAGAAAAATGTTAGTAATTCTGAATGAAGGATAAATTCAACATTTCTCTAGTCTTTACATGAGCTTTTGAAGAAGAAAAACACAGTTTTCTATGAAGTACATGTTTTTCATAGCAGTCATTTACATATACTTACTACAAATCCAAAAATTATTCAGCAAAGAGAGATTGTGATGTTTGAAAAATCTGCTCTGTGTCTGTACTTGGAAACCAAACCTGTAGGTGAGAGACCTGACTAGAGGGCATCAAGGTCTTTCCAGGCCCACGTGGGCTCCTCCCGGTGAGCCTGGAGTTGCTTGACACTGAACTGTCCCCAAGACACAGATATTCCTTTCCCTTATCCTTTTAAGGTTTTACTGGCCATCAGGTAACTATAATCTTGCCTTCTGTATTGAATCTGACACAAATTAGAGCCCTGCACTGTGTTTAAACCTTCAATTGGCTGTATACACCCACAGCGCAGTGGGGTGGCAGGAGGGATCTAGAGACGAGAGGAAAGACTTGCGCTGGCAAGGATCCAGAGGTTTTTGTGATTAAAAAAAGGCAAAAGATAAGGGAGATCCTCAAAATATTGGACTTTTGTGGGACATGAAATCCCATGGCAACAACTCAAGAATGCCCTATGAGATCTATCAAGGGTTGGTCTCCTGGCCAAATGTTCAACTATTTTTGGAACCTCAAAGTATTGATTGATTGTGGGGAAATAATAAAGTGGGTTTTGTTTCCTTGCTAGGCTGGCAATGAGAGGTGACTTCCTGCCTGCTGGTTTTGATCTGGCAGGGCAGAGGCAGAGGTGTCTGTCCCAGCGCTGACCTCAGGTGTGCTTCACATACAAGCATCTCGAGAAGCTTTCTCTAGCAGTCAACAAGTCAGAAAAGCATCAGCACGGTGGCTTTTGCCCAGGCAATGGAGGTGGGTTCGGGTCTTAGCAGTTTTCCACAAAAGCCTCAGTGCTCTGGGAAACAGACCCTCACTCCTCATGCCAACAGATGAGTTGAATTAAACCCTGACATACGTACATGTAATGGGAATTTTGCTTATTACACAAGCTGGATTCATCCCACACTGCTTTAGCAGAGCAGCTGATGTTAAACCACATGCGCAGGGTTGCAATAGCACCTGTATGAACCCAGTGCTGCGTATCTGAACCATTGCTCCCTCCACTATCAAAGCAAGAGTGGACTACCAATTCCCAGGTGCCTTCAGCCGTGTCCAGCCCTTGCAGCTTGCTCAGCCATGCTCCTGCTGCAATGCCCCCCATTTACTGTTTATTTGCACTCAAAAGCCATGCACATCGGATTATGCATTAAAACATGCTTTGACTCAGCTAAGACCTGTTTGAAAACCTGAGAGGAGTGAGAAGGAGGTTCTTTCCAGTAGCACTTCACAGGCAGGGAAGGATAAGCTTCAACATCCTCTGCCTAGGCATCACAAAGGTGAGATTTTGTCTTCCATAACCATAAACCTCTCCCAGTCTTTCTTTTTCCTCCCCACAGTAAATAGTACAAACAGTAATAATAATAAACTCTCAATAAACCAGCGGAATCAAAACAGAATTTTTCTGGGTCACTTCTTAAATAATGGTAATTAAAGAGAAAACAGTACTTCAAAGTTTGTACTCAGACTTTTCAGCGTTCAGCTAGGAAAACATCTTTGAACATCCCACTTTTCTCTCAGGTTTTTCTCCCTTTACTCTGAAGGTCAAAGGTTTAATTTGTATGCTTGTCGCTCTCTTTCACTTTCCAACATATCCCTAATTGAAATTTGACACATATACCCATTAGCTGAATTTATTCTTTTTCCATGCTTCATTAACAATGCTCTTTGCTGTATTACGACGCTAATGCTCATCATAAAATGCTCTCCTATGCAATGTGGCTTACAATGGATGGTGATTGATGGTATCACAGGTAACATGGAATCTAGAAGGTATAACTTCAGGTGCTGAAATTGCAAGCTGTGGCAGGAATCTCAACAGCTAGGGACAGATCCTGACTTTGCAAGGTCTGTTAGGGGTGTAAAATGTCAGTAACTTCTCTGATGCTGCAGCATAAGCCCACCTAAGGCAGGATCCATCCACACCTGTGTTCTCTGAACCGAGTCTGTCACAATGAACTTCTGGCTGAACTAGATCGTAATCTACATTACTCACCTGAAATGTTGAATATAATTTTCACTACTAAATTGTCTACAATTGGGTCTTGTAACTAGAGAATGAAACTTGAAACCATAAATGCAAATGAGCTTTTCATTTAGAACTGCAATTTCCTTTCTGATGTACTGTACGACTTGTCCATGAAGTTCCGTCTTTTTTGGAAAATGACATTTTCCTATGGTGTATAAGTTTCATTGGGTTGTCATGGAAACTAGTTCTCTCTTTTTCTTTCTTTCTCTCTATCTCCAAGTCTTTCACCTTGAGAGGAAAATGGTTGTCATTTACAGCGCATAATTTTGCAGGTTAAACTTTCTGTGATCTCTCATATGGTGATGAAATACAATCCCAGAGTTCAGGGAGGGGGGAAGAGGGGAGAGCGCTCACATATTTCCAAAGAGGACAGTCAAATCCTTCAATGTCTTTTACCCCCACTTTGGCAGCAGGGGTGAGGGGTGTGAGTGCAACACGCTGAGTAAGTGGCCCAGGCTCTGTGTTTGGGCCATGTTTACACAATGTGGCAAACAGGTGCTGGCTTCTCCTGCCCTTGCTCCAACAGGGGATGTGCTGGGCTACACCTGCTTCAGGAGCCTGGGCTTGGTGGCCCTCAGCAAACCCACACATGCCCCCAGGAGCCAGCCTGGCCCTGGACACATGGGAGGTTGTCCTGAGGCAGAAAAAGGTGACTGCTTGCCACAGTGACCCTGAGGGCTGAGTAAAACAGAAGGGCAGGGAGCACACAAAGAGCCTCAGAGAGCAGAGAAATGCCTTTGTAGCCCAGGAAACTGGGCTCAGTTTTTCTTAATAGTGGCCGAGGTTAAAGCAAGCTCTCTTAAGGCAAGAAGAGAGCATCGCCTCAGGGAACAAAACATTGTTTGGAACGATTTACTGGATATTCAGTCCAGCCAATTGAACACAGTGGATGAGATGGGGGCTGGAGAGGTTCAGGGCTTGTTCTTTTGTTCAAATTTATAGACTCTTCCCCTTGCCTAAGACTGGTTTAGTTTAGTCCCCATGCAGGGCTCATGTATCACAAGCTGTATCCTGCAAGGAAAATATCCATAAGTCCGGGCACCAGCACTAAGTGGCTGCTCTTGCAGGGGCTGCACTCAAGGGATCAGGAACTAGTGACAGGGTGCTCACCCATGGGTGCCTCGCCATGGCCACATGACATAGCTGCATGAGCATGTCCAGAATATGATGCCTTAAACTCAGGACCCAAAGCCATTCTCAATCTGCCATCCACTTAGGTAGATTCTTCACCCATATAATCTGAAGTGTATGAAAGAAGTATTTGTCCACATGGAAAGTGTCTTAAGGAAAACTGGGAGGCAGCAGCACGAGCAAAAGGCCTGCTGCTTTTTGTGGCCAACCTGAAATGATAAAAAATGGCAATCTTCACTGAGCTTTTAACCAGAGGAGGCTGAGATGAGTTTGGATAAATTTTGAATAATCATCTGAATCTCTGGATGTTGCCAGCATTATCTGAGGTTTACCAACCACTCGCTTTAACCCCTGCAAACCAATTAGCTAATGTGTGAGGAATGATTAGTCAGGAGGAGTCATTTTGGTAGCACGTATTTAGCAGGGAGAAAAATGGATGCTAAAAAGGAGGTTATTTAGCAAATGAGTGCTTGAAAGCTAAAAGTAGTAGGAAAAAAAAGGTTCATTGGATGGGGTTTTTTTTTCTTTTTTGCTCTACCAATTTCACCTGTGGGCAGCTGTGCACCCTTACATTCTCTGTGTTAGAATATTCAGGCGCATAGAGGATTTTTTTTTCAGCTTTTAATGACTAGCACTGCTGTGTGATGCATGAGAAAGGAAGGAGTTTGAAAAAGGCTTCTCAGGAGCACTACTTTGCACTTTTACCTGAAGAAACACGTGACAGGTTTTCCAGCTGTTTCCTACAGATGTTGTACATATGCTTAAAGGTCAGTGTTCTTTTGAGAGCATCCAGAGCCCCACTTACATTTAGAAAACAAACAAACATCTCATGCCAAGAAAAAGCATTTTAAATAAATAACGTTACAAAAATAAAATGTCTAATCAGCAGATGAGGAATGAAAATCATGCCTCTGACGGAAAAGTGACAAATATTTTGACTGCTGTCTCAGATTTAGAGTGCTGGGACTGGTTCCATGGGAAAAGACGTTGGAGATGGCACATTAGGAGAAGGAGAAGCTGTGCTGCCACAAGGTTCTTGCTTCTCCAGCCACCCTGTCACTGACAAAGTTGCCTAAGCATGTTGCCCTGCCAAGGCTGCATGCCTGGCCCCACACAGCCTGCTCCAAGAAAACAATCAGCCTTATAAGCTACCATGACATGGGAGAACAGTCACTCTCTCAGAAGAATAATGAGACTTTGAGACGTCAGATTTTAAAGTTGCTACGATGTTTCAGGGAGGTGAGGTGGGAGGGCAGTGGAGAGGGGAGGAAGAAAACAAATGAGATTGGGATCATTACTGATTTTCTAAGAAACCCAGAATGTAAAAGGTGCTCAATTCAATGCTGGTTCCTTTAGGAGACAGGGAGGAGAAATACAGCATAGCCTGGCTCTAACATGCTGTCTGCTCTGAGACTGACTACAGATCATTACAAATAAAGTTATAGCTTTCACTGTGGGACTTTTTTTTTAAATTATGAAATTTTTCCTCGAATTGATAGCAGTATCTTTTAAAACACATAATCATGTAAAACTGAACAGTAAGACTCTCACATTTTGATGTTTGAGTTAGCAACGAATAGTTCTATACGTTGGCCTCCAAATGACCTCCAAGAAAACTGGTGAGGAAGGTTATAGTTTTAGTAGTCCCAGATTAATTGCTGAAAACTAAATTGCAACTCACAGGGATTTACCTTGGCATATTTGGTTGTCGTATTCTGGTGCAGCCTATGTGAATTTCTATCATGAAACTAAGTGCAGTTTTCCTTGAACCTCTGTGTCTGCCTGTGATCTCTGATGTGGTCACCTACAGACCTGCTCAGGAACAGCCTGTACAAAGACAAAACTGAGCAAGTTATGGTACTTTCATAATAGCCCCTTACCCACCTGGCAGTTTATGAGAGGTTTCATCAACGTATTTACTTCAGGTATTTATTCAAATACTAGGGGTACATTAGCAAGCTGTTTCAGTACTTAGAGGTATCTATCAGCTGCATATAAAGGAAGTGCACATAATTACCATTTCTTTCTTTATGGTGTTTTATTACAAGAAAGTAGCACAAATTGTCCCAAGTTCTGTTGCAGAATACAAATTCTTCTCAATATCCTGGTGAGTTAGTCAGGAATGTTTTATAATTCCAGTCTCTTGGTGTGCCCATTAAACATTTTCAGGTATGTTTTTCTTTCCTAATGAAGATATCTAGTTCTCATTAACAGCTCCTGCTCTTTAGATTAAGTACATTAATTTTTATCCCCAAATTTGTCCAGAGATGCACAGACTTGTCTGACCATCATGTCTAGGTTATGCTTACAGCCAGCTTTCTACAGGCTCGGGGTGACTTTGGGTTTGTCCCTTCATCTTTCCCTCTCTCATACAGAGACTAAAGTTGTCCAGGCTTCTTTTCACTCATGATATGTCACTCTACTGCATTTGCAGTACAACTTTCCTTCCTGAATGTGTTGGTACAGAGAAATGAGGCCATCCTCTTAGTTAAGATTCCTCAAAACTAGTAGGATATCAATAAAGGAGCAGACTGCTGTGTATTGCTCCAAGGAAGACTAATTGACGAGAATTCCGCGTTTGAATTCTGGTGCTCCCTCAAACCGAGGCTGTGTTGCTTTGTTTTGCCTTTCAAAACAACAGCAACAACAACAAACCAGAAGCAAGCTCCCCTCTCCCAAATGAACAGGCTGAATTTGTGTATTAGTGGAGTTTTCTGCAGTCTCCCTTTCACTGAGTTGAAGGATGAGGGCACGAGGAGCAGTGACTGCATCCTAGCAGCCCAGAGAGATCACTCATGGAGCTGCTCTGCTGCTGCTGCCCCAGCAGGGCTCCATATTTTGATAAAAGTGAGTGGAAATCCGTTTCACACAATTCCTCTGAGCTGAAAAAAAGGGATCTTAGATTGGGAGTGAAGTGATAAAATGTCTGAACCTTCTAGTAGTCATGAAGAAAAGCAGCTAACGCAGTCAGCCAAGGGGAAATAGTAAAAAGGACACTGAATGTCATACAAATGCCTGTGTTTTTGCAATGCATCTCACACAGAGAAGCATTCTTTCACATTTTAAGATAACTTAGGGCAAACATTGTAAAGTTTCCTATTAACTTCTGACTTTAAAATACATATTCAAAGGAACAGAGAATATTCACTGTACAGAGAAAATACAGATAGCTACTTCTGGATCATCATTTCTCAGTGAAATCCAGCAAAAAAGGAACCATCTGAGTGAGTTTGTTGAGACTGGTGTTCTAGTGCACTACTTGCTACCAGCTCTTTGGTAACCTGAAGCAAACTGGAGCCTCAATCTGCCTGAAGAATGAATGCAGGCTACTGGGGTAGTAGAGCTCCTTTTGTCTGCAGCATTGATCCTGAGCTTGCATCAGGGGAAAGGAAATTGAGTAGGCCATTCCTTCAGGCTACCTGCAGGCCAATAAATCTGTCTTGTTCACATGAAGCACAGTAAATATTGTGATAATTGCCAAAGTCACTGCACTGATTTCTGCTGTTCTTCCATACTGAGCTGCAGCATCTCAAGATGAAAGGATAAATGAACGGAGACATTAGCTCTGCTCAAGCTATCAACCCCATGTACAGGGTGATTAAATTCTCAATGAGAAGGCACTGTCCATTTGCAAAATTACCTTGACTTGTATTTAAAAAATGCACTCTAGTCTCACAGTTGTAATTATTGGTGGCTTTCCCTTCAAAAGCACCTCTCTGTGGGCATGGTGAGTTAATAAATCAGAAAACAAAGGCTTGATTACAGGGAAAAAAATATATCAGTTGGCTATGATTGGGAGGCTTATATACCTAATGTGTTCATTTTTGTGTTGTCCATGTACTATTGATCATACAACTCTCTGCACCTTAATTCAGTTGTGTTTGCAGAGATAGGCAGTGGCACTCAGGCCACTGGGTTTATCTTCACTCCCAATCAAACCCAAATCTATTCCCAGTTTTGGTCACTGTCAATTGATTCTGGAGGCTCTCCTTCTCTTGTCAATACATAAATATTTGACCCACACCAGTATTACTGTTACTATGACTCTCTACATCTGTAGATAGGGAAAATTGAATATACCCATTGCAATTCCATAAACAACAGTAAATGTTCATTTTCCCTGAGTTTTCAGAATGCGTTTGGAATTGTTTACTGCATTCAAAAACACTTTGAATATGGCAAGAGGTGACTATCCTGGCAAGAATATTTCAGGGCCTCAAAACCCTTGCTAACTACTCAGTGCAGGGATAAAATAATGACTAAAATTATCATTATTTTATTACCTCTAGCTCCATTTTTAGGGTTACACAGAACCCTAAAGTGAACAGAAGTGTTTCCCTTCTGCTAACAAACACTTAAGACATTTGCTTGGTGTGTAGGCAAGTGACCTTTGGGACTCATCTGAGGACGAGGCAAGGCACAAAAGCTAAGCCACAGCAGCAGGGAGCTGACAAGCCAGGACTGTACATGCTTAAACAAGTTTGACTCATTAAAAGAAAAATGTAAGCTCCTTTCCCGTGACTTGTACTGCACAGGCAGAGCGCTGTGATTACACAGCGTACCAGTGTACCCTAATCTCCACCAGCAAAAGCAAACAGGTCAGCAGAACAAGTGCCACCAAAGCAGGGTGCAGCTTCCTCAGCTGGAATTCCTCAGGGGACACATGCAGATTGCTTGAGCTTTAGGCACAGGGAAGACAGGCCCCCACCACAGTGTAAAGAAAGGTGGATCTGAGATACTTTCCAACAAAATTCCAGGCAACTACCTGCCAGTTTGCTGCATTTTACTGACCGTGACATTCTTGACTATTGCTCACAAAAGAAAACAACTTGCTCTATCTTTTTTTACTACCCATAGCCCACAGCTCGTTGCCATGGGCGATGAAATGTAACGGCATAGTTATGGAGATATTTATTTGGTCTTCATCTCTGATGAAGTAACAAATATTTGAATTTTATTACACTCCTGCTTTTAATACTGTAGGGAAATAACATATGTGGTTTATAATAGCCGAGGAGAAAGCCAGTGGATTTTCTTGGTTTGAAGAGATGACAGTTGAGAAACCACAGGAAGGCACAGGAGTGCAAATACGGAGTGATGACATGAAAGCAGGAAACAATGCGAAGGTGGAAACTAGTAGATGGAGGAAAAACAGACTGCTCAAAAGCTAAAAGCCAGCTAAGATATGATGATTTGAGTGGGAAAGGAGACTTTGATGATCTCTAAATTTAAAAAATGAATTTTCTTTATATGGCAAAAACTGATAAGAAAAGGGGAGAAGGAAACTTTAAGAGTTCTATTTAAACTTTTGTATCAACTTTATATATATATATATATATATATAATCATCCTAATCCTCCTCTTCTAACTGCTTATAGGGTAATTATGATAGCTAAAGATCCCTATCTCTGATAGCCTTGAGATAAGGAAAATAATCATATTTAGTTGGATCTCTCTTCTGTTAAGCAAATAGCCCAGCAGAAATGTTGATGCCTTCTGGACTGCACCTCCTGCTTAAGGAATATTAAATATTTTAGTGACTTTTCTTATGCTGAAAGAGTTCATGGTTTCTGCCAAATGGATCTTCATACAGAAGCAGAGTTCATTGAGGTTGATGAGCATATTGGCTGCCTGTCAGTCATGCTAAAATAAAAAAGGCCATTCTGCTCCTAGAATGGTTATGGCAGGTTAAACAAAAGGAGCTACTCACAAGGTACAAGACCTTTGCAGAAAATGACTCGGGTTTTGGCATGTTGGGTGCTCCCAATCACACAAGGAGAACAGGGTCCATTTCTCTTCTCTGAACTAGTTTCTGATGTAGGGGGCTAATAATCACACTTGTAAAAGGTGCAGCTGAGGGGTGCTTCTGTGTGCAGTATTGAGAGGTGGCACACACCCCTTTAGGCTGGTCATGAGCGGGCTGCAGTAAAGCAGCAGCCAGGCCCTGAAGGCTGGAGCTGCACAAAAGAGGGAGACAGGGTTACAACTGCACTATTGATGTGCTCCTGACAGAGACAATCTAAACTGCTTTGAATGATGCCTTGGGTTTTCACTTTTATACATTTCAAATCCTGTACTGCCCAGTGTGTAACTCTGAAGTTCCTTGCAGGCTGCTCGCTGCTCTTCTCTCAGGCCAGGCAGTCATAACAAAGCCTCTCCAAGGCTGCTCTTCAAGGACACCCAGACTGTCCTAGGCCTGAAATGTGCAAACCAACATCTTGAGAAGCGGGGTAAGCTTGGGGAAATTACATCATTTAGCTAAAATTTTAACTGGCGAATTTATGCTGATATGCAAATGGAATAAACCTATGAAAGTGTGAAGAACTCGTGACTCGTTGTCCATCTTGGCATCCATCTCGGCAGTAGCCTTTGGCTCCTCAGGGTGTACCTTTGAAGGCCTTTCCAATAAATATCCACCTTTATTCTCTTACTCCTGTCTAGTCTCTCTTTCTAGGTAGCCTCTCAAGGCATCACTTTGAAAACAGGGAGACATAAAGGAAAGCTATGTCTGAAATAATAATGAGAAGAGATATGAAATGTGGGAATAGCGAAAGTGTGTGAGCAGAGAAAACAAGTGGGATCATCAGAGCAAAAGGAGACCATGCAGAACTTCCCTTTGGAAGCTGTCCCATCAGGATGACTTTATACCTCCCAATGACAAAGGGAAGTCCAGCTGCCTAATTATCTCTTATGATCTGGATGCAAACCATTCCTAATCCTTGCCTATTTGATCTGGCACTTTTTTTTCCCATGTTAAGCAGACAATACATCAGAATTTCTGTAATATTATTAGTATTATTATTATTATTATTCTCAACAAGACTTCAAACCCCTTGGCAATGGAAGAGAAATATTTGCCACCACCCAGAAAGCCTTCCTTACCTTGCAGAATTAGTCCCTCTGTTAATTGCTAAGAAGCAGAAGGTTGCAGAAGTTAACTACTAATGCTATCTCAGTCTGCTTAATCAGGAAAGGGTCATATTACAGCTGAAATAAGATGTCCTTCTCATTAAGGCAATAAATTTCAGACTCAGATTAAACTATTGATTCAGGCACAGAATTGTCACAGAGGGCAAATCAATTAAAATTTCTGTTACCCACCAGTAAATGAGATAATTATTTGTTCTCCAGACCTTTTTGTATTTGCCAATTAACCCGTGTTTATTTAGCCTACAAGCTCCTGGGGAGAATGCCTGTGCTTAGCCTGAGCACATCTATGAAGCTGGGGCCTTCGTGCCAATTAAACCATAGTTAATGCTTTTAGAATGTGCCAGACAGCAGCAGAAAATCTGAGAAAAATGAATGTCCTTAGCTATTCCTTATTTTATTTATAAGAGCCAAAGAACAGAAATCAGGCTAATTATGGGAAAAAGCAAATCAGAAATAAAGGTAATATTCTACTGATGACTCATGTCAGTGCTCTAGATTATAACTGCAACTATAACAACAGTACATGAAGAGAACAGAAACCAATTAATTTTTATCTGTTTCCTGTTAAATTGTTAAACTATTTCATAAAACCAGATTTCATTATTGAATTAGACCAGGAAAAGGATAATGACAAGATAAAACAACTACATAGTCTCTAATTTGAGTTCAAAAATCTGACATCATCTGAGCAGCAAAAATATGGAAGAGTTTTTAAGGATGTCACAAAACTGCTGAGTTTTGTACAGAAGGCAAAATCATTCACTGCAGATCCCAGTTCTGTGTCAAAGCTGAAAAAAGGTAAATTCTCCTAATCAAAGGTAAAAAATTGACCTAATTAATTTTATAATTAACCTTGATAATTGAAAGGAAAAAGGGTCACCTTCACTGAGTTTGTTCAGTGTTTAGTTTCAGACTATAAGCAAACTCATTCCTGTTAATAAGGCTACTACTCCCAAATGTTGATGTAGTAAAGTAGAAATTAATTAGCACATGCAAATGAAGACTGCTTTTATTATAATGTACCATAGTTCCTAATTTATTGTTCCAAAACATACAGCTATTTTAATATTAATTTCTGAAGATTCTATGTCTTAGCCACGTACAAGAAGTAGACTTCTATAAGAAAGCCTAAGTGAAGAAGTTTCTGACAAAAAGATTAGTATTTACTTGGAATGTCTTTCATACAAAATTAGTGGTACCCTATTTTTATTTTCCAAAGCTGTGAATAATTGTTGCTCAACACACACTATATAATATACTTTGGCTTACTTGAAAGGTGGGGAGCAGCTTCTGCTTTCATTTTAAACTGACTGGAATAGGAGAAGCTGGCACCTTACTTGTTTAAATCCTTCTTAAACCACAAAGGTGGTAGCTTATTTACTTTATCAGCAAAATTGTATTCACATCACTTCAATGTCACTCACCTGGGTAAAGTTCTCTCAGCTGGTGACACCCAGGGAGTTGGAAGTTAGGTTTTATTCTTAAGATTGCATAATAATATTTTGACTTCCTACAGTTACGAGTTTCACACAAAGACCTCGAATTCTCTGAGCAACCTTTAATGTAGATAAATACAACTGTATCTATAAAGTAGAAGCTCAGAGGGATTTGCTCAACACACAGAGAGAACTTGCCTGTGATCACATAAAATGTATTTTATCATTACGGTGGCCAGCTGCAGTAGAGCACCTTTACAGGCTCTATAAACCAGGGAGGTTTTACTATTTCCTGAGACCGTAACTGAACATATTCTATATATTTTTTTTCCTTCACACCCTGCGTACCAATTACAATACCCACACAGAATTCATTATACTTTCTTTAATTCTGCAGTACAAGGGATCACAGAGAAAAGCTGGTATCAAATCTGGTAGCATTGTGTCAAGGACCTGTGCAATTTTCTTGGTTAGACTGCTCAGGGAATTATCTTAGCTCGTGCTATAGAAATTTAGAATTACCCTCTCGGTTTTTCGAAAATACTTTAAAATGATCTACCTACAGCCAACAGCTGGTTCCCAATGTGACTGCCAGTTTCAATGAAGAATCTCTTCAACAGCCTGCAGAACCCATTTCTGGTATCACTACATCCAGCTTTACTGAAGCAAATGCAATACTTTTAAGATATATGTTCATCACTAAAGGCTCATGAAACGAGAAAAGGGAAAGTACAGAGCATTCTAGCCTGTGCACAACAGTAATACCCATCCTATGAAGAATCTGGAGACCAGCTCCTTATTTCAGTTTATAGTGTATTTTAGCTCTTCCTCTGTTGCCAAGAAACTAAACAAAAGAAACTAAAAGTTATGATTATCTGTAATAGTGAGAAACTTCACAAGTCACAAACCCCATCCTTTGGAAACTGAATGCCCCGTTCCTTCCAATGACTCCTTCCCAAAACACTTGGCAAACTCACTCACTTCAGACACCATCTGATGGACAGCCCAGGATCCAGGAGCAGAGCACAGACTCCTGTTCCTGGCACCCATGGCTGGCCAGGAGCTGGCTGCAGCCTGTGTCTGCTCCAGCAGTGCAGATGAGAAGGAGGCAGAACAGCCCTGACTTACCTTAGTGGCAGGGAGGCAGGGAGTAAAATTCCCATTAGAAAGACCCAAAAGAAACAGAAGCTTAGAAGGGTTTAGTGCTGCTTTACTTTATTTCTACCAGTGTTTCACTCTTTTTGCATGGTCCTTATTTTACTCTCTAGGTTAACAAGGAGCTGGTGAGGCCAGCTGTGCTCTGTTCTCCTTGACTGGGACTCGTGATGGCGACAGGAATCACCTCTGAGGGAGCCAGTCACTTCAGCATTCATCTGATGGGTTGCTGCAGAACTGGTATGACTTCTGAGTTCAAAATTATGCTGAGAAGTGTCTTAAAATAATGTCACAGAAATTATTTGATCTCACTCATTCATTAACAGTTGGAAATGACTGAGGAAGCAGAATTAATGAAAATAGGAAGCGGGTTCTTTTAATTATCACACAAGAGTGAGAAGTAAATGTTTTAAGTCTAAACAGAAGCATAATATGGCAATCTACAAAAAGACAAGAGAAACAGAAAGACAGAATGCAGTCTGTTCAAAAAAGAGATTTGTAGGAAGGACTAACATTTGAATATTTCCGAATATTTATTTTTTTTATTTCCTGGGATAGTATGTAGGCATCGCACCAACTTCCCCAAAGTTTAGTTTCAAATAAACTAAAATATTCCTGATGGAAAACCCAATTTTGGTGAACAAAAATTTCGCTAAGTGTCTTGAAAACACCACCAAAAAAGGTTGTACGTCATCCAGTCTCTTGTAATCAAAAAGTGTAAGGTTTTTTAACCTCATCTGTATATGTTATGCATTAATTTGAAGAAATTGCTATGAGCTTGAGAAATCCTTAGAAAGTTATTATTCTTTGTCAGCTTGTGTTTTTCTTAGTTTGAATTAAATATGCACTGAATTTTAAAGCATACAGAAAGTCAAGAAAATACAAGAACATGCTTCAAGAACAATGGCCAAAAATACAAAGGAATACCAAAGATGGGAGCCACTACCCTCATATTCAGCTGTAGAGTTGAATACTGTGCTCCTTATATTTAGGGCATTAAAAGCATATTTACAGATTCCTGCCAGATTTTTGTAAGACATTGTTTTATCCAAGACTGGCTGTGTATCCCACTAAAGAGGAACAGCAGATTTGCTTTCAATAGCACAGATGTATGGAAATGGAAAGTTGGAATAGGTGCTCTGTGTTATGAATGGGATTGCTCTTCTTCACCACAAATCACACCCATGAAGGAAAGGGTACAGATCTTCAATAAATCTGCAGCTGGGACTTGCTGTATTCCAGAACAGTGTCACTGCATGTGACTGGGACTGACTTGTGCAAGCTATTTGCAAGTTAAAATCCCTTGCCAGACTTGTTGCTTCCTTTAGAACTAAGTCTACAGGATTGCGATGTCAACATAATTCATGAGTTGACATTGAAATTATATAAAAATACCTTAATTTATTACTATCTCTTAACTACTTAACAAAAATCTCCAGAACATCTGAAAATGCTTTCTTTTAATAAAAATAACTTGTTAAGTGTCGGAAACTGGAGGATGCAATGCGAGATGAATGGGGGAACATGACAACTTTTAGAAAATGTTTGCATCAAGAATACATTTTTAATTGAAGAAACATGAATCATCTATAGCAGATGTATCTGCACAAATATTGATATATTTTTGTCTATATATCACAGGAATTGCCTTGAGGCGAAATTACATAAATCATCATTTATGGAAAACCTTAGAAGGAATTACTTCCTGTTATTTAAAATTCATCTCAAGAGCAAAGAAATGCCATAAGAAAATTGCCCAAGATTTTCTCTCCTGTACATATGCAAATATTCGTTCACTCATTTTTCTCCCTTTGCTTGACATTTACTTTGTTCACATCCATTATATGGCCCTTCCTTCTGTGTTGGAGAGGGGGGACATGAAGCCCAGCAAGTTAACAGTTTATGTTCCTAATCTGTAGTTCTTGCAGGATTTTCCATTTATGATCAGTGTTTATATTTACATGGGAAGGAAATGGCAGAGCAAACTCAGCACAGTACTAGTAATCCTAAATCTTTCAAACCTATTGGTTTGGCTATTCTCTTCCTTTTGGACAAACAGAGGGAACACAAGCTCGAGGTCTGAGTCTCCTTACCCAGAGATTGGGTCTTTCCTGCTAAACAATCATGTCCCTAGCTGAGAACCATCCAGAAAAGTCCTGGAAAATAAAAATTCTCATCCTTAGAAGGCGGCCTTACACCCATGAGCATAAAGAGTGCCCCAGCTTTTTATTATCTCCCCCAACTACACCACCTTTCACTCCAGAGAGGTACTCGGTGAAACACTTGAAGGCAACCAACAGGATAACAAGGTATTGTGGGTCCAGGCAGTAAAAATGAAACGCTGCACCAAATCTATCTCAGAAAATTTTGCACACACTCAGAAGCACCACACATCCCCCACAAATCCCTGCAAGGGGCTCATGATCCTCGTAACATGCTGGTTAGGAGAGCCAGACTTTCCAATACTTGGTGAATTGGTATTTAAAACACCGATTTTAACACCTGCAAAGGTGTTTAGAACAAAATTTGAATTTCTATTTTAAGATAAATGAAATTTTATGACACAGTAAAATGCAGCAGTAGTGTATTCAGGAGAGGTACATGTGGATAAGTGTCTGAGACTTCAATGAGATTATGTGCTTATGCAACTTAACTGCAAAACTGTGATGGAAGTAGAGTCTACACAGATAATGTGGTTTTGCCATTCCCCTATCTGCATCTAGTATAAAAATCATCTGATGGCAGTGCCATTGGCAGTGGCTGGACTCCCTATGAGACAGCTGCTAAAGGAAGGGGAGAATCTTCCTTTGCATATGGACATACACACCCATCCAACCCAACACAGCCTCAGCACTGGCCAGCACTATCCCTCCAAAGCAGCACATTCCTGCAGGGCTTCAAAAGCGGGAGAAAATTCCCACCATGTTTCACTGTCCCCTTTTTCACTCTCTTTCACAGCACATGCAGGCAGAAGTCCCTGGTTAAAAGCATACTTTTAGCATATGAATAAAAGAAAGCCCTTCCAAGAATTGTGATTATTGGCTCACGGTTTAAAAGAAAATGGAGAGCAACTGAAGTGAGATAGGAGATACATTGTGGATCAAAGCTGCTTCAGACACAATTCACTGCAGGAGGCTGGAGGCAATGCCAAAGCACCAGGAATGGAATGGAGAATTTTTTTAGTGTGAGCTGTAGCAAAATGCACTTTAAAAAAAAAAAAAAAAAAAGAAAAAAAAGAAGACCTGAAAGTGAATAGGCAGAAAACTGATGTAAAAATCTGATTCACTAAGGGCATGGGCTCAGAAGCAGCACTTTGGTTTGTATTCTTACCACTTGCTGCTCACAAAGAGCAGGGACCATACCAACAAAATACCTGATAACAGAGCTCATGAAAAGGAATCCAGGAACTCTATGTTTTGAAGGAATTGCTTTAGAAAAATGGAAGCACTGACCAAAAGGCTTAGAGCTGTCAATGTACCTTTTTCACTTGCAGGCTGGTCTATCCAATGCCAGCAGATGAAAGGATATTCAGTCCATGCTCTGAGCAGCCTTTTCATTTCACGTGGGTCTTGTGGAGCTCCTGCGATTGACTGAGTCACTTTGCAGCCATGCCCCCTCATCTTTCGGCATCTCGGACTCCTGCAGGTCAGTGGATTATGGAATTTGAAGGAGGGAGACAAGTTGTTGTTGGTTTTCTATCGTTCACCAGCCTGTTTTCTAGATAGCGGGGATTACAGCATTACTTACATCTCCTTTAGGGTCTGTGAAGTGGGACTCAAAGAGCAGTACTGTAGGCAAGGACTAAAATGTGACCAAAAGCAGCTACTGCAGCCATCCCATAGTATTTTGCATCAGCACTCTACCAAAATTCCCTGATATCTTTGGCAGGATAGAGCAATGAACCCTTTGGTGTTTCAGAGACCTTTCAGGACATTTGCCCAGGCAAGGTGGAGCCCCACTGTGTCAGTTCTGCATGGCCTGGTTTTTGGTAGTCGGGGGGGGCACAGAGGTGCTATTTTCCCCTTTGGTAACGTTTTTGCTGAGGTCATGTCAGAGTTACCTGGAAATACAGCTGCACATTACCACAAAACAGGCCATCACTCTTTTTTTTCCCCTTTGGTACAGAAAAGGAAACACATGGACATTTCACAAAGTCACATGGCTCTGAGCAGTGTTCCCTATCTCATTACAAAAGCCAGTGTTTGTTAATCAAGAGCTCAAAGACTGATAAATTGTCAATTGGAAACTAACTTGTTTTTGATAGAAGAAGTTGGTGCCAAACTAAAGGCTTCTGAGCTTCCTTATCATTAGAATGAGAGCTACCTCAATTCCTATTTTACTTGCAACCTTTATCATTATACTGGGCAGATCCAAGATAACCTGAACTCTGTAGGACTTAAAATCCCGAGTCCAAATCCAAATATCACAGCTTCTGCCTGTCTCTGTTTCTTGTGAGTTTGAAATCGTTGGTGTCTGAGATAATTTTTTGTGGCAGAGCCAAAATGAAGCATCAGAGCTGGCCTTTGCAGGAGAGCAGAACAGATCTGACTGCAGCCAGCAGATAGAGGCAGAAGTGCTAATGAGAGACCATCGCAGCTCAGAACGTCTTCTGGGACAGATAAAGCAAATCTTGCATAAAAACTTGGGGAGAGAGGGAGGGGGATGTAAGAAAAGGATAAAAAATTAAGCAGAAGTATATTTATATATACAGGAATAATGCTGGCGTGTGCAAAGCACAAATGAAAGCTCATAATACTGTATTTAATAATTTTGTTAAAAGCTTTGGGTAGGTCAGCTCAGGTCACAGCAGAGATATTGTGAGCACAGAATGGAGGAGAAAAGCTTGTAGTAAAAGGAAACTAGAAAGTCAAGTAAAAAGAGGGCATTTAACTTTTTGGGGAGGAATTCTTAAAAAGAGCTGGATAAGATAAGAAAACTAATGCAACCTGACTTCTTCATTTCTTATTAATGTGGAGCAAAAAGTGTTATGAGGATATGTGAGAGATTACAACAAACATATTGCAGGGGCACCTAGGAGAGAGAGAAAATCCCTGAATCACTTGCCAAGGAGATAAGGAAGCTTTGATATAAAAATAGCAATGACTATGAGCTACAGATGCTTAGTACCTTTGTTCCTCTACCAAAGGAAAGCCCATCAAGTGAGAGCTGGTATTTCCAGTTTCATATCTGATAACAGATCTACCTCAAAATGAGACCTCAGGCACTGGGGCACAGCTCACTGTACAGGATTTTTCCAGAACTCCCAGGCTTCATTTTAATACCCTACACTTTAACAGCTGCAGAATAAAATAAAAGCCTATCAATTGGAAAGTTAAAAAAAGAAACTCAGGTCAAAAATTCTGGTTTTGGCAATGTACTTCAGCAGTGGTCATATGCCAAAAGGAGTCAACTCAGGTCAAAAAAATCCCTGGGATGCTGTGCCCTGTGCTGGGGTGGCACCACCCTCACTTGGCAGGAGTGGAGGGCAGAGCAGGACTGCACCGTTTCTGACAGCCTGGGACACACAGGGTTTTGTTCCAGCTCACAGAGAAACCCAGGAAAAGACCGAGAGAGAAACTGCCAGCAGACAGAAGAGAAAAGCTCCTGGAGGTTCTTTCAGTAGCAGAAATCTCCTCTAGATTTTCCCAAAGGCATTAATTTGGCCTCCAACCTTCCACACATTTAGCTGTGCCAGCCTATCCCCTCCAGGAATCTCCATGGCTGACCAAGTGGAGGTAACACAGGGCTGTCTCCAGCAGCCCTGTGGTGGCTCTGACCTCTCTGTCAGCCCACAGTGCAGAATTTCATCTTGTCCATTGTGCTGTCATGTTAAAATGAGAGGGAACCATGTGTGGAACTGCTCCTGCAGCCACGTAATCCTGGAAAAAGACAGCAAGAAGCTTCGGCTGTGTTCAACACAACAGTGCTGAGCCTTGAGACCATGAGTAGTATGGTATTAACATTTCCATGATGCATTTTCAGAACTTTCTTTAATAAAACAACATATTCCCCAGAGCACAAGACAATAATTTTCAGGCCAAATAGAATTAATGAGGCTGAGTAATGTTTGCATCTTTCAATATTCTCAGTCCTGTGAGTAGATATGTTTATGTTCTGAATACTACCGAAAACATTTATTTTCACCATATTACTTCAGCTGGGCTTGAGTTAAAGACTAAAAAATTTTATGCTTTGCTTATTAAAACTAATATTCCAGCTGGAAAAGAACTTAAGTTTAGTTCCCAATTTCTTCATTTTTGTGCACTTTTAAACACATATACATGTGCCAGCATATTTCACAGGCCTTTTGATGTTTTATTATCTCTGTGTGTGGGTGGTTTGTTTCCAGCTATAGTTTGAAGTGCAAATTTCCTTCTCAGTTTTCCTATGTGAAGGTTAAAAATATAGTCATGAAATATCTGCCACATGTTTTCTTTCCTGGGTTTCCAAAGCAGAAATCTAAAACAAGGTACTTCTCTTCAAATATTTGCATTATTAACGAAAAAAAATACTCCAGCAAATAAATAAATAACAATCAGCTGTTAAATAAACATAAAGATATTCAAGGCCCACTGTCCCTAGATGTTTCTCCATATCCCTGAAGCACTAACTGAAATGCCCACCCCAATAAAAATCTCTTGGGAGTAACAAGCACAGCAGCAAAAGGAATCACAACGGGCTGGAGATTAACTCAGCAGCTGCTGTTTCCAGCCCACTGTGTGCATCTGGGGCTTTGCATCTTATTGTGACTCATATGGAAATGAGGAGATGGATCCCAAACAGAGCTTTGCTTTAAAAATCAGACATAAAATCATCCATTTCTTAAATGAGCATTTCCCTCTGACATACTGAAAATGAACATGAAAGTCTTAGCTATGGATTCATCCTTTATTCGGTGCTCTTGCAAAGCAGGACAGCATTTTCCCAAATCTGGGAGTCCATTGGTTGATGGCAGCAGCAAAACACTATAACATGGCTCCTGGGAATTTTGCTGTCTAGAGGATTTTTTAAAACCATATCAGCTGTGCTGTACATGCCAGTGAAGTAAGGAGGAGGCAGCAGGTTGAGTATTATGTCTGAAAAACAGGAGTGTTCTCTGTGGAAATTAGTGTTTAAATGTAATCCAAGTGATCACGGGCTTTAAGTGCTGTCCTGAAGATTAGAAAAGGCCAAAGGGAGTTCAATGACTTTTGAAATTAACACTTTTTCAAAAGACCAGAAGTTGCATAATGGTCCTTCCAGGAAGCAGCTCTGAGCAGGGTGGTGCTGCCCCTGGGCCAGCTGGGCTGAGCCAGCTTGGAGCAGCCTGGCAAACACTGCTGCTGGTGCAGAGCAGCAGTGACTGATCACTTCTGCCTAACAAAGGGCAGCAGGGAGAAAAGTGAAGTTTGCTCAGTCAGATTTTCTCCCTATAATAATCTAAAGGCACTTTGTGCCACGTATAGCCCTTTATTACTGCAGCAGCCTTGTGAAGGAGTTGGGCGTCTCATTGAAACAGTCAGACACGGAGAGAAAAGAACTAAAAGGCAGATTTCTTTTCTCAATTTCTTTAACTTCAAGACTATCAAGGTGATGCTTTTTAAGTTTCATGAGAACAGACAGAAGTGTGATTTTCAAGTTGTGGATGCTCCTTTTAATGATGCCGGCAGATCAGAGCTGAAGCAGTAGCTGCAAACGTGTGGCTCTGAGTGACCTGACCCAGCACTATTGATGCGCTGTTCCTTCCCTGGGAGGCGGCTGTTCTGCTGCTGCCAAGCAAAAGCAAAACAGGTGCAATACAGATGATGATAAGGTGAGGTTTTTTAAATCTGTGCTGGCCAATGGTAATAGGATTCTTAATTCACCAACTGCTATGATGACAGAAGTTCATTCAATCTGAAGATTGGTCTTTCCTCTACACCTTTGGATTCATTTTGCTTTCTTAATATTCTTAATGTTTTCCCCACAGACAGCCTTTCTTTTCCTTCTTTTCCAGTTTTGTGACTGCTTTTCCTTTTCTTACCTGTGGCTTTCAGTATCCTTTAGCTGCTGTTCTATAGCTAATTTATTGACACCTTCTTTCTCTCTCCCTTTTCTACCCTCTCTTTCAGCATGATGTGAACTGTGAATTTTCCAACTAGGCCGAACTGTAAGAGTGTGTCTTTTCGTTTGTGGGAGGTATGAAATATTAAAACAAACATTTACTTGCTTCACTCTCAGTAAGAGCTTAAAGGAGCTGTTACAGGGATTATTTTTCCTCTACTTACTGGAAAACAAAGATAAAACTGTAGCTTTCAAGTAGGTCAGTTAATCTTGGAACATTTAATTGTGAGGTTGCCAGCCATGATTTGATTTCTCATCTTCTACTATTCCAAGGTTACAAACCTTCCAATTCATTTATATTTATAAACAATGTTCCCACTATATTACATGCATGGATTATTAGGAACACCTCCCAGTAGAGTACTGTCAACTTTTTGTACATAATTAATTAGAAGCCTCAAAGCTACCTTTTATCAAACTTTCACAGAGGTTTAGCATATCAGAAATCTCAAAATGAAAGAACTCTGTTTAGACCAAAGGGCTATCCTGCTTACCCAAGTACGGAAATACTTCATATTTCATGGGATTAAAAAAAAAATTAAAAATAATTAAAGCCAAAGTGGAAATCACCTAGGAAAGAATGTGGTTGCAGTGATAACAGAATTATATTTCACAGCAAAGGGAGCCAAACCCTGGCTCCAATTAACAGTCCAGTTCTGATAAAATAAGTCAAAGGAGAAAACTGCCTGACCAAAAGGATCATCTTACCTATAAAAGAATTGAATTGGGAGTAAGAACTGACCCCTAACAGTTAAACTGCTTATGAATCAGCCACAAGATGGGAAAAGACAGGAAATACAGAGCTCTGACTATTTGCATGGCTTCTGATTTTTACAGTAGTTCCTCAAAAGCAAATTGAGCCTTTCAGCTTCAAATCAACTTGCAAAACTTTGGCTGGGAGGCCAGGTCAATCTCACACAGGCCCTGTGCACATGGGAGCCCACACATTATCATCCTAATTTCGTACTTGCCAAGTGCAGCATGTGTGAGTAGGTCTGGGATAGCACTGCAGCACCAGGGTGAGCTGGCTAAGAGGAGAAACACTAATTTTTCTTTGCATGCCCATTTCATTGCCATCCTAACATATTCTGGATCACTAACTGAGAGCTCTCTGCCGGGGGAAGTGCCATGGTGAACATGATATATAGGCAGCAAACATCCCTTTGATTCAGACCATCACTGGCACATAAAAATCAAATACAAATTTCTCAAAATTCTCAAGAGCATGTTCTAATGCTTAGCATTTTACTGTGAATTTTGGGGCAGGATTTGTTGCCTGTAAGAGCAATTATTACTTTGCATAAATTTTGCTATGGAAGTTAAAATGTTTGTGGAACTTAAAAGACTTATTCCTCTTCCTTCCCTAACCAGAAATTGCCCTGGAACAAAGGTGGCAGGGCAACAGGAGATACTGCTCACGATTTCACAAGTCAATAGCCTGGGCCCTTTCACAGAGCTGGATTATCTGGGATACAACCAGTGGTTACATTCCTTCCACTCACTCTGATGGCCAGGAGATGAAAGGAACAGGGGAGCCCACATTATCAAGTGCCTCAAGAGTTGGTGTCATTGGCAGAATTTTGGGTTCTTTGATCACGGGGCAATTTTCACAGCACCTGGCCTGCTGGAACCAGACGGGCTCCATCTGTCTGTTAAGGGCAAAAGAATTTTAGCCCATGAACTAGTGGAACTCACTGAGAGAGCTTTAAACTAGCGCCCTTCAAAGGGCGAAGAGGTTGTGACTGGGCTGTCCAGAAGCAAGCCCAAGGGTGATAAGCCAGAGTCAGGTGTGAAATCAGCAGCCCAGCTGAAGTGCATGTACACTAATGCACACAGCATGGGTAACAAACAGGAAGAGCTGGAAGCCATGGTACAGCAGCAAAGCTCTGCTGTAGACACCATCACAGAAACGTGGTGGGATGACTCGCATTACTGGAGCGCTGCCCTGGATGGCTACAAGCTCTTCAGAAGAGACAGGAGAAGGAGAAGAGGTGGAGGGGTGGCCCTTTATATTAGGGAGGCTTTTGATGCCATGGAAATTGAAACTAATGATGATGAAGTTGAGTGCCTATGGGTAAGAATTAAGGGGAAGGCCAGCAAGGCTGACATCCTGCTGGAAGTCTGTTATCGGCCACCCAACCAGGAAGAAGAGGTGGATAACTTATTCTGCAGCAGCCGGAGGGTGTTTCAAGATCACCAGCCCTTGTTCTTTTAGGTGACTTTCACCTACCAGACATCTGCTGGGAAGTCAACACAGCAGAGAAGAGGCAGGCCAGGGGGTTCTTAGAGTGCGTGGAGGACAACTTCTTGTCACAGCGGGTGAGTGAGCCAACCAGGGGAGGGACTACACTAGACCTGCTGTTTGCAAACAGAGATGGGCTGGTGGGAGATGTGGTGGCTGGAGGCTGCCTGGGGCACAGTGATCATGAAATGACAGAGTGTTCAATGCTTGGTGAAATAAGGAGGAGCATCAATAAAGTTTTCACACTGGGCTTCTGGAGGGAAGACTTTGGCCTATTCAGGAGACTTATTTGGAGAGTTCCTTGGGAAGCAGCCCTTAAAAAGAAGAAGTCCAGGAAGTGTGGGCATGCTTCAAAACAGAGATCTTGAGGGCACAGGAACAGACTGTCCCTGTGTGCTGAAAGACGAGTCGACAAGGCAAATGTTCAGCCTGAATGGGCAAGGAGCTTATGAAGGAACTAAGGAATAAAAAGAGGATGTATCATCTTTGGAAGGAGGGTCAGGTATCTCAGGAAATATTTAAGGGGGTTGTTAGGGCACATAGGAAAAAAATTAGAGAGGCCCAAGCTCAGTTAGAACTTAATTTGGCAACTTTTGTGAAGGATAATAAAAAATGTTTTTACAAATATATTAACGGCAAAAGGAAGGGTAAGAACAACCTCTGTTCTCTACTGGATGCAGGAGGGAATTTAGTGACCGCAGATGGAGAAGGCAGAGGTGATTAACGCCTTCTTTGCCTCGGTCTTTGTCGGAAAGATGGTTTGTCCTCAGGACAGCTGTCCTCCTGGGCTGGTAGATGGTGTCAGGGAGCAGAATGGTCCCCCTGTTATGCAGGAGGAGGCAGTCAGGGAACTGCTGAGCTGCTTGGATATTCATAAATCTACGGGACCAGATGGGATCCATCACAGGGTGATGAGGGAGCTGGCAGATGAGCTTGCAAAGCCGCTCTCCATCGTTTACCAACAGTCCTGGTTCACTGATGAGGTTCCAGATGACTGGAAGCTGGCCAATGTGATGCCCATTCACATGAAGGGTAAGAAGGAGGATCCTGGAAATTTTAGGCCAGTCAGTCTAACCTCAGTACTCAGTAAGGTAACAGAACAGTTTGAGTGCCACCACACAGAACCTGCAGGATGACCCAGGGGGGTCAGACCCAGCCAGCATGGGCTTAGGAGGGGTAGGGCATGTTTGACCAACCTGATTTCCTTTTACAACCAGGTGACCTGCCTGGTGACCTTCCTCCTGATGCAGGAAAGGCTGTGGGTGTTGTCTATTTGGACTTCAGCAAGGCCTTTGACACCATCTCCCACAGTAAACTCCTGGAAAAGCTGGCAGCCCATGGCCTGGACAGGTGCACCCTTCACTTGGGTAAGAACTGGCTGGATGGCTGGGCCCAGAGAGTGGTGGTGAACAGTGCTGCATCCAGCTGGCGACCAGTCACTGGCAGTGTCCCTCGGGGGTCTGTGCTGGGGCCAGTTTTGTTTAATATTTTTATTGACAGCGTGGATGAGAGTATTGAGTCTACCATTAGTAAATTCGCAGATGACACTAAGCTGGGAGCATGTGTGGATCTGTTGGAAGGTAGGAGGGCTCTGCAAAGGGACCTGGAATGGTTGGATAGATGGGCAGAGTCCAGTAAGATGAAGTTTAACAAGTCCAAATGCCAAGTCCTGCATTTTGGCCACAATAACCCCCTGCAGCGCTGTAGGCTGGGGACAGAGTGGCTGGACAGTGCCCAGGCAGAAAGGGCCTGGGGGTACTGGTCGACAGCCGATGGAACACGAGCCAGCAGTGTGCCCTGGTGGCTGAGAAGGCCAGTGGTATCCTGGCCTGTACCAGGAGTAGTGTGGCCAGCAGGACCAGGGAAGTCATTCTTCCCCTGTATTTGGCACTGGTGAGGCCGCACCTTGAGTGCTGTGTCCAGTTCTGGGCCCCTCAGCTCAGGAAGGACATTGAGACACTTGAGCGTGTCCAGAGGAGGGCGACAAGACCGGGGAGGGGCTTGGAACACAAGCCCTGTGAGGAACGACTGAGGGAGCTGGAGTTGCTTAGCCTGGAGAAAAGAAGGCTCAGAGGTGACCTTCTCACTCTCTACAGCTTCCTGAAAGGGGATTGTAATCAGGCGGGGGTTGGTCCCTTTTTCCAGGAAACAACTGACAGAACAAGAGGACACAGTCTTAAGCTGCGCCAAGGGAAATTTAGGTTAGTTGTCAGGAAAAGTTTTCTACTGAAAGAGTGATAAAGTTCTGGAATCGTCTGCCTGGGGAGGTGGTGGAGTCACCATCCTTGGATGTGTTTAAAAAGAGATTGGATGTGGTGCTCAGTGCCATAGTTTAGCTGAGGTGGTGCTAGGGCATGGGTTGGACTCAATGATCTTGAAGGTCTCTTCCAGCCTGGTGATTCTGTGATTCTGTGATTCTGAGATAACACGAGCTCTGTATGTGAGGCAAGCAAATCCTTGAGCCACACTACCAACCCTTATAATTTTTAACAGCAGATTGGAACCATTTCCCAGGATCAACAACTTCGTGTTTTTCAAATGCTATATAAAGCAACTTGGCAGCAAGGCTAAGAGCCGAGTTTTCCTTCTCCTGGTAGGTCACTGCTGGTGCAGCAGCACTTTTACTGAACAGACAGTTTCTCTCTAGAGAAAGTCATATATTTAGTGTCCCAAATGGTAGGTTAGATGTCAGATTTAATTTGAAACCTGAGATGTTGTAATTCCAAATAAACTGGTGGCAAAGTATTTGTGTTTAAACAAGAAGACATTGATTTAATTGAGTTCTTTCCTTCTTCTTGGTCTTAATTATATTTAATGAGTAATGATTTACCTAAAAAAAAATTAAATAAAAAAATCCAAGACTAGCAGGATGCAGAGAAAGTTCCCTGTGGTACTAAAAGACAGAAAAAGTCAAAGATCCTGTCAGTAGAATCTTTATTCTTATCTATCCTCTTAACACTGCCCAGGGTATCATTACACTGTCTGCAACAAAGAAAAGTTCCTCTTCCCAGAGACTGAGACTGGAATTTTGATTTAATAGGATAGGAATGCAAATAACACACCTTGCAGCATTCTGCATGAGTAATTTACTGCATGAACCTTGAACACAGTGATACATTTTGTATTGCACTTATCCTAAAATGTCTCTGCATCTCTTCTACACACAAAAGCCAAAATCCACATGGCTGTTCTTACAGAAATAGCTTGGCCATCATAGAAGCTCATCCTTGTTTTACTTCCGTGAATCAGTTCACCGTATTTTATGCATTCCCATTATATATTTCAGAACCAGGGTCCTCATCCTGTGCTTCATTTGTATTCAGTGGAGATCTAGTAAATGAGTCTAGAACATAGGCTGTCCTAACATAAAATAGATGTTTATGCTTGCTTAGATATGTCCTGACGTCTACCAGCAGTGACACCTAAATACACCATGGCAACACAGAGATCGATGAGTAACTGCCTCAGATGCAGACAGAAATACTAAATACCATTGAACCAAGTTCCTGCCACAGCTCCTGTTTACTGTCAAGCACGGCCCTTCAAACTCAGAAATTCATAGATGCATAAAGTAGTCAAACAATTTCCTTTTCTTTGAATAGGTATAAAGGGAGGCTAATATAAGGTACTAACTTAAATCTTTTAACTCTTAGTGATCTATAGCCTTCCATCAAGGCAGTGAAAATTTTCTATCTGCGTAAGTAGCAGAAGTAACTAGAAAAGGTTTGGACATTGCCAACTTCCTTAATAATTTTCATAAAACATTGATATTGTCTAAACTGCAGTAAAAAGCACTGATTGACACTTCAAGGCTTCTAGTTGAAAGCAGAGGACATTGCTGCCTTTCTTTGTCCTGTGTAATGACTTGCAGAAGTTCTGTAAACCCATTTTCTGAAAGGAAAAAAATCATTGCCATTAGTGTCTTTTGGGACACCTCCTATAAATAGTTAAAATTTCCCTGCTTTACTCAGTTTAATTATTTATTTGGAGAATAATCACTTTAGATGTCAGTTCCATTATCACAGAAGCTGTAAAAGATCCCGAAACTGAAACATATGCTGTCTTCTTGAGATCAGTAACCTTAGCATTACAGACACTATTTTAATTGTTGTTTCATTGCAGAACCCATATCGAATATGAATGAATGTGACTCTCAGACTGTCCTAAGTTTTATTTTAGAAGAGCTAACAAAACCTGCAGATAACAAGAGGTAAAGGATTTCCCATTGCAGATGCTTGTCTGTGCCTGTCAAAGTCTTGTAGAAAATAATATATCCCTCAGCAGCAGTGGAATAGGTTAAAGAAATAGCATTAATGGGGAGTCAGTATAAAATGTGAATATATTATGACAGAATATTGTTATTGAGGCTAGAGTCAATGAGTTTGAATTGATTCTTTCCATCAAAACCTAATCCTTTCCTACATATGT
Source organism: Oreocharis arfaki (assembly GCA_013398015.1). Classification (NCBI taxonomy): domain Eukaryota; kingdom Metazoa; phylum Chordata; class Aves; order Passeriformes; family Paramythiidae; genus Oreocharis; species Oreocharis arfaki. Next base: position 197,750 of record VZRR01011746.1, read on the forward strand.
GTGCAAAGTACATGCCTGCCAAAACCAACACTGAAAATGCTCCTATTCATTACAGAAAGGTAAATTTATTTTTTAAATTTATTATATACTTAATTGATTTCCTGAGAGATTGCACACATCTGCCCAGTTCTGTGAAACCTCAACCTTGCCCACCTCCCAGAAGGACACCAAAGTTTTCGCTAAACATATTGTTGCTGTTAAGGACTTTCACAACATTCATCTCCTGTCACTGAACAGGAGAAAATGTGGACTGGGTCAGACTAAGGATCTGTCCAAGCCAGCAGCCAATCTCCAGCAGCAGCTGAAGGCAGATGGCCTGGGGAGAAAATTAAGACCGTGGCACAAAGTCTGACACTTCCTCTCCCAGTCCCTCAGCAGCCAATCATCCACAGCCCAGGGACTGCTGGAGCTGGGTGGGCTGTCTTTGCTCTTAATCACAACCCCTGGACATCCCACAATGTGCTGAGTCTTCCTCTCGAGCCATGGAAACATTCAGCTTTCAGGTCTTTTAGCCCAAGACACTCCATGTAGACCCATCCTCTCCAGCCTCTCCGCAGAGGCGTTGGCAGTAATTGTATTCTGTCCTGGCAGATTTTCCAGTCGTGCCTATTTAACCATTACAGCCTTCATTTCTAATTCGGTGCCACTCTTCCCTGTCACATTCTCTTCCATACGCTGCATATTTGCACTCACAAATTTATGCTTTGTTATCGTGTTGTCTGGTTTTGTATTTTGGTGCTTATGAACTCGGAGAGACTCTTTATTCCTGGAATACTAACTCAGAACTGCTGAATTGGAAGCGTCCAGGTTGCGCCACACAAAACTGGATTGTTCTATGGGCTAAAAGCAGGTATTTCCTTTTACCCAGAAAATCGACGTTGTCACCATCTCAATATTATTCCTCAAAAGATCCTTCTATAACACAGAGAGTAAGAAGGTACAGACTGAGGGGTTTATTTTATTACTCAGCACAGAGCCTACTATCTGCCCTCACTTATGTAAGGCCCACTTCCACACCTACCCTGTATCTTTAGCTCAGTTTGGCAGATTAAAACATTTAAGGCCAGGTTTTGTGTTATTTCTGTCAGATGCAAACTTTCTAATTTCTGAACATATAAAGTGTTGTTTTTTCAACCATATTTCAAGACTTACTATATTGGATTTGAAACCTTCTCTACTCATTTACTGTATGCCACTTTTTTTGATTGCAACCACAATACCATCTGTGCTGAGATTTGTTACATGAGGTTTTAGCTTTGGATATCAACTATTTCTATAAAACATCACTTTAAATCAATTAGTCACTTTGGACATAAAGATAAACTAAACAGTTACATCTATCTTCCTATGATTTTTTTTGCCTTTAGCTTTATGGTATTTTGAGAAGCACCAGATTTGCTTGATGAATGGTTGCCTATTTAATGATAAAAGATAAAAATTCTGTTAACAGCAGTCAGGGAAAAAAATACAGGGGAAAACTATATCACTCTGCTCATCATCATCATCATCCCGAATGAAGGAAAATATCCTGAAGCTTGGACTAGTTACTAGACTCAGATCTCCATCTGTCTGTGAGGGTGATATCAGCCATGGGACGACGACTGATGAAGATCCCATCCCCTGCAGCAAGCTGGTTGGTTTGGGAGGCAGGCCCAGATCTCAGCCAGGAGAAACTCCTGATGCAGAGGTGGGAACACAAAGTTACTGACACAGCTGAGCCGAGGGAGAGAACTGGGAAGGTAGCTCAGGGTCTGCATTTGTATTCAGGCAGGAATACAAATTACAGAGGCCGAAGACAAGCCTTTTTTTCCTTAAATCAAGTTAGAGATTGTCTTTTCTCTCTGCTGCCAACCTAAATGTTCAAAAATCGTAAATCAGGACCCCAAGCATGACAAGTCTGACTTCAAAAAGCAGGAACTTAAAAGTATTGGCCACCTTTGACCCTGAGCACCATCACAATAAGGTTTCTGAGGCCCTCAGGAACACCAGCATTACATGTCTGAACTCCTGTAGCTGCAACAGCTACAGACTTCATTGGAATTCATTTGGGGTTTTTCCCACACTCTTTTCATTGGCCATCTCCAATACAGTGAGTCTTTAATATCACACAATGCCTTGACACCAGACTCCCAGGGACCCCACTGACATTAGATAGCCATTCTAGGGTCTGTGGACTTCTTTGACCTTCACTGGGCTACAAAACTAGCCAAGAAACACTCTTCTCTCTGCTCTTGCCAAAAACATCTCCATGAACTCCCTGTTAATACTTACTCTGGGTTGGGTACTGCATATATGTTAAATGTGAGAGTTCCATCTGCGTACTCACAATCAGATTAATCTCATTTAAGTGTGGATATCTACGAGGAAGGAAGCTCCGACCTGCCAAGTCCTGACCAATGTGTAGAGCAGACACTGTGATTGCAGAGGAAGCTGGGCCAGGGAAGTGGTCTGGTTGAAAAAGTGACCTGACAGAAAATTACCAGATCGTTTACAACATTGGCTCTGTGAGGTGGCTCCCTGTACAATCCTTCAACTATTAATGTCAGCACAAAGGAGAGCTCAGGGACACAGAGACATCCCTTTAGTCTGCACTTAGACGCAGTTAGATTGCAGTCATGGAAACAAACATAAATTCCCTGAGGTCATTTGATAGTCCTGCAAGTTTTTCTGCCACAGTTAGAGCTCAAGCTGTTTTTAAAGAGACTGCAAATATGGGACAGGGAAATATGGATATTATACTTTTTTCTTTCTTGTTTTTTCAGTTAGATATTCAGATTACACACCCTTCAGGGCAGGGCTCACCCATCATCCTGCCCCTTCTGAAACAGCCTTATTTGGCTTTTCATATAAACACGCTGGGTAAGATGGAAAACATACAGAGAGGATGGTGTTGCTGCCATTTCCAGCAGAGGTCCAAATAAAATTTCCTCCTCTTATCATAATGAACAGCTGCATTTTGCACAAATGGGAGCTAGAAATGGCCCCTTTTAACCCATGGACAATTATACACAATGACTCCAAAACCACACCCATTAGCAATCAAGGATCCTTCCTGACTAAATCAGCCTAATCTCACTGTCCCTTGACGGAAAGTTTGCGTAGCCTGCAGGTCGCCTGCATGCTACTTTTCCTTCTTTCTCTCTGAATACATGCAGTTTGGACCACTGATATGAACTTTACAGGATTGCAGATTTTGGGGCATATCACTAAGAAACACGGGATTTGGGAAGTAAAAGAACAAGCCTTGTTGTTAGAGTGTAACAGTTTACATTCACCTGTTAATTCTCAAAAATCATGAAGAGTTGCCTTGAGAAGGCTGAGTCCCAAACAAAGCACACTCTGTGGGCCTAACTTTACTAAATGCCAGGAAAACAAAGATGTAATTTTAAGCAACTTGGTGCACGTAATGAAACAGAACCTAACCTTAAAGGGGTTTGGGGCTGTTTTTTCCCGAAATCTGACAGAAGCTGTTGAGAAAGAGTTTTAGTGAGAAAGCCACAATCTGGGGCTTTCCCAATACGTTGTTTAAAGACACTAAGTGTGAATGAAAGGAAATTGTAACCTCAGCTAGGTCCCCCTTGGTCGCTCCAAAGTGCCCCAGGCAGGCCAGAGCGGGTGTGCTCACAGGGCGCTCACCACGGCCTGTCCATGGGTACATCAGGCACACCTTATTTTTAGGCATATACCTGCATTTGTACTTCAGGACCACCGTAAATCAGCAGAGGTCTCTGGGTATCAGTGAAATGATAACATATACACCAAGCCTGTGTTAGTGACTTTTTGCTATATACCTTACATAAATGAGGATTAAAACTTCTTATAGACCGTTAAAGCTTAGGCCTTCATTTCAGACCAATGCAATGTCATATTTTGAAAAATAATTCAATAATTCAAGATTAACTCAATGGTTAGAAGTAGCTTAGTAAATATTTTTCATGAGAAATCTTGCCAAGTGGCATCTACTCACAAAAGCAGCACAGGGCAATGTAACCACATCTTTAATTTGCTGCCACTTCTAAGCGGGTTGGCTTGCCCTGTGCTTTTCTTTTACAGTAGCTTTGATTACACTTTTCTCGATAAAGTCTGCATCTGACAGCATGGAACACATTTATCTCAAACATGGAAAGAAATAACAGTAATAGGATCTCTTGCTTGTATGTGAGAGAGTGAATGAGGCCATAACAAATTCACCTATGCCATTATCTCTCTGAACAAAGTCAGAATTTCAGCTGCAGTGACCTCGTGGTCACAGAGATCACAAATTGCAAGACAGAAGAGGTGGAAAGAAAAGGGTTTTAGTTAGACAGTTGTACATTGCTACAATACATCCTGCAGTTGTTATATATCCAAAACTAGTTCTCTTGAGACAGAAATCAGGCTTCCTCTCATGCTGTTCAGTAGTTTACAAATTACAACTGACAATAATTCACACTGTTGTTCAACAGTAGAAAGGGAAATATATCTTAATTTAAAGACCTAGAAACCAGGAAGAAAATAAAGAAAGTGCCAAAAATACAGTCATTGCGAACTTGCCCAGATGAATTTGGCACAGCCCCTCACAGCATACAAGAAAAGGCTTTTTTAAGGGAGCTGCAGCTGAAGTCCAACAGAATTTAGTAATATTGACAGGAATGTTATGGTAGACTTGATAGTGAGAAGGATCAAGACTCTAACACATGTAGAAAAATATGCTTTGTGAACTTAACTAATAGAAATGTTCCTACATAATTAGTAATGCATCCAATTTTATTTGCTTTTGTCATTATACACTAAGTTTTACCCTGTTTGGATTGAGCTGTGTGACCTCTAAAAGTGGTCCCTGTCTTGTAGGGATTCCTAAGCTCCAAAATAGATCACGATCACATTTAGGCTCTTTCCAGGCTGCAGAGGCACAGATGTCTCCCCATAGTTTTGGAACACACAACTCAGACCTCCAACTCATGGAATATCACACAGTCATCAACACTACCAGAATTAAAAATATATCACTCTGCTCTGAATACCAGAGTCTAGATCTCTGCTGCTCTTCACATCTAACTTTTTGTGCCACCTTATTAAGGACTATGTGAGTATGTAATGTAATTTAGAAGAGCTTTCCTGCTCATAAAGCTATGGCATCTCTTGAGGAGTTAATATTTGTTCTGGGGATCAACAGGCACTCTAACTGAAATTAAAGATGACTTTTTCATCTAAAAAATCCTTTCTAAGCCTCATTGACTTAGTGCCCTATACACAATCTAGAGTTTGGAGCAAAAACAGAGAACACAGAGCCATGGTGCTGCTGAAAGAAAAAGACAGTTATTGGAGGGTTTTATCCAATTTGATCCTACTCACAGTATATCTCAATTTCACACCATGTTTTAATCAAAGTAAGCTTCTATGAATATCCACTACTACTTACTCAAATGCATCCTAGGAGTGAGAAACTCTCATGCTAGGAAGTGGGACCTAGCTATTAAAATAATTCTCATTAAGCAGCATAAAATTCAGAGACACATATTTCAAGGACCACTGAGTTAAAGGAACTGGGACACAGTAGCAGTGGCTAGGTATCTATTACCTTCCCTTAGGTAACAACAGTCACTTTCATAAACAGGTTACAAAGAACAGCATTTTACAGAACCAGATCGGGCAGGTGTACAGGCTGTATGTGATTTGGCCCCTTAAGTACCAGAAGTGTCATGAACCATATAAAAAGTGACCCCAAAGGGGGAAGGCATCACTCATCTTCGTGCTGTGCCCTGCCCCTCCCATGTATGGTGTTTTGAGGTTGGCTATTTTGAATGATGAATCTTTCCAAAGTCTTCAGATCCTCATGCTGTGCTTCATTTCCCTGAGGACACTGGACTGAGGGAAAATCCGAAACACAGGACTACTTACTGAACTTGCCTTTATGCAACTTCGTATTTCAAAGAATTAATAAACAATATCAAAAGTTCTATTATAAGGATGAGAACAGTATCTCAGGAAGTCTTTTTCCTTTGCAAGGCTAATCAATACAATATTTTAGGTATGCTACCCAAACCACAATCCCATATTATGCTGAAAAGGAAGGAAAGAAGAATGAGAGGTGTTTTCATTCCAATTTAACTGCTTCAAACAGTTTAACTGTTTAACTTCTTTTTCTTCTTCTTCTTCTTCTTCTGCTTTTTTTTCTTTTTTTTTTTTTTCTTGGTGATATGGTCTACAGTCCAAATCTGATAAATCAGAATATAATTAGATAGTGCAGGAATCACCACTACGAACTTAGCCAACAGGACAGTTTTTTTCAGGGATTATTTCTCAGAAAAGGATCAAAATCCCAGACGCATTAAATTAGGGGAAAATTCATTGTGTGAACGTGAGGAGGGCTGGATCTGTCTAGCCCGTACCATACTGCAAACACGACCACAAGCACTGAGTGCCTGCCTTGGGATGAAAAAAGATATTGAGCTTACAAAAGCCATCCATCTCCCCTTGAAAGCAAATGCCACAAAGGCTGTTCCACTCCACAATTCACTATTGAATGTTTTAATTCAGGTGGGCTCTGCCTCTCTGTTGTCACTCCTTCACACATGTGCTTAATTTGACATACAGAGCCAAAGATTAGTTCCACTAAAGTCCTGTGATTTGCTTAGCAGTAGGATCAAAAAACTCCCACTGGCTTCAAGTGTGAAAGATCAGAGACTGAAGGATCAAGCTTTATAGCAAGTAGGGTCAAGCAGCAAGTTCCCAATCCACAATATGAGACCTGGTTTTTATTATATATCACTGCTCTACTCTGAAGGACTCTTTCCAGTGTGACAGTTCCTTGTTTTTTTCTGAATGGCTGTTATCAGATCACAGCTTTACACTGAAGCTGTTTATAAATGTTCCTTATGACACTGCCTTTTTTTTTTATCAAGCCGTTTTTCCACCATGAAACAGGACATTTATTGTTCATATATAAGAGGCAATGAACCTGCAGAAGCAGCATTCATAAAACCAGGAAACTGTTTTTTCAAGCAAAATGACTAAATGTGGTGGACATTCATAAATCACTCCATATCATTCATCATAATTCCTGAAGTTTCATTAATTCCTAGAGGAAGGCATAAATCTAATGTGCATCTTAAGGAGCCAGCAGGGTGGCTTGCTCTCCAGGCATAAAATAAATATGATGCTCTCTGCCTTACTGAGGAGATGCAGGTTTTGCCTGTGTTCACAGCAGGAAATCGATGTCACTCAAAATGTGGGGATATCCTAGACAGCCCTACAGGCATCGCTTCTGTTCTCAGAATCTGCAAATGCTCGGTCCTAATCCTGCCCCCACTGAACCCAGTGGACCCTTTTCCCTGTGAAGCTCAGGCAGAACTATATGTATAAAGCCTTTAATCTACCTCTGGTTTTGAACAATCAGGTTAGGAGTGCAGATTTGATTTCAGAACTGAGGGGCCACCAGTGCCTGGGCCAGTGCTGCACATATCCCCTTGGAAGGGTCCTGGGCAGCTACATAGGGTCTGGCTAACCTGTAACAGCTTGGAGGATCACAAAGACAACATACATCTAGCAGAATCCATAAAAAAGGGTCAGCAACAAAATATTTTCTTTTAAATCAGGCAAGCTGGTATAAACAGAAAAAAGAAGTCTTTACAGTGAAGCCTGGTGCTATGCAAATTGCTCCCTGCAAATGCTAAAGCAAGTTTGACATCCTGTGGCCAGAGTCAGCATGGGAATAGCTCACCCTTTCAAGCCCTGGGCTTGCTCACTGAGGAGATTATCCTGCTCCTGAGGGCATATGTTTTTGTTTGAGGTGGGTTTGACAGTCTCGTGAGTGAGCATCCTGGAAAAAAGAATATAAATGTGCACACTAAATACTTCTGTCAGGGCATGACTAGGAGCTGAAAAAGAGCAATATCACTTGAAAGCCCACAGGGCATCAGAGGTTAAACACAGGATGGGTCCCAGAAAGTCTGTGTGGCCCCTCTGCTTGAGGTTATCCCCCGCCCGAAAAGAGGGATACAAATATAAATGGGGGACCAGAGACTGGAGAAAAAAAATAAAAGAACATACAGTGTGGAAAGACTAGTTTCTCCTAAGAGAAACAGGTGCAGGCTGAAATGTAAATATCTCTGAAAAGATAATTTAGTCATAATCATAAGGTCTGTTTAAAAGTCTGCTGCTTCTTTTTCCAGCCCACAGTTTCCAAAAGAAAGAAAAGCTGTCTTTAAAATACCTGTGATAATTGTTATAAAACAATCACATGTAGCAATCTTGGCTTATTGATGCACATCCAGTGCACCACATCAATCTCTGTAAACCTTTCCAAAGGTTTGTGCACATAGTTTGGAAGAACTGATTGTACAGCAAAGATAGCAATGCAATTTGTTAGAACTTAATTCGTAACAAATTATTTCTGTGGAAGGAGCAAATGATAACAAAAGGATAACTCTAGATTTATGGAAGTGAGGTAAGACCCAGCATTCCAGCTGCCCAGTACCTTGGGATAAGTCATGTTTGCACAATTTTTAGAATATTGGCTTTGAACTTTCAAGATTGTTGGCATACTTTTAAATGGAATAGATTTATTGATAGGTTTATTAAGATAGAATGAGTATTTATTTACTCTTGTTTTCTTTTCCAGAGCAAACAAAATTCATTAAAGTTATCCAACATATGGTATATGCTCAACCATGGCAAGGTTTTCAGGTTACACAAACAACCTTTGATTCAGGCTACAAAATGGTTATGTAGGTAAAATAACCCATTTCCACATAATCTTATTCAAAATACTCACCCACTGTGAACTGCTTTCTGGTGTGCTTGCTGGGGGCAGATATAAACCTCCTACCATTTTTGAATGGTAGAGAGTTTGAATTTACGAACAAAACTTTTCAACAACCATAATTTCGACCTTTTGAAAAACACCATATTTTACTCTACCTTAGAATATGCAGAAGAAGGCTAAAAATGAGAGAGAAATTCCAACATGGAGGACACAAAGCAATGAAGCATTTTGAGGATTGAACTACTTCATTATGTAAGTAGGTCTTGTGGGGTTGTTTGTTTGTTTGTGTTTTTTCCGGTTGATTTCAGAATATTGTGGGTTTGCTCCTGTTGGCTTTATCCCTCTCTAGAACCACCTGAAAGGTGGGCCTCAGTGTCCTCTCTCAGGACTAGCAACAGGCCAAGAGGAAATGGCCTCAAGCTCTGCTAGAGGAGGTTCAGCTTGCTCATCAGGAAGAACTTCTTCACTGAAAGGGTGGTCAGGGATTAGAATGGGCTGCACGGGGAGGTGGTGGAGTCACCATCCCTGGAAGTGTTCAAGGAACAACTCAATGTGCCACTTGGCCCTGTGGTTTAGTTGACAAGCTGATGTTTGGTCAAAGGCTGGACAGGATGATCTTGGAGGTCTTTTCCAACCCTAACGGTTCTGATGTTCAGCCCAAAGCAAATTCCTAACTGGAAGTTTTAGCTGTCAGAATAAAAAGTCATTAAGGATAGGAAAGAACCTGCTCAAATCTATTCCAGCTCATCATAAAATAAAGAGGATTTAACTCTTAGTAAGGTGGATAGAAGAACAGCAGAACTCTTTGTTCTTAGTTTACTAATTGAAACAATACATTAAATAGAGAATTAATCTACACAAAACATGTAATATATGTTAACTAGAGACAGAGATACCCCAGATGTAACGACACTCTTGTGAAAAACAAGGCCTGCCTCTTTGTAAGGTTTTTCACTTATTTCATTGTTTTAATAATTTTTAATTATTCCATATTAGAAAATTATTATGTGCACATCTTTACCATTATCCCTACAGTTGTAAATATGGATTAGGGCAGTCAGTGGAGAAGGTGAGTCTTGTCCTATCCAGCAATGCTCAGTCACTGCTGCTCCAGCCTGTGCAATGATGAGTTATTTAGACCCTCTATAGTTAAAGTAGACCTTCAGCTGTGCAGTTGATAATCAGACCACTGTCAGAGCCTGGGTTTCTTTAGCAGGTGTGCAAACACACAGGCACATGCTCTTCACTTTGCAAAGGTAGTTGGTGGCAATTACAATCAGAATGAGGATGTGCCACTCCAAATTTGTGAGCTGTTATTCATCAATACTTGCACTAGGAAACATCAGATTATTCTGCAAGATGCCGAATGTTCTTGTTGATTGAAACTATCTAAGGATATCAAATCAAGGCTTTTCTCTCTGCTCTACCACACCTGTTCAATTTCTCTTTCATTGTTATCACAACTGCAACAAATATAAGCACATTGTGTACAAAAGGCCCCACTAGCACTTCTAAAGATGAGAATTTGGTTTGCAAACTACCTTGATTTGTGCAGTAAAAATCTCAAGGGTACGTATATGTAACTTTCAAACAGCACCTTAGAACCACCTTAGACAGCTGAACAGCAATTAGAACCAAAATTTTGATGGCAAGTAGGCCAAATTTTAGGTAAAATGAGGTCTTTAAGAAGCAACCTGGCATCAAATACACATTGTTTAAATATGTAAACCATAAAAGCCACATTTTCTAAAAGGGCATAATCCTATAGCATGCCACTGTCAGTTCTTCTCTCATGACTCTCACATTTCCTCCAAGGTATTACCCCAGCCTTCCATGCCGAGCATGTCACTGCCAGACTTTGGCTTTGCCTTTGCCATGGAACACATGCACTGGCAGGTGCCTTTCTGATTCTGCACCTTTCTTCAAGACAAAAGCTGTATGAGCAGCAACAGTTGCACAAGCCAGCTAGCAAAATTGGGTGTGAGGGAAGTGGGGAGGACAGATGGGTCTGTTTTGGAGGGCAACCCCCTTGTAGCTCTAGTGGTTATGGTTTAAGTACCTTCTGTAGGAGTACAAAGATCTTCCAATGCATAATCCAGCCCATACCCATTTTGAGAGTCCTGGCTTTATCTATGCATGGAGCACACTGTGCAAATGGATGTTTAGCTTGTGAGAGACTATTTCTGCTCCCTGGCTGGGTGACTGAAGTTTTGTAACTAGATTGGTGATCACATGCAGTATAAATAACAAATACCTCTCCAGATGCATACTGAGGCCTGCATGCATTTATGCAATCAAAACACAGCATTGAGGGGAAAAAAAAATCAATAAAAGCTTAGGAACAGTGAAAAACCTGGGCTACAAATAAACAGAGCCATTGCTGTACTAATAGATATTTTCCAGGAGGTGGAATCTTGCTATTATATCATATCCAAAATACAGCAGGAATTGTTTCATGAGCTGACATCTGGCTGTAACAGCATGACCTCTAATACCATGCTGGACATGACCTCAGTGCAGGCTCAGAAGAAATTAGGAACATGACTTTGCTGCACAAATTAGGAGTAATATTTGTTGGCTTATAGAATGGGAGTGAAGGGTGATTCAAATGCAGATTCAAAATATCAGCAGTGAAATCTTGGTGTATTTAGAGTTGGCCTATTTAGCTATTTAACTGACAGCTGGTGATTAATGTAGATATAAAACTTTGAAATGTCTTTCTCTCGGAATACAAAGTTGATAGTGGTTTATGTTTCAGTTTTTTGGTTGCTTTCTCAAATGAGTTTCTAGAAGCTGAAGACCATGAATGGAAATGCTGAAATACAGCAGTTTTCAAAGCTTTCAGAATAGCCATGATGAGAAGTTGTTTTAGACTTTAATTGAATTGATAGTAATAGTGAAGAACAATTGTTTTGATTTGTTATTCACCGTATTTTGGACAACTTCTGTAACTGAATGACAGACTCGAGTGCATTTTTAAAAGTTAATTACCTGTTATCTCCATGGTGCTGCATTTTATACATATATTTTTATTTTATTTTTTTTCCAGCACCTAGTACAGTTTTCTAATTGAACCACTGAGTCTCTTATTCCAATCACTGTTTTTAATTATTGACACACAAAAAAATCAAATACAATGCTTCAGCAATAAATTAGCATCACATTAGAGGGAAATAATCTGAACATGTTCACTGATGTTGTTAGCTGATGACTTACTAACATGACTTCAATCTGCACAATGATGGCTGTTGAAATAACCAGTCCAGGTTTTCCAGCAGTTTGCAGGCAAGCTCAACAAACAACAAACAAAGAAAGGTGACTAAACAGTCTAAGATGAGAATAGGTCTCCTTTCAGGAGCCAGTCCAATGCTCACTTAGGCAAGAGGGCACTTTACTTGCATTTGCACAGGCAGTGGGTCAGGTCTTTACTAAGAGATTTAAAGCAGGGAGAAGCCATCCTTTTCTTGGTCACTCAAAGAATTTCCAGTGATGGACAATACAGATGATGGCATCATTTAAATCTGTGATAAGTTGCAGGATAAACTGAAAATAAAGCAAAAGTACTAGGCTGGAGACATGCTGACTTGAATGCATCCTTTTGAACCTAGCCCAAAAATGTCAGCATTAGGGGTTAATCTCCCCACTGATAAACATGCAGAGCCAGGTTACTGACTGGCCTGCCCTATACATACACACAGCTTTTAGGGCAGGCTATGCAGACAGAGATCCAGCACAGCATTTAAAATACTGACCGTGCACTTTTCTAGAGAAATTAAGGGGATGTAAGGGAATTAGGAGATGGGCAGACAGGCTGTGACCTCAGCAAAGCAGACACACCAGTAGAGCTCAGCCAAGCTGGAACTAAAGGGGAAAATGGGCCAGGGTCTTTCAGTGTTGCAGGTACTAACAAGCACAAACTCCTGCAGCTGCTGGGTACCAGGTGAGGGCTTACACACAACACTCTTCACAGAGTCAAGGCCTTTATCTGCTTGCTAAGATAAAAACCTTCAAAAGCATTTGCTATGTGTGGTAACACAATCCAAGATCATGTGCTCTCTCATCTTACAGCCAAACTCTCAGAAAGATGGTACATGAGAGCATTATATGCCGAGACTTCCACTGAAAATGAGACCTCATGAAATATGCAGGTCTCTGCACTGTGTTTTGTTCCTCATGCCATCTATTCCCTCTCCTATGAAAATGCTCCACTTCTGTTTGAGGTGATGTGAAATTCAGAGATTTTCTGTTTAGCACAGAGCCACTCCACCTTGGCAGGGTGTCATGCATGGCAGCTGGGAGATGTGCCAGGACACTCCTTTGATCTGCCAGGACCCTGATGCAGCTGCAGTCTTGGCAGGTCAGTACTTTTACAGGCACTGTGAGATGGAAGTTTTAATCTGCTTGTTCCAACTCAAATGTTAATGTTTTCTCCCCCCACTTTTCAATCAAAAACAATTATCTATGAAAAAACAAATTAGGTATGAAATTTCTTTCACCCCTTTACAGTGTTTTGAAATTCCTTCTGCACTGTCTTTTGGTTTTCTGCTCCATCTTCTTCTCTTCCAACTGCTTCTTGGCAACACAGATTGCCATGCAAAATATGAGCTCCTGAAGATTGCTCACTTCAATAAAATTTTAACCAGAAGCAAGCAAGCTGAGTAATTGAAATGCAATGTTTCAGTAGCATAATTGTGGGTTTGGTCTGGTTTGTTATTGTGAGTGAAAGATTCCACCTTATTAAGACAACATGGCTTCTGCCCAAGTGGACCAAGTAAGGCATGTGCAAGAACTTGCAAGAGGGAAGCCTTGCTGGTCTGGGGACTGCTGTGACATGTCCATTGCAAAAGGACACAATTCATTGTTTGCTTTGCACAGTAGCTCTTAAATCTCATCCCTGCATGGTGTGGCATGATCTAATTCACACTGTTTAATACTAAGAATACAGGGTGTAGAGGACTCACTAGCTAAAAATTAGGACACAAAAACAGTCCCCTGCAATACTCCTAGCAATTTAATTTGGCCTGGGGAAATTTTTGTCACCATTAGAGAACACGAAATGTCTTGGTTTCACAGAGTCTTCACTATTCTTCCTGTGACACAAGGTTTTTCCCTTTGAATGTCCAGCTTTTTTTTTTCCTAAGAAATCAGTTTTTCATTCCATCTAATGAGTGACTTTCCAGAAAAAAACTAGTTTTCCACTTCTTTTCATTATATAATTTGCCTTTCAGATAGAGGTGGTATTAAAAAATAACCTGACTTCCTATGGGATAAAATAGCTGAGAAGTTTTTTTCTTAGATTTTTACATTTTTTCCTCCACATATTCTCATATATTCAATTCATTCCTCATTTTGGTTTTTTTTAGACTTTATTTTCCACATTCTCAAATTATCTTATGTCTTCCTTCTGATGTTTCTATGTTGTTGCCCTGAGCTCTACAATACCGTGTGCTAACTGGATCCCAAGTAGGTGAACTGTACTCTTCAGGTTAGTTGGAGTTATGAGAGGGTTTCTAGCAGAGTCTCTCTCCCTCTCCCGCCTCTCTCTCTCTTTTTATTAATCTTTGATAACCCTCTTTTTGATCTGCACAGTACACCCTTCTAATTTACGGACGCTTTTAAACCTCAGGCATGGGATTACTTCATTTGATTCATGGAAGACCATGAGCAGTTCAAATTAACCTTTTGCTTCCTTGGGGAAAAAAAAAAAAGATACTTTGGGGATTTGGTTCACCTGTTGAGAAGGGAGCTGTCTCTTGTTATTTACTGAGATTGCCTCAGTACCACAGAGATGACTCATGCATACTCTGAAGGGCTTAGGTGGCACTGTAAATTCACTGCTGGACACCATGGACCCTGTCCAGAGCAAACTGAGGTCAAAAAAATCATTCCCATTGACTCCAGTGCCAAACCTACATTACACTGACTGCACTTTGTTCCCACAGAAATTAATGGGAGATGGTGTTTGGTATCAAAGAACCCTCGAAAGGTTACACTATACTGGTTTGTCTACTGAAAAACAACAGCATAGAGTGCCATCATCACACCACTGACAATTGTATCCTCTGACTTTTGCCTATCTGTTTACCACCGTTTTTTCAAGAAGATGTCCAGAAAGAGAGGAGATCCATGTCTAAAGCATGTGTTAAGCCCTGCTTTTCCACCAGCCCACTGAGCAGGCACAAAATTTAGCCCAGTAAAATGAGGAATGGAAAAAGACATAGAGACCTCTCGAAAGGAAAGCTTACCCAGGATGGCAGGTAAACGTCTAAAGGATTGATCTTCTGTATCTCACTCACTTCTAAGAGTGAAAGGGACTTTGTTGGGGTCTGCAGAAAAGAGCTAAGGAAAGCATTCACACAAATATCACTGAAAAGCTGAAAGAGTTTGCCCATGAGCAAAACCAGTGCGATGACTTCATGTCCTGATACATATATCAGAATTGGAGGGCAAGCTCTCAAGCGCTGGATGTGGTTGCTGTGTTTGAGAAACAGCTAAATCAGAGGTTTTTCAACCCTGTCTCTGTCTGTCACACCATAGTGCTGACAAAATAAAACAAGGCAAGGGGTGAAAGAAGAGCAAACACTGACTTTTTTCTCTGCTTCTCTAAGCATTTTACAACAAGAACATGGCAATTAGAAAATGAACCCAGAAACTGGGTTAGTATTACCTTAACACTACTTCCTTTCTTCATGAGTTTCTCCTCTGTCCTCTTTAGCATTCAGAGACATATCTGATTCTTTAAATCTGGTCCAGAGCCCTGGCCTAATTGTTTAACTGCAAACTATTTTACATAGCTTGATTGTATTGTTCAAAAACTATCCCTGTGCACACCATTTTACAAGTCTGCAAAAGAAGCCGCAGACCTAGGAGGGCAACAGCACTTTGTGAGGGTTTAATACAATGCCACATTGTGTGCACCCAGCAGGGCAGATCAGGGCCGTAGCAGAAGCTCTTTCTTTTACAGGTTTTCCACTCAGACCATCCATTTTCTGCCTCCAATAGCATAGGTTGCCACTACGTAAAAAAAAAAATCTGAAAGCATGAGAAATGTCAGGATGAATGTTGTCTTTTCATCTTCACAGAAGCTGCTTCCTGGCATTAAATTTGAGTGCTATACCCTGCATGGCTTATCCTACTTCCTTGCTATAGCCTACCTGCCTCTTTGCCTCTTAATGAATCAGGACTCAATAAAACCTGGCTCGGTCCATTGTACTTGTTCACTTGTAGCTAATGATAATACACAGGGAATACCTTCACCTGGGGCTTATTGTGCCATGTCACAGTGCAGATTAGTAGTTCATACAAGACTATATAAGAATTCCAGTTATCTCATTTGAGCACCATTTTCTTGCTCTTGATCCCCCAGTGTGTGGGTGTTTTGCACCAGGAGGTGCTGCTCTGTTAAGACTGTGGTAAGAAAGCCTCTCAGGCTTTGTGGAGGACAATTGAATGCTATTTATTAGAGCTGGCATTGCAAGAAGAGATTAGCATAGAAAATCTTGTGTCCTTCTAGATAGTAGAAACCATGAGCTGTTTAACACCCAAGGGGCCTCTGCCGTGTGTGCAGCACACCATATCCATAAAAGAGATTCAACCCTTTGTCATTTGACTTCTTGTGTGACTTTCCTCCACAAAAATGACTCTATTCATCCCTTCCACTGTCAAACAGCAAGGGTGCTCGCATGACAGTTCCTTGCTGCACTCCCAGATAAAGGCGAGGCCGTGGAAGTGAGGCAGTGGTGGAACAGAGCAGGACCTGCCACAGACTCCTCTGCTCGCAGAGTTGTCCGTGTTTATCCTGTGGCCGAGAGCTTTGTGCAGCTCAGCACAGCCCTGAAGATCACAGTGTGTGTGCAGCACAGCAGAGTACAGCAATACTGGCAACACACAGACTGGAAATGCATTGGCTCTTTCACATTCAGAGCTGTGTGGGACACAGAACCAAGCCTCCCTTGCTTCCTTCTGCTTTGCTTCTCTGCAGAAGCCAAGTGCCCTCATAAATCAGTCTTCACAAGTTCTTCAGGAAATGACTCAAATTGCCAAAGGGACAGAAGAAACAGCAGTAACTAGTGACACCAAAAACCACACCTGGACCTTCACTATCAGCAAAACGTGCAAGATTTATAGACGTTACTGAGCCAATGCAGAAAACACAGCTGAAGTCATCAGCCTTGGGTGAAGTAGACTTACTGTGCTGTGGCACTGATGGAAGATTTTGCTTCAGGGTCATATGATCCCAGAGGTTCCAGAGTTTTTAGGAAGAAAATGTCTGTAACATACACATATGGCCCTAGTTTTAAGCTGCTGTTCTTTATCTCCCTACCAGCCTAGTGAGGATAACTAGTGTGTCGAGACGTATGAATGGATTATACATAGCCTTAAACTGACAAACACTTGACTCCAATGAAAAGCATAAGATTTCAGCACAGTGTAGAATGGATGTAGGAAGAAAAAGGACAAGGAGAGGAAAGAATGAGGTATCAGGATGGCTCATTCTCTTCTGCATAATTTGAGTGACTGCAGAAGACAATGCGTCCTACTGTCACCCTTGCTACCTACAGTAGTTCTTTAAGTTTAGTATGCATCCCAGCTAGCAATATCATGCTTAAGGCCAGTGCAGTTAAAGTGGAGCAGAGTTGAGATAGCCTCAATACTCACAGTCAGGTACATTAAAGAAGATGTACGGGTGTTTATTTGTTCCTAGCAAAGGGATAACCCACCAGATGTCAGGTATAAAACTGTTTAGTTGCGGCTGACCTCCCTTACAGAATACTACACAGCTTTGGTTTATGGGGTAGCTGTGGCTCAACCTTGTGAGTCATGACTTCATCCATTTTTGATGAACAACTGCTGTCTTTTCAAAAGTTATTTCAGGAAGTGGAAGAATGCTGTCTCTCTTGCAATCAGAGACCAGACAGTAGTGTCAGTCACACATAGTCTTATTTTCTAGTAAATAGACCAGAAAATAGGAAAGAATAACATGAATATTGCCATGTGCAAGCATAGAAAATTTCTATTTTTCAAAATTGTGCAACGTTACTAGAGAAATCAAGGCCAGAATCACATAAATCCTCAAAATCTCTGGTAATTCAATATTACCACTTTCTTAGAACAGTGGTTCTAAGAAAGTGTGACATTATATACAGGTGCCCCAAAAAGAGAGACAAAGCAGCAAGACAAGCAAGCTGCTAGTGAGCAGAACTGCCTTTATCATCCACTTAAATTACATTCAGCAATGAACAAGTCAAATTGCCTGTGCTTGACTTCACTGGCAGTGTGCTTCAATGCAAACACAAGCACAAGCTGAACAAGAAATGGACTCTGTTGCAGTATCTACAGCTCTTAGCACAAGCTGCTTTGCCTGAGCACTTATTAATTGCCTGCAAAATCAGGGGAATATGTTCTCTGTGTGTCAGCTCAGCATATATTGTACATAATTGCACATTTGAGCCACACGGTTGTTTATGTCACTTTGTAATCACACTAATAATTACCAAACAAACAAGTAATTCAATGAACAGTAAATGTAACATTTAATTACTTTATTAATTTCCACATAACGTGGAAGAAGGAAAATAACTGGCTCAATCTATAATTCCACTGTGCTCACAAACCTTATCTTTATGCAGATATATGAGAGAAATTATCAAAACACAACACAGGAGATGCACAAACATAACTCAGTGTTTGCTTGATGTTTTTCATGTTGGCATCTCTCCTGCATGGAGCTTTGAAAATTTATCCTATAATGTCAGGCAACTTCAAGGCATCCCGAACTTCGAAAATTAAAAGAAAAAAAAAAAAAAAAAAAACTGTACTGAGATACAAATTCCACCTTCTGTCAGGAACTTACTGATTAAAAAACTCTTTATAGGTTAAGCCAACCATTACATTTTTATGTTGCTATATATTTCACAACATAAAAAATAAAATATTTTCTCCATAAAACCTTTCAAAACCGTAAATACTAGCACACTCCACAGCTCCAGACGAAGTTGCAATTTATTATTTATCTGGTTTTATATTCTGCTATGGTATCTTTTCCTTTTATAAGCCTGGCAAGTTTCCCACAGAAGTTTCTTCGTCAGCAGTTGTTTTAAACTATAGCACTTCATACTCCATGCTACTGTTATGCTGAACCAGTCCTCAAGAACTCAGTAGTTTTTAGCAGTAATGTGTCTTGGTTTGGGGAGACACAACAAACTCTGCACTTAATGAGCATTAAGCTTTTTAAAATTCAAATGCGTCATTCTGAACCACACCTGAATTCATGCTGAGCTTGATTTTTTTCACAAGTGTTTCTGCATTCACACTGCATTTGATAAGCATGCACAAGACAAAGCTCAAGTTTTCAGGGGCAAATTTTGCCAGACAGTTGCATCCACTCTCAGGGGAGAGCATGAAATCCTGAACTCAAGGTTCTCTATCTGGATCCTGTCTCATCTAGAACACGAGCCAAAGAATGGGCTGCTTTTATGGGCCAGCAGAAGTGCATTTGAAATCTCGGTAACATGGAAACACATAGAAAACCCCTAATGTCCATAAGGCTGCTTCTCCTTGAAAGCGCCCCTGGATGTACCCGAGCATTGTCAGAACACACAGTCTTGCCTGGGGAGTGCAATCACTCCCATCACTGCCCATCTCCAATCAGTCACCCCATCATGTGCTTGACTGTCAGTGACAACGGCAAAAGGCCCAGGCCAGCTCTCACAGACAACAGGCTGTAATGGTCAGAGGATTCAACCAAACCCACCTTTGTCCTGGCCTGCAAGGATCGGGAAAGAACTGGTTATTTGTGATTTCTGGAAGTTGAATAGTGATCTTAACAATTCAATCTTTTATTGAGGTTGCTATTTAATAGCAGGGAAAATATGGAGGGGTTAGCACCTCTTAAACTACAGCCTGGACCTACTGTGCAAATAACATACCCCAGATCAGAGCTGAGGTTCACCTGTGCCTACACCAGAAAAGGTGCTTCAGATCAGCCTAGAAGCTATCTCCTCTCAAAATAAATTTTTAGCTTATCTATTCACTTATAAAAATAGTTTGTACTTGGTTTATATTTTTCTGAACTTTCAGACATTCATTGACACTTGGCCAGCTGGATACTTTACCAATGGATGGAATAAGAAAGTAGTGAAACAGAATTAGTATGAAAAGGCTTTAGTGTAAAATGCTTTGCTTTGTCCTTGATGCTTAATACTCATATCTTTCAGCTCATCTAATTTATTTATTATACTTTCACATTATCCTTCACATTTACTCTGACACACAGAAATTCTTAGGTCAGAGGATATAGTACAATTCAAAGGGTTATGAACATAAAAAATGCAGTAGAGAAAAATGTAAATGCTCAGATTTTTCTTGATATTTAATACTCATATCTCTCAATTCATCCACTGTATTTTTTCGACCTCCATCTTATCCCTCATCATTGCTTTGACAGTAAAAACTTCTTGTTCATCAAGAGGTATGACTTTGTGCTGAGTACTGAATAGCACTCATGCTGCAATTCCTAAACTTATCGTGGGGCTTGGAGCTGGAGAAACTGCTTCTGAGAGAGGAATCTGAGGATTTTGTGCTGTTACCAACAGCCCTTTGGCTGACTTTAGTTTTTAAGAGCTAATTTTCAAAGTTCTTTGACAATGTATCTAAAGATACTTTACTGCTGATCTAAAACCAAGCTGACACAAAAATCTCAGTAATTTCCTGAAAGAGAGAACAAGAAGGGTCTCTAGAACTGAGACAGTTAATAATAAATACTGCTACTCCTATGAAAAAGAAAAAGTAATGAAAATATAATAATTTGACTAAGACAGAATGTTGAAATGTTGATAGAAATCTAACTTACATAATACAAAGACAAATGCAAAGGATTAAAATACCATATAATTTTGAAACCATTACAATATGCCTGAGTGATTCTTTATTAGGGAGTCTCAAAAAAGCATGTAATTTCATCTTCCACGAAAGCTGTAATCTCTCTACTGGGTGTGTTAAAAATGGCATTTCAACCTCCCCGGCGAAAGTCTTTGATTTTGTGAGTTTCTGTCAGGCTGGTCTCATTACTTTAATGCATTTTGTACGTATTGTAATAACAGAAATGTTTTAATGCATTTCTTCTCCGATCAATCTGGACAGTTATCTTTAAATCAGTCTTGTGTAACGATAGGTAAAGAAGTTATAATTGGATCAAGGGGAACTATTGGCAATGAAGAAGCATTTAAACTTTATTTTGTTCATTTCCCTGTAGAAGAACTTGCAGTAATAGGCTTCTGAAAACTACTCCTAGTTATATTTTTTACTTCTTGACTTTTAGAAAACACTTATGTGAGATAAATGAATTTGGAAATGAACATGAAGTGCAAGCTATAATGCATATCTCCCTCACAAATCACTTGCAAACCATTTTTATAAAATGCAATTAGCCATGTACAATAATGGCAGGAGACATACTTCTGAACAACTGGAAGCCATCATACTCAACCTGTCAAGAAATAGCCTCCAGAGAGCATGGAGCTGCAGAAGAGAAACCTCACAGCTCTTTAAAGTGAGGCTGATTTCCTAGAATTATTAGAATGAGGAATTTCGTTTGACAGGTGGCATCACCACACTTTGTACAAAATTTCTGACTCAGTGTCATGGAATTGAATCTAGTCAGAAAATTAAAACTCTGTGAGGTCTTGGGAAGCCTTAAAGCTGCCATTTTTTCTCATCAAAGCCGGGTCCCCTCCACTGAGGTAGCTAAAATATGTCACTGAGTAGCAGAGCATAGTGTTGGAAGCAGGAGTTGGGTCTTGAAAACAACTCATCCAGCACAGTGGCCATATCAGCATTGAACCATCAGCAGTACTTGGAAGCAAATACCACCACTATAAGGGTCTCTCCAATTTATATATTCTTTTATATATAACGGTGATGACAACCTGATGAGATTTAACCTTCTATCTTGAACATATAATTGAAGAAATAATAATAAATTACTGAATATAAGGATATAGTGAACTGCCATTGTAACCTACATAAAACTCTATTTCTGTGAGCCTACCATCATTCTGATGAAGTAAATAGCTTATTCATTAGAGAAAAAGAAAAGCTTGAAGCTTTTAGAGTTCAGCTGGGCATAATTTACTGATAGTAGCAAAAAAAAAAATAGAAAAAGGTCGAATTTTCTACTTAAGCAGAATCATCAGGCAATTACTCAGTGGTACATGACACAATACATGAAACAATAAACTGTCCATTGTCTCCAGAAACAGAAAGGTTTACAGGTTTGTGTATATTAGCTAACACCCTTAAACTGGGTTGAAGATGTGTGAAACAGAGTCATGGGTTCAACCCTTGGCCATTTCAGAAGTCCCCTGCTCCAATGGCCACTACTTTCAGTGCTGTAATGAACTATTATCCAAATGAAATACTCAAATCCGGTTTTAGACCACTGAATACTTGATGCTCACCCACACCAGGTTCCTTTTTGTGGTTTTTTGCCAAGCATTTATGTAACCTCTTGAGTGCTCCCTGAAAGGTTCTTGGACAAATGCTGATCAATAACCATAAAAGGATTTTAAAAGAGATAACTTAACACTAGCGCTCTCTCAGAGCTGGCAGAGAAAGCCAACACACACCAAAGCCAGTGCTCAACCTGATCTAACCGCAGTAATCAGACACCTCAGCTGTGAGCCTCACACCCGTGGCCTCTTGCTCAGCAGGGACAGGTTTAGCCTTTGGCTTAACCTCTGGCTAAAAGCAGTCTGAAAGAGCAGACATGTCACCTTCCTGAGCACTGTCATTTAATTCCACAGATTCATATTTCCTACCATTAGGGATATGCTGTATAATTTACAGGAAGTATCACTTTCAGAATCTCTGTTGTTCTGACTTTAACAGTTTTCTGATGTTGCCAAAGAAGTCTTTCTTTGCCTGGAGGCTGGCAAGAGGTTATCAAACAAGAGGTCTTTTGGATCCACTATTTAGCTCTGATGATTTGGCCACTTACACCATTTATTAGGACAGAGAACTGGGTTTTGCTTCACTTGAAAATTGCTTTATCTAAGCCAAAAGTTACACTACGGGCTCAAATGGACTCCTGACCGGTTTGGTTGGGCTAGATGTACCAATCCTAATTGGGAAAGATCATTAGGAGATACCTGTGGAGCCAAAGAGGAAGAAAACTATCAGAAACCATAATTCAATGTCAATGAGACAAAATCTAAAGAAAATTTTACTCTGTTTGAGGCATTTTTTGTTTTTGTAAAATACCAGATATCAGGCTTGCAATGGCAAGACTCAGACTCAGCCCAGTGTTTAAACTGCCAGGATAGTGTAGGAGATGCCTAAGTACAGTCAGATGCACATGGAATCAGTACTTTTAATACAAAACTTGAGCAGCAGAGCTGGTCAGCAGAAAATTATATTAAAAACTAGGTAATTAAAAAAAAAATTAGAAAAAGAGGAGAAAAAAGAAGGTGCCTAAAAGCACAGTCTACTTCTTATCTCTTTATTTAAGACTACAGTGCCAGGTAAAAACTCTAGAAATTATCTGGGTCAGATTTGCAAAGGTGTCTGGTCAGCTGCGATGCAGGAAGCAGCTGTGTGCGAGGTGCTCAGAGCTGAGCGAGAGTGATTGACTCATCCACATCTACTGGGGCCAACACCTGAGCTACTGGGGCCCTCTCTAAAGCACCTTTTCCAAATTACCATGTATTTTTGCATCTGGCCACTTTTTGACTCTGAACTGCTTAAAGCTTTTGAAAATGGAAGCCAGCTCCTAAAATATTAAGCATCCTTGAGTGAGCAGAATTTTGCTTTCCTGTTCCTGAACACAAAGTACTGATGGATTTGACTTTGTAGTGTGGCCACTACATCCACAGGTTCACTGCCATAAACCAAGCTAAAATGACTGCTAGTCAAGATGCTTTTTCTGCTCGTTGTATCTTATAGTTAGCCAAGATTATGACTCCTTTATATATGTGCTTTTATTTGTACAGCTGCTGGCATAGCAGGGGCTCTGTAGACACTGCTGGTTTGTTGGTACATTTTCATGTACATTGTACCAATTTCATGTTTGTGTAGCAATCCACAGGGGAGAAGATAATGGTTTTGGAGTTATATCACTTCTCTCTTCCATTTCTAAGGAAAGGAAATTCATTGGAGAGAAACTGGGCTCAGAGCAATAAGTTATGGATCAGCAGAGCCACGGGCCTAAAAGCAGCAGATCAAACTGGGGAGAGTAGCCCATATAGACATTTTTATTTTGTTTTCTCAGCTAGAGCATTTCCTGGATCTCCCTGGGTGGTAGAGATGCTGGAGGTAAGAGAAGAAAGACCTTAGCAGATCACTTAAACTGTCCATGAAACTGTGGTCTTAGCTTTTGCTAAGTGTCTAAAAGGCAAAGATGTGATTGAATATGGAAGGAGGAAACATCAGAGATGCTCTGTGTGCACTTCCACGAGGAAGTGGCTATGTGTATAGGTGAGATCATTTCTTTTTAATGTTTACATCAATTAATAAAAGGAACACCCTGGGTTCTATCAGCTTGCTAGGTAAAACATTTCTCCTTTTACCATGGATTAAACCGTATCTTTACACACCCAGGGAATTTTTTCATTTTGCTATATTTCACAAACAGTTTAACTCTAAGAGTAAGCAAACATTACTATCTTTGCAGAATAAAGATTGTAATTACAAGAAATTTAAAGAGCCCTACTTGATCTTTAAAAACTGCATGCTTAACAGTCGTATTTATGACTGCAGACACATCAAAAATTCTATACATTGCAGGTATTTATGAAAACTGTGATCACACTAAAAATCTTTTCTGTCTTTCTGCTCTAAATTGGGACAATGCTTAAGTGTGTGTGTGAGCATTGCACAGATATGAAAACTTGTCCTGGTTTCTTTTCAAGCACCAATGTATCCTGCTACTAAAACATGAGCAACTGAGATTATCGGTATGTAAGGCAGCCCCTACTGCCAGTTTAAAGAGAAAGGTGGGAGCTTGAACATCAATTTTTCTAACTTTCTTAGCCAACCAACCTTCCTGTGGAGAGCGTGGGGGAAAAAAGCCTGTGTCAATTCCCTGAGCATTAGCTCGTTCAGTACACGCCATTCCTTTTCCAGATGAACAAATCACTAACGCTGTCCCCTGGGACAAAGTCGTGGGCCTTGGCAAGGTCCAGTCCTTGGCAAACTGCAACAGAACTTTGGGGCACAGAACTGCAGGGAGCAGTCACCCTGTGAGTGGTTATTTTCAGTCTTCTCTTCTTGGGAATGCAGAAGACCCTTTCTTCATACTTTAAAATGCTGACATGGGCATAAATCCAGGATGAAAACTGCAGCACAAAAGGGAGATGTTTCATAAAGCTATAAGTGATTGAAAACAGGGAATTACAATGCTAACTACTTTTCAATGTTAATTATAGAAGCTGCTACCAGGCGTATTCTATATATACCCACCCTCTTTGCTAGGAATAACATGAGCACTTTCTGTGATCCTGTTATCATACTGAAACAAGAATTCTCAACATTTTGCATTGTTAAGTGTATTTTGATACAGAAATTTGTCTCACATATGGAGCATTTACAATTCAACAGAACAGAAAAGGCTTTTTCTCTTCATGACTGTGTAAGATATCTGAAGTAGGGTAAATATAGCTGTGTTTTATTTATTTGACCACCTCTTAATATCCAGAACTGGAATCTTTCTTGCACAACTTACCCTCAACAGAAAAAAGTTTGGGAATCTGCACACATTTAAACTAACATTTTTCTGACTTTGGGGGTATTTCTTGAGCCCAGTTTCATATTTTGGTACGAAGAGGAAGCTGGGTTCTTCACAACCACATGGACTCAGCAGGAGAACAAGAATACCAGCACACAGAAGTGGTACCTATGTTGGTGCCAGACCACAGGCAGGGCTCTTAATTAACTATCTAGAGTGAGTTTTCCTCTTTTTTTGCATCTTTGGGCAGTTAGTTCAAGTACAATTTGTACATTCACTGAGGATGCACTGCTGTGATCCCATCAGGGTGTGCTGTGGTAACAAGGATGTAAGGGCAGCCCATGGCCTTCACAATATTTTTCATAATTCTAGGAGCCAAAATGAATCATTCCATGAATTTCAAAAATAATATTTTGTAAGCTCTTGTTTTGTATTTCCGAGTGTTTTGAGTATAAACATGGAAGAGGGGTTTTAGGAAAATGAAATTTTGATTGTATACTGGTAAGTCCAATTTAAAAAATATGAAAAAGAAATATTAAGCTTACAGCAGGACTTCATTCTCTAATCTTTGGCAAGACAGTCTGAGGTAAGTTATTTAACAACTATCTTATTTAGACTCTTAATGAAAGCTCTATAGTCTGTATGTGGAGTATATTCTCATTTTTTCTTCTTCCTTCATACAGTCAATTCAGCATGATATATGTTGGCTGTAAATATCTTAATATCTTGCTACCAATGGAAAAACTTACATAAGGGTGGTTGATCTAAAAACTGATAACCATTTCAGCCTGAAGACACGTTCTTTTCCCTCCCCCCATCATAAAAATATTATATTATCCTTCCTTAGAACACTAAGTGCAGTGATTCCCATTGAGTTGGAGAACCCTATTTGAAAAAGTCATAATTAAATACGTGAACCCTTCTCACATTGCACTCTAAAAATGTCAAGAGATATTTCTGATCAGCCCATAATTGGTCTCTCACATATTTCCTATGTCAAACATTTATAACTAGCATAAAGCTCCTTGTAGACTATTTTTGCCAGAATTAATATCACAGTTTTGAAGCACTATTGCATAAAAACAAGATCTGTTTTTTTATTCTATATTCTCATCTTATGTAGCACAGAGGAGGAAGAAATCAGTTTAAATCACTGTGATTTAATGAAAAGATATTGACACAAACACAAAAAGTCAGCATGAATTATGTTCCTAAGCCTCTTTATAGCATTTTAAAGTTTTATTCTCAACATGTAACTGTTTTACTGGGAAAATGTTAATAGCAACATGCTCTGAGGAGCCTGCAGCTCTGGGATGTTGGACACAATCTCCCTGATTGGTATCAAAAATCTGACTAGAGATCAAAGCACGTGCATGCACACTAAGCTTAAATATCAGTTAAAAACAAGGTTAATTGCTGTATCAGGCTTCTCATGAGGTGGGAAGGCTAAACCAGAATGGAACTAATTTTGTTTCATGAAGGGTTCACTTTTTAAGGCATTTATTAGAATATTGTTCTCAGGTCACATATGAGAACAGTTTTCTGGTCAGACTTCCATAGCAGGTGATGATTTCTCAGACAACTCCAAAATGCACTACTTTGAGCAAAGCAATGGCTTTTTTTTCTTAACAGAAGTGATTAAATATGACCTAAAATTATTAGAACCCCCAAAATGGGGCATTTTTTAAATGGCAGTGAAGAAATACATATGCTGTATCATGGAGAACTTTCATGTCATTTCCTTCTCTCCTCTCTAACTACTATGCTTTTACATAAAGAATTTTGTTCTTTCCATTTCTAAAGGGACTTAATAGCGATGTACCTGAGAGTATTTTCCAAGGAATTTTACTTTTTGAGCATTTCCATATACTCATAAAACTATGAAGATGATAGATTTATAGTTACTGTATACTACCAGAATAATCCCCAAAACCTATTTTAAGTCAATGTCTGTTCTGATTTCTCCCTAATCAGGTATTTTTTTGTCTTTAAGCTGTAGATCCATGAAGAAAAACACTAGCAATTGCTCCCTGGAGTTAACACAGTGCTTCAAAGAAGGAGCATTTAATTCCCATGAGTAGAGAGATGATCTAAAGAAATCCTGTAAATGATGAGCTGAAAAGAAAGAAGCATTTAACAGTGCAGAAATAACAGGTTTCATTGTTCTGGCACCAAGAAACTGTGCTGTGCAGTCTGGAGCTCCATCTCCTGGTGCTTGTCAAAGAACTAAAACGCTTTCCAAGTGTCTCCTAACCTAAACACAGGCACCTCAGTGCACCCAGGCCAGTTTGCAGGGGCAATTGCAAGGTCCCTCACCCCACAGCAAATCCAGGTTTAGCTTCCTAGCCCCTATGGACAGGGAAACACAGCTTTGAAAATGCTTCTCCAGGTCTCTCTGGGCTCACTGGAGCGGTCTACCAGCTCCTTCACTATGGGCTGTGCTTAAATAGAATTATGCTGCATTCAGTGAAAATCGTGGGAGTTTGTGCACATCGCCTCTCACAAGTTTTGGGGAGGGTGGAGACTGCAAGTGCGCAGAAGCACTGTGAAAAACAATAAAAATTAGGCACTCTAATGTATTTCTTCAGTTCTTTATTTGTGAGATGCTGAAGGAAGTGTCATTTGAGAGTCAGAGTATTGTCTAGTAAATAACTATCTGAATTTCTCAGTTAAACTTTTTATTTAAAAGCTTTTTAAAATATAAATATTAAAATATGTATCAATGTATAATTCTACATATAAATTTTACCAGAGCTGTCAAAACATGATTGCTACTTTACAAAATACCATGTGGCATGGGAAATACCATACAGGTAGGTGAGCCAAATATACAATAAACAAGTGAATGTAGTACAGGAGGGAAAAAATGGGCCAAGGTTACAATGTCAGTTGGAACAATGTCACAATGGGAGGTTAAGCTAATGAATTTTGTCTATGCATCAGCCACAAAAGCATCTTTAATAGGAAAAACACCTCAAACAATTCATTTCAGGAATATTTCTGAATAAGAAAATTGACATTATTATGAGTATTGCTTATTTTATTAGAACCGTCTTCTGTCATCTGGCTGGTAAATGTACCCATTCTTGTTATACTTGTATTAATTTTTCTTCATGAATAGATTCAGAAGTGAATAACTCATCATTTCTTAAGAAGGATCATTATATAAGTCACTTAGGATGTTTTTGCTTCTATTTAAGTATTTACAAGTAAATAAGCTATTTTATTCAGCCAAGCAAAAATACTGTAACTAAAATACATTGCTACTGCTGTATGGTAGCTGGATCATTAATTTAATATAATGGCTTCATTTTAGATACAGGCTTTTTATCAGCAAGCCCAGTCAATCCAATAGTAAAGTTCACAACTCATCTATTTTTGCTTTATTTATTCATCATTTGCAGGCTTATAGGACCACATGGAAAGCTAAATCTCTTCAAGAGAAGACTCTAATGAGAAAAACAGAATATACAATGTGGGATGGAGGTTTCTTTGGGAATGAGTGGTACCTGTGAGCTGCGTTCAGTTCAAGTACCTGTCACTTGTGCACTGCTGACCAAGTGCACATTGCCCTCCCCATTTCATTTGCTATCACAAATTATTGAATCCCAGTCCTGCTTTGTTATCTCAGTGTAAAAAGGTATCAACATTAGCAATTTAGGCCAGTTTACTCCAGATTTATCCCACGGTGAGAGCAGACTTTAACCTGTAAGTTGGTATATCTGTACCCAGCTGCTCAGTAAAGCAAGGTGCACCCATGTCTCTTTCAGAAGCTACTCTTAAATTTCATTGACTTAATAACACATACGTTAAACATAAAGAGAAAAGAATAAATATGCAGGGGAATATGAAGGGAAAATCATAATGCCATGAACAAATATTATTAAAGAGATTTTATAACATTTTTTAGAGAGGGAGTAGCATACACTTGTATCTACTCTGAAGTTTAATCACATGTAGTCTTGATCTTAAAAAGACAGATAAGAATTGATTTGGGACTATGAACTGCCTCTCTTTTGAATCATTATACAGCAAATTCCAGTAATATGTGTCCATCCTCCCACAGGGAGCAGAAAATACTAGAAATCACTGGTATTACGTATGTGGCAATTCTGTTAGAAACTATCATTGCTACTCAAATTATTGCAGATTCTTATTACAAAGCACATGCCTGATCAATAGCAAGCTTTTATTAGTTCCCTTACCAACCTTTCAACATATTAGACATGACTGATATCGTAACTTAAAACTTGTCAGGAACAATGCAGAAAATATTCAAAGCACTGGTTTAAGTGGGAAAGTTCAAGTAGCTGTGCTTTTCTGTTCTTTTCTTGCAGCAGTCTGATAATACTTTAATGGACTCTGGCCTTAAGATCAGACTCTGACAACACACCAAAACATAATAATTCTTGTGGGTGAGCTTGCAATTCCGCCCTAGTATTTCTCCAGGCATTTGTCTCTGTGACTTTGCAGGGATCACGTTCAGCATTCACAGCTGCAGGTGACAGAGCAGGCTGGTTGATCTCCATCAGGTTAGTCACACAACCTGTAATGATTTTCTCATGTGATGGTATAATTACAATTTATGATTATTTTTACAAATTAATTATTGCACAGCCTGTATTTTTTTGTCTGTTGGTGCAGCCATGAGAGAAATGCAAGAGGTTTCAGATTTCCAACTGAGATTACAACTAGAAGAATGTAATTAGGCCTGTATCTTAAAAATGAGAGCAGAGGGCTGGCTCTGTTGTTATTGAAGGAGGATCTGCTGGTCCAGCTAGTGCTGGGTGTACCTGGTCCCCAGCAAGGGTGTGCTGACTCTTACAGTGGTATCACGTGCTTACAGATCCACAGAGATCATCACAATCACTGCCTTTTAAAATAAGCCACTGCTTCAAAACACTTAGAGCCGAAGCCCTTGTAGGTGTTTATGATTCTGGAACGTTGTTGCAATGCAAATACAACACCAAACTGAGCAATCCTGAATGAGATGATCATTTTGCTAAACGTTCTCTAGGATGGATGAAAAAGCTTCTCATAATTCAGGATCTCCAAAGTGCATTCCTTATCCTCCTTAAGTTTACTTCCCATATCAATGAAGATTTCCAGCTCCACATCACAAGGAATTTCAATAGCATGTTCTCATTTTCTGTCACATAATTGATGAAAATGTTGACTGATATCTAATGCCAGCTCAACCTTTTCACAAATAGCTCCTCTGCAACCTCATTATTCCCACTGTTTATGACTTGCCATTAGCTTCCCAATAGCCAGAATCTTACCTTCCTTACTATCCTTGTGATGTTCTTCAGCTCAAACCACACAATCTCATGAGATGGATCAGTTTCATTAGTAGGACATAGAGAAATTAGGTCTATCATTTCTCCTGAGCCCACAGACCAGTTCTTCTCACCAAAGAAAGGCAGTGGCATGTTCTGCCACTACTGCCCTTGGTGAATCAGTGGTGTACTCCGTTAATTATATTTCTGTGATTTTAATTAGTCGTTCATTGAAACTGCTTTAAACCTGTATGGTATTGAGTAAGACTGAACCTGTATACCAGTATATCCACTGATGCAAAACAACCTCTAACCTTTCCTTCTTTCAGGTTCAAACTTCCAATGTCAGACTTGGGGAGAATCAAGAATTTCCACTAACTATGCAGTTCACCTGCAAACTTAACAAAACAAGTTTGTGTTGAGGGTTTTCTTCTTGTTCCTGTTAAATTGGCCTTTTGAAGACTAAGGGCTTGTGAGATTTGCATGTTAAAGGCTAAACTCTTGTTATAGTGAAACTGATTTTTTCAAGGCTTGAGGGAGTTTGAAGGTAAATTGAAAAGGAGAGCCATGGAGTCCTTGTGCAAGTCATTCACCTTGCAGAGCTCTAGGCTGAGAGAGCTCAAATGCCACTCTACTTAACAAGCTCAAAACCAACTCATTTAAATAACAAGCACAAAGTCCACTTGGGATCCACACTGAGGCATTTGTGGATTGTGCAGCCTGAACTTCCAAACAATATTATCTGAAGAAAAAAAAGGAGTAATTCCTTTTTTAAAGTGGTAATTCAGGGATCAAGTCTCAAAAGCATTTGAACATTTCAAGGACTATTGCTATACTAAATTGTTCTTAACTACATGTATTAAACTTTAAAAGGAACAGAATACTGTTTTCAAATTCAAATTATTAGCTTCATGTCTCACAAGGATAATAAATCTATGCATATTCTTGTCACTTTAGCAGAAAGTACAATATTTGTGCTTTAAAGATGGAAAGTTAATTCTTGCTAACAAGTGATGGAGAAGATATCTTGATGGCTCAGAAATGATACACAAGAACAAAACCTAAAACTCCTATATCCAATACTGATCTGGTAAAAAATATTTTGCAGAGTTAACACTCAAATTTCATGGACAAAAAATGCAACTTGAACCACTAAATAAAAAGATATCACATCTGGCTAGTGAAGTCCATTGGTTCAGATCTTTGCTTACTGGAATGCCACACCAGGTGATGCTATATATTTGTTCTATCATTATAACTTTCTCGGGTCTTTTAAAATGCCATAGTTAGACTTCAGTGGAAGTGTTTGCAGCTGGTTTGGACACCTCTTCATATTTAAAAAGTCTGCCATTACTAAAAACCAAAGCATTTTCAACAACACGAAAGAATATTTGCTAATGTTCACAGAACAACTTTACATTTTTAACAAAAATATTTATCCATAAGACCATTTAGCTTCCTGTTAGAAATTCACATATTTCACCCGATCACCATCAGTTTCGAAGATATTTAGTTCACCAAAAAAGGAAGATTCTAATTTTGCTTCTTTAAAAGGAAGAAAAATACATACTTTAGAAATGCATCCTGTGGCCTCTAAGAGGACAAATTTTACAAAAGTCTCTCTTTTAAGTCAACTGAGTCCATAATTTTGTTGGGTTTTAACAGGATTTTTATTGATTCAGAAGTGATTTTAAAATCCTTTTTTAGATCTGAATGGTATTGTTACTCAAAACCGAAATCATATTCAAGAAACAAAAAGTGAGCAAGATCCCCAGGGATATGTTAGTTCCTACGATGACTTTTAGAGTAGTTATGTTAAACTGAAATATCATTAAGTTAGAACTAGGCACCTCCTTTCTAGCTGTTGTAAAATGATGAATGGTGCAAGAAATATACGTAGATAATGCAAGTATGTGATTTAAGGCAGAAGCTATAGGTAAGAACTGAAATGCCTGTTTTCAAACTCAGCTTCAGCACAGCGTAATTTTTCCCTATTACTTTTTCAAGTTAGTTTTAAGACAAGTCCTACAATTCATATACAGTTAAAGCTCCCATTCAGGCAATGGGAACTTTGCCCACTTCTAGGAGTACAAGCTGCAGCACTTGGCCCTAAGAATTTAATATCACTGTAATGACTCATTATTGAATGTTTAGTTTAATAACAACTGCTTATTAAGTGTATTAATCTCAGCTGATGAAAGCAAAATTGTTTCGTGAAAAGCTGTTTTTCTTTACATTAGTGTGCAATTATTTAACTGAAAGTTTCAAAGAGACACATCTAATTACAGTGCTGCTTTAAAAGTATTTAAGCATCAGTTATTAAAATATCATTTGAAATATGCTTATGGACCTCCTGTAGTGTTGTTAAAAAGCAAAATTCTGGTTTCAGATTATTACTTATAATCGATTTCCTTTCAATTCTTACCAATTTCTTGCAAAACCTGGTTAATGTACAGGACTGAACTGTTTCCTGTAAAACAGAACAAGAAGATGCGACAATTTCTGTGTGTGCAGAATGTGTTTGTCTATGCTCAGGCTGAGATTACTGACTGAAAATCAAAATTAGTGATGCTCATCTACAAATTAAGAATCCCTTTGCTGAACTGGCATTTATGGGGAAAGCATGTAGTATCTATTAATACTGAAAAAAGTCTGCCAATCAGTTCTCTGTAATTAGAGAAATAAAGAATTTATCTGCAGAAAAACTAATTCTGCTTGCCATTTTGCCTCTTCAAATATTTGTCCTCAAATTACACATACTTGCCTATAAGAAAATATCAACATTACCTTGATTGTTTACTGGTGCTTTAGTCATCTGGTTTTTTTTAGGGATACTTGTTCCTCCATCACATATTTCTAGCAGTTTATGGATGACAGACAAGCAATGCATATCTCTCCTCAGGAATCTCTGCCAAGCTCTGTACACCTGACAAGTATGAAAAGAACAGAGAAGGTATCTTTGGTGAGTAAAGTAGCATGTCAAAAGTCTACTAAAATTCTGGTTGGTCAAAGACACCTAAGACATCCGGATAAAAGGAGGCAGAGCCCTGAGCAGGAACATGGATGGTAACAGCCAGGTACTTTTCCAGCAACCTAATTCTGCAAAGAAAGGGTGATGAGGTAGAGGTGCTTGTCTGCTGAACCTGAGCAGGGACAGTAGGAGTCTGACAGTTCCCAGCCTCTGAACAGACTCTCTGCCCTATGGCTTAGACACATAATAACTGTCCTTGCTGAACTACTGAAGCACAGCTTTTCAGTCTTTCACACACACAAGACAGGAAGTGTGCCAAGCTGTGCCACACAGGCTCCAGCCAGTCCTTGCCTGGGGCTGGAAAATTCCAGTGCTGGAGCCCCAGGGAAGCTCTGTGCTCCTGCCATGGCTGTGCCTTGTGCAGGACTCCTCCTGCGCTGGAGCTGGTGTGGTGGGAGAGGGTCCTGAGTGTGATGTCTTTTATACCTTCAGGAAGAGGAATTTTCTTGCTTTGATGTCCCCTCCTACAGACCCACTCTCCAATCCCCACTCAGGGGACTCATGGTCAAATGGGCTCACCCTTCCTTCCTTCCTTCCTTCCTTCCTTCCTTCCTTCCTCCCTCCCTCCCTCCCTTCCTCCCTTCCTCCCTTCCTCCCTTCCT
>VZRR01011746.1:232173-308459 GCA_013398015.1 Oreocharis arfaki
CCTTCCTTCCCTCCTTCCCCACTTGATGTTAGTATTATTATTCTTTCTGACTTACACAGTAACCCTGTCACTTTGTTTTCTTCTCTGCCTTCTTTTTCTTATTTCTCCTGGGGAGATCTCTGTCCTCCTTGTCCAGGGCTCAGGTTATGTAGCTGTGTGCCTTCAAGGTCAGTACATACTCTGGTTGCTCCAAATACAGACAGAAAAGTTGCAGACAAGGAAGGAGTGCAGGAAAGCTGCAGGGTGGCTTGAGTACTTTCAGATGGAGTTAATTAGCCATAAACCTCCCTGGACTGCTCAGCCCGGGGACAGGCTATTGGCTTGTTCTGTAAGATCTCTTGTCATGCTGTCAGCTCTGTGTAAGTAATGACCAAACAGCAAAAGCTCTGAGATTGTTGCCTCTTTCACAAACTGCCTCCTTCATTCACTTTGCTCAATCCTCTATTTCTGCATCCATTTGTTTTTCCCTACTGTAGCAGGGTTGCATTTTGTCCTCTGTTTGTATTGCTCCGCCAGAATCAAGGCATCAGGCTCTGGCAAGTATCAGAGTTCATTAGTGGGGCTGTGGGTTGCTCCTTCTAAAGAAAAAAACAATGATGTGTCACAGTTCTCGTTCTTTACTTTACCTGGACCACCACAGCTGCAGCAAGCCCCACCTTCACGTGACAGGCACAATGCTCAGCTCCACACACATGACATATTGGACTTAGTTTCCCCAAGTAGAATAGTCACAATACAAACACACAAAGGATTAAATATCACATGTGAAAATTTCAGGGTTAATTTTTCCAGTCAGATAATAGCACAGTGGAAATACAGGTCATTTTCTGTGCAGGAGAGCTAGTACAAAAGTGGTAACCAGTGCAGGAGGCTCTACCCTTTGTTTTGGCCCAAAGGCCTCAGTGGTGTTAGCACAGAGATTCTGGATCCATCACTGGTCACCAACACTAAAAGAAAAAAATATAAATTAAGTCTACCAGGTCTAAGACTTTATAGTGTACCAATTTAAGAGTAAACTTCCTTGACTTGTGATCTAATTGTAGATTTATAGGATTTGCAAACCTATTATTGTATCACTAGACCTCGTGAAGGCTTCTTTAAATAAAACACAGGAAGCAGTTAAAAAAAAAAAAAAAAACCAGAACAAAGTTTTTAGTAATATCATAACACTTGCTTTCCCAGTAAATAATTATTAGCCTTCTGCTCAAAAGTTGTCAGGGGAAGAGCAGTTGGTGTTAAGGCAGCTCCATGGCAGGTGTGCTTGGGAGCCAGCTGTCAGACTAGAACTACAGTTGCATTCTATTTTCTTCCTCCCAAAAGTATCTAGATACACGAATACTGTACTTCAGAAATTATCAGATGCTAGTTTGCAAGAGATGTGTCAAACATAGCCTGTAGCATAGGGAAAATTCAGCATTACGGGTGTGTGTGTTCCACACTTCCTTGGCCAAAGCGGCCTTTCTGATTCCTTGCCTTTTGTCTCCTAGTTCTGCCTGCGGTAAAAAAGGACTCAGAGGAGGGAATAGGAAGAGACTTTCAGTCTCCTATAAAAATCCTAACCTAATCACAGTGCTGGTGCCTCTTTAGACCCCTACAGCAGGATCGAAGGGGCTCTTAGAGGTGATTGTGGGCAACTCCTCCACACGAAGAGCAGAGCAGCAGAAGGAGTCCTGGGCCCTGCTGTGAGACCTAAGCAGGCCTAGCACAGCTATCAGAGTCTCTGCATGGGGACCCAGCAGGGGAATGGCAACAGCTCTTAAACCCTCCACAGGACATTAGAGATGAGTACTAAAAAATACTAGAAAATCACACAGGAGTACTTAAATATTACTTGATCATTAACATAGTAATTACATCAGTGCTGCTCCTGCCTGATGCCATAATTTAGGAGGTTTCAGCATTTTCATTATAATCAGTAGCAGTTATTTCCTGTGGTTCATTGCCCATAAAATGTTAACCATAGGGGAAAAAAAAGGAGACAGAGACTTTGCCATGATGGCAATTAACATCCACTGTGGTGTTTGTGCCTCCCTGAGCTACAAATCACTCTGGTGGGTGCTTCATCAGGCTTCAGGGGGCCACAAAAGGCACATTTTCTCCTAAAAGCTTTTAATAGAAGCTTTTAACTAAGATTTTTAATGGAACCTGTTCTGAGGAAGTAGGACACTTTTCAACTAGGCCTGTGTCTATTTTTGTTTCTCTTTTTACCAATATTTTAAAGACAAGGTTCTGTATTTACTGGGTTATGTGGAACATGCAGTAGTGCTTCTACAATAATGTGGACTCAGCTACTGTGCAAAGTGCATTTCTTAAGAGGCTATAATTTCTGACATAAGCATATAGAAAGTGAACTATCAAGCTCTGCTGCCATCAAAATGAAACTTCAAAAAAGTTATCACATATGAATTTATGTAACAAGTTCTCACACATTTTGCAAATGGGAATGTAAATGATGGTTCCTATATAGCAACCAGATTGCCTGATTAATTAATGCATTACAAGGGAAAAAAGTTTTATGTTTAAAGCAAGACTGGGTGACTACCTCCGTGCGTTGGTTTTTATGGTTTTGATCTGATCTGGGCAAAGAATCACATTCAATCAACTCGAATTGTTTGTATTGATCTGCATAGCAGATTGGGGGGAAAAAAGATATATTGTCTCACTATAAGCTTTTTCTTGGTTTTATTTGCTTTACAAGAGAGCAATATTTCTCTGAGCACAGATTGAGTGCAATGGCTCTGTAAAACTGCCCAGGAGGCTTCTGCAGCACCATTAGAAGTGCCATGTCTCTGCTCAGAAGCTGCTGAGAAATACTTTTGAGGAAATGGAGTCCCCTGGAATATTATTCCTACAGCTGCCACGATGAACAACCCCTTGAAATTCACTTGAAATAATTCTGGGATGTGGTGACTAACACAGGAGCGTAGTGAACTTCCCCCCTAAAACATTCTTTGACATGTGAACAACTCCTTTAGAAATTAAATATCTTGGGAAATTGCTTTAGATGAGAGAATTAACATTAGGATTATAATTGTTGGGTTTCAATGTTGTGACACATCGGGAGGTTTTTTTTCTCTTTTTCTCCCTTTTTTTCTTTTTTCCCAGCCTTCCTTGCTTTCTGGGCTCCAGTTTTCCAGGCCCATATTGTGGTTGCCTTGAATTCATCTGTTAAATGAAATTACCCTGCAATCACTGAAAGGAGCGGTTGGACTCAACACAGATACGGGCTGTGGCACACAAGGAGATAATTTGGGAAGCAATTGTGACTTAGGCTACAGTTCCTCCTGTTTTCCCTTCACTTGCATGAGCTAGGGAAGAGGTGGGGTGCAAAGAGTGTTCTCTCACCCATTCTCAGGATGCAGCTGGCCCAGGCTGCCTTAGCAGATTGGGTTGCTTTGCCCTCCTTTGAAGAGGGTTTCAGTGGCTAGGAAAGATCACGTTAGCGAGAAAGGATAGGCTGAGCATGGAGCTAATTCTGTCCTGCTCTGCACAGAAAGCCCAAGCAGTGAGAATTCACAGACCGTTTATGCAACACCCTTTGCACAAGAGCAAAGGTGAACCTTCCTGAGAATATGTAGGAATCTCCCCTCAAATTAATCCATGCCATCGAGCTGCTGTAACTGAGAAGGCTGTTTGTTCCCAACTGTTTAACTTTGCCACATTTTGTACCTCCTGCAATGACATTTCATTACTGTGGAGTGACAGCAGCAGAACCACCATGCAGCTATCAGCAGGAAAGGAAATTAGTGATGTTATGATTAACAAAATAGCTCTGACTTAGCCAATGCTGAGAAGACAGCCTCCAAAGGAATCAAATACTGCAAGTATCAGGAATGAACTATCAGCACCACCCTGTGGTTCCCTTGCTCTGTTTCCTCCTTGTATGGGTCAAAAAGGAAAGGATGTGGCCAGGCAAACTCAAAAGAAAGAGCTTTGTTTCCTTCTGGATTTTGGCCTGTCCTGTTTCATATGGCTGATACTAAAAGCTTACCCTTCTGCCCTCATGACATGAAAGAAATCCAAAAAGATACTTAGAAAAGACAGGAGGTTTTGTGGGACTTGAAGCAATAATGAATATGTTAACAATGCCAAGGTTGTGGGTTTGATCCTGGAATGGGCCACTCACCGAAGAGTTGGGCTTCATGATCTTTGTGGGTCCCTTCCAACTCAGAATATTCTGGGATTCTATAACATCCTTGTCTGCAGCCAACATTCTCCCCAGTCTTCTTCATGTCTGCAGCTCTTTAAATTGTTCCTACAGGACACTGAATTCTGATGGCAAGCTTAAGGAAACACAACTGAAATCTAATCATGGTTCTGTCATAGCTTTTACAGATTTCCTCATTCTTGTAATCTCTTGATTCAGATAATTAACTGAAAAATGGGTGTAAGTGTGAAAGAAAACCTCTCCTATGAAATTCAACATATGCAACAAGTCCTGTCATAATTAGAGTGGTTTGGTTGTGCAAAGCAGTACACAAATGCTATCTTTATTTTAGCAGAGTCTTCATTAAGATATCAAATTA
The DNA here is from genome assembly GCA_013398015.1 of Oreocharis arfaki. NCBI lineage: Eukaryota > Metazoa > Chordata > Aves > Passeriformes > Paramythiidae > Oreocharis > Oreocharis arfaki. The sequence goes on from VZRR01011746.1 coordinate 236,700, forward strand.
AGAAAAGAATTATACTAGTTGCATATCCTTATGGTGTAATTTTCTCTGATACAGCCACTACTGATGGAATTTCAGCTAAAATAATGGACTCATATGAAAACAATAAATGCCATTCAAGGAGATATTTATGATGCATCAACAGATGCAAGGCTATCTGTGCCTCCCCCTATACAGCTTGTTAGTTAAAACGATCAACAAAATACAGACTGAGCTTCCATACCAGATATTTTTGTTACTAAAGAGGAAAAGTCCCTGTGTATATAGGTCACCAAAGTAAATTCAAATGTTTTTTCATTTTCTTCTCTCATTAACAAGTCCTTCAAGGATTTGACTTATTTGTGTATGAAATTCTGTTGATTTTGGCTGCATTTCCCTACCTTTTCAGAAAATCAAAAAGCGATCATTGGACCAGCCAGCTCAGCAAACTGTCCTGAAAAAAAGACATGTCACCAGCAAGTATTAAACATGAACAGCTGGGATCCCAAAACATCCTCTTCCTCACCATAAAGAACAGGGGAATCTGTACCAAGTGATTTTTGTAAAAATTCAGGTTTCTGGACTTGCTTCCTTCACGCACTTCGAATTACCTCTAATTTGTTTGAGTTCAAACAAATTTGCTTGAGTTCAAAAATTCGTTTGAGTTAGATAATTTTTGGGGCAGTGTTGTGGGTTTTCTTCCCACAAGGAAAGAATGAGAAGGAATCCATGTAGGAGTCTGTCGAACTGAGCGATTAGTTTAATACTGCTGAGATTTTATTGTAATATTAATGATGTGTTACGGTGCCTAAGGTCCTGGATAAGCATAATTTATTATTTTTAATCTAAAAAGTAAATAAATACAAGAATCATAAGAGAAGCTTCTCCTTTAATCTTATTTGTATTGTGGCATAACCACAGTCATAATAAAATTCAAATATTTTATATATTCTTCCCATTTAAGAACCTACACATATCAAAACTCTGATTTCACTCAAACACTAAGGAAAACATCAGGATGATGAAATTTATCACCAAAGGGTGTGTTGCCACTCTACTAGTTTACTGTGAGAGTAAAGAAGGGATCCAGGGCACCACATGGAAATGAAGCTACAACTTTCCCTTGATTACAAGATACTGACTGATATTTGAATCGTGTTTGCACAGCAAACCAGTCATGCATATCAAAACCAGTCCTTCTTATGTCCTTCTTATTTTATTTACACATTTTAATCACCACAATACTTCCTTCAAACTACTACATATCGGCTTTTAAAGTGTAGTCAAAAGAAATAATTAGCAGTTAATCTAGAAAAATACATCTAGAAAAAGAAATCCAGCTCAAGGTTTACATTTTTTCTGTGTTTTCTAACCTTAAATTTGTGGAGAGAAATTTACTGGTTTCTCATTGCTATAAGTTTTGGGTTTGGGGTTTTTTTTTTTTAATGTGAATAGAAAACATGCGGCTGTTCATTGTCATCCATTTTATACATTTTGAAAACCTCATGGGCATTTTGAGTGCAGGTGTACGTTAGTAACTGGTAATGCAGATGCCAAGCATGGCCCTTTCTGTATTTGTTGGAAACATGGAATTTGGGGATGTAATCTGATCCTTCATTATGACAGAAAAACTATAACAACTATTCAATCAGAAATAGTTTTACAATTAATTTCATCATAGAACTGGATGCATTAATATATTTTACCATATTAGTTATGTGTAGGGAAATAGCTTTTGTGCACCCGTTCCTAAGGCTTACTCGATTTAATGCCATATCAAAACCAGCCATTCAAATCTGAGGGGAAAAAAATCGACATAAATGCTTTAAAAGACACAATTCTCTAGTCCATGATGCTGTATTCTACACACAGCTTTTTCATCAAGCTCATTTCAGAGTGTCTCAGTATCTCCTTCAAGGAAAATTCCTGTAGAACCACTGGGAGTTCTGGCCACTTAAAAGACAAAGAATTGAACAGAGCTGAGCCACACACAGAGGTTTGTGTCATCTAAAGTTGGTCAGTTTAGTTGAATTGGTTCAAGAACCCCAGTGGAAATTTAGGCAGATCAAGTTGTCCTCTGTTTGGGTAGAGAAAACCATCATCTGTTTAAACTGGTCAAATCCCTGAGTTTAAGCAGGGTCTTTATCTCTCTTTTTTTCTCTCGTTATTCTCACCTTTGGAGAATTTGGCTAGTGTGAGTGCTTCCCATCCCTTATGGCTAGAGGCTAAAGGACGAGGTGCTATAGGAGTATGCAGGGCTACAGAGCCCTAAGCTCGCATTTGTACATTTACTCGCTGTATGATTCAGCTTATTACAAAACTCTTTCTTTAAAAGAAAGTTCTATTTCTCTATTCCCCCTCTTCTTCCCCTCTTTGTATTCCACGTGCTTAGGAGTGGTGCCACATTCTTGCCCTGTACACACGGTGCTGTGTCTGCAGTGAGATCAGACTTCCGATTATGCCCAAAAGTTACATTTTCGGTAATTACTTCACACATCTATGCATGTGGTTATCTAGCTAGCTGAAACCCAGTTCTGGTCGGGATTATTTTTCTTTCTCTGGTCTTAATGGAAAGATGCAAGGAAGCAGCTTTAGACTGACTTTCAGAAATGAGTCTGTCTTATCAGGAATTAGTGTTCTGCTGAATTTTGCCAACAAGGCCGCTGAAGTTTGAAGAATATGAGATGCTACAAAGCAGCCAGATGGCACATGTAAAGGGAAAAGGTGGTGGGGGTTCTTCTGGTCTGGTGTGATTTTCAGCAGGTACATAGTATTTTGAATGGAGAGCTTTTTATCGTTCAGATACATTTGCATTGATTCCCTCTGGAGCTGAAAACAAAAGCAAGCAACCAAAATGTCAGTCAAGAGCTAATCAACTCCTCTCTTTGGGGAAGCCAGGATATAATCTCAAAAAAGCTTATTTTAGCACTGCTTATGCCCAAATCCTGGTGAGGAAGATGGTGCCCTTTGATGAGTGCTACACACTGGATGGGAGCCCCAGCCTCAGTTTAAGGGTTTGATGTTCCAAAAGCTCCCCCTCCCTTACCTTATTTGAATGACCCAAGTATTGCCACACTCCAGGGACAGGGTGAAATCTGAATCTTCTGAATTTTCACCTGCCACTGGACCAAACACATTTGCAGAGTACATTGACTCCAGCAGCTGCAGGTGTTTGCACTTTGAGAGAGAGATTATTTCCTTCACAGAAAACAAGAGTTCATTAAGCACTCCTGAATTAAACTGTAAGTCCAGCCCAAGCTCAGTGCTGCTGAAGGGTGGTAAGGAAACACCAGGCTCTGCAGAGCAGATGGGCTTTCCTACCAGCTGGCTGGCACCCGCTCCAGGGAATGCTCAGCAGGCAGAAAAGCAGCTGAGGCACAATTCCCTTCAGCTTGTGCTCAGGGCCATGCTGTACCCTCGAGAGGCAAACAGCACTGACAGTGCCTGTCCATGTGTGGTTCAGAGTCACTCCGTTCCTCTAGAGAAATGGAGATTTAAAGGAATGACCTATTCCTCAACGTAGTTAAGCCAAGCCTACCGTACTCTCTGCTTTCCAAAAATACGACAGTGGGGTTTCCTAAATCAGAAACGCAGAAACATGTGCAATCTCATGGTGGTAACTGCCACTGTTATCCATCCAAGACTCCCAGACCCATCTCACATTTAGTGAGAAAAAGCAAAGAACCAATGCTTCACTTCATTATCCTCTTCTCACCTAATTTTCTTTTAAATTTCATTTTCAAGCCTTTCTGCATTGCAGAGAAGTATGTGTCAACAGACCAGAATTAAAAAGGTGACAAACTGTGAAGAATTAAAACTTCTAATTTAACAGATGAGCAACTGCAAATAACAAAATCTCAGACAAACACAATTTTAATGAAAGGTGACATGCTGGAGACAGGAAGTTTTCTCCCTCTCTCTTCATCATGTAACAACGAATTAGTTTAGGAAGCCATACAATAATGCTGTGAATGCAATAACAGATTCATATCTTGTGCTGTTAGTTTTGTTTGCTTGTTTGCTTTCTGAAACCATCTATGACACTTCTTTCGTAAGAGTATATTTTCTTCACACTAAATGTGTCAACATTTGTTCATGTCTGGACTCGCTCTCATTCTTATTACGATCAGGTGCAGCTCTTCCCCTCCTCAGCGGAGCTTTACATTTCAGCTGCTGAGGGATGGGGGAGGGCTGGCACTGCAGCAGCCTTTCTGGAGTTTTCTAGCACCTTGTGATGTAGAAAACTGACTGGATAAATGTTGGCCACTTGCTTTTAATGAAATTTTCCAGTGTGGTGAACATGGACATAGATGAACATACTGAACAAGAACATTGCTTTACTGCTTTTAGTAGGGCTACATCCAGGCCAATCATGAACATCAGTGGGTTCCCTGAAGTCAAGCCAAATCCATAACCAATATAAAGTAACAAACCTTTGTAGAAGTTATTGAGTAGCTACACTGATTTATGTCAGTTTGGGATTTTGGCCCAGTCAAATGTACTCTACCTATTTAATACATGAATGCAGTAGTCTTTGAGCACACCCAGCAGTGGTTTAAAAAGCCAGCAGAGTGTTAAAAACTCCTTTCAACTAAATACCACTGCCTCCCTTACTCAAAGGGTGTCATTTAGATTAATGAGTTTTATAGGCAGTTTGCCTGCAGTTGGGGAGCATCAGTGGCTGCCTCTCTGAGGATCACACCAGAAGTTTTCAGATGTATGCAGTTAACCTCAAGTAAGCACAAAGAGAGGCTGAAGAACTTCAAATTACTTGTTAACAAAATAATGAGTGTACTACACAGCAGGTGGTCACCGCATGTAGTCTTAGGAAGGCCCTAACTTGGAATGCATTCTCATATTTAAGGCCATTGAAAGAGGCTTTTCTTGTCCTACTGCGCTTGAAAGAATAAATATCAAGGACTTTCTTAAATTATTATTGCTATAATTATGTGAACCAAATAAAAAATTTTATCCAGATTCTATGAATGAGATTTCCAGCCCAGTGCCTGGGAGTCTTCGAGGTAACTCCCCCAATGGTTCAAAACCTGTATAGTATAAATTCCCCTAGACAACAGAGTACCCTAATTTTTACCTTTTCTCTACTCATGTACTTGAAAATAAATGTCTCCTTTATTTCCACACCTGTGGCAGGTGCCACAGTAAATCAACCAGTGGGAATCTCTCATATGCACCTCTGCCTTACTGGGTATTAATGAGGTTTTCCATTTAACTTCCATTAGGGAATGGTTTCAAGACTTCAGCATATGGGACTTGCTGTTTAAACTGTTTACAAGTGACACTTTGGCTCTGAAAATGTAAAGTATATATGACAATGGGGGCTGTTTTCCCATGTAACCCATCTGTGATTAATTGTTGTGTATTTTATGCAATCATCTGAATTTAAAGCAAAAGCTACAGCTTATATTTTTCCCCTCTTGAGACATAAAATATGTTACAGCATGAACCAGCTGTATCTTTTTAGACTGCAGTTAAATTTCATCATAAGTCAGTCTGTTTTATGCATGTTTGGGGAAAAAGGACTTTAACAGTTAACAACATCGTAGAATAAATAATGGAACTGGGGGGTCATTTTGCCTAGATTATACCTGACAATTGAAAGGCCAGGAAGTATTAGCAAGCAAATATTGAAAATTATTAGAAGAAAAAGCTTAGAGGCGGTCGATGTACAAAAAGGAAAACTATCACTTACAACTTCACGTGAAGTCAGACAAACATTCTTTTTACATCACAGTTGAACTAAACACAAATATTTCTCACAGCAGCGAGGGACAGTGGTCTGGACTGTTACCTCATTGTGCTGACTTGGTACAAACACAAATCAGAGAGAGACAAACACTTTCTCTAATAGTTATATAAAAGAGAATTAATGATTTGGAGGAGAACGTGAGAACTCCACGGTAATATTTTAGTCAGCAAGATAGGCAGCTGACTTTGCATTCAGTGAAAATTAATGTCAGAACCTTTCCTTAAGAAATTAACTATGACACTGGCTTTTTCAGAGACAAGAAAAGGGTAGATATCCCACTTGTTGCAGCTTCCTCCTGTTGCACAATATATTAAATAATAAACCTGAGTATTAATTCATCCGGGACAAAATATAATGTAGAAATTATCTATAAATTAATGTGTTTATTTAAATTAAGCAAAAAAAAAAAAAAAGATGGTATGATGCAGAACCATCTGCACTATGCCATATGTCAGGTAGAAGGACAAATAAAAATCAAGTAAGATCATTAATAATCTTTCTGGGAATAGTTAAATATTTTCAGCAAATTAGATTACAGAGATCATTACATTTTTTAAACAGGAACATACTGTTGCCATTATTTATGTGTGAGATACAGACTTAATGTGGAGTATGTCACCTAATTAACTTAAATAATATTACAGTATTTTATGAAACCTTCCCTATTATATAGAAAATTGATAAGCCTGGGAACAAGCTATCCAAGTTCTTAACTCTCTTAACTTTGACCTAAAGGGGAAATTGGAGCCCAAGTATAATTTAGGATCTGGAATCCTTGCAGGTGATGTTTCTCAACACAAAAATTCTAAAGGTTAAGGGCAAAGGGAGGTTGTAGGTCCTGTAAGCCATGAGGACTGCTCTTTGTGGGTTCTGAGGATTCATGGAAACCTTGGAAGCAAGTAGGATCTTGCTGCACAAAACCTTCCTAAAAATCAGGTCTGTTCACTATAGCTAAAAATAGAAAGTGCCCTCACTTTGATAAAGTAATCCTCAGAGAACCTGAACAAGGCAGGCAGGCTGCACGTCTGCACAAGTTCCCTGAAAAGAGTTGTGGGAAGAAACCATGAAAAATAGTTTACAAGCACCTGCAGAAGGTAAGATAGAATCACCAGTGAGACCCTTTCCAACACAGGCCCTTGCCTGCCTCAACAAGGCTCTACAAAGCAGTGTAAAATATTCTGTGAGGAAAAACCTAGTTTGAAATTTTCTGCATTGTCATTAACATGAGGTTTCCATTATTACTTTACTTCCTAACTGATACATCTTAATGTACTAGACACTTTCCCAATAACTCTTTCTAAATCACAATCATTCTTATTCCTTTATAAAAGAACTGTTTCTGCTTTGTTATGAATATTCAGCATTACTAGTTTCTAGCATCTCTTCTTGTCTCCCAAATAAACCATGTTTCAGTCTTTAATTTTCATCTTAAGTAAATCCCTCCAACTATAGCAATGATTCTGTGGCTCATCTTTGAACTCCACTCAATTTGCCCAGACATTTATCTCCAATGAAGATATCCCTACATCTAAAAAGCCACAGGAAAGAACCTTATTTTTCTGCTCCACAGCATAATGACTCTGCATGCTTCCTTAACTTTGCACTGCTAAGCTGCAAAATCATGTCTAATTTCTGATCTGTTATCTCCCTGAACATTGGTAGTGCTGTGCTCTCCTAGATCTCTCCCTCCTACTGAATTTCTCCTCTGTTAATTTCCTCTAGACAGACTTTAATTTTCAATGGCTCTTAGGCTTCTAAGGCTTGCTTGTTATTTTTGGTCTACACTTTAGCTCTTTTTAATTTGGTTTGGGTCTCTGGTATTTGCACCTCATCACAAGTTAATGTCATCTATTGATTTCATTAATTTTATCCTTCTATCATTAATTTTATTTTCCTGCTCTTTTTAAAAGTATAAAAAAATAACACAAGAATCCCATAAGATGAAATTAAACACAAGAAACATTCTTGTGGCAGCCTGTACACCACTACTTTATCATTCAGTGATTCCTCCTTCTTCAGGATTCTAGTGTATATTGCATGTCCACACACAAAGCAACTGCTGTGGATGCACATTTTCAGATCCACGAAGAATTAATGTAATTTGTATTAAACCCATTGTGCTCTCCCTTATGCCTAATGCTGTAATATGTTTGCAAGGACAGCATGAGAGTTGGAGTAGCAATCCTCTGTGAACCCAAACCACTTCTTGTTTATGTCTCTAGATCATGAAAGTTAATGGAATCATTACCCCACAGAAATGGTTAAACAAACATGTCTGTATGGGTCAGCATCCTATATCCTGCCTGATTCACTGTGACTATTGACATTCAGAGCTGGTTGTGAGATCAGGACCACACTCAGGTACTCTGCAGACAAAGACAGCAGGAAGTTCAGCCATAGAAAAATGAAAGGATTGGGTAAAGGGTGTCAAGCAAATCACAGCATCAATCCTGCAAACATCTGCACCTGTGGCATGGAGGGGCAGCAAAAGCTCCTTTGCATCTAAAAAGCTGAGGTTGTCAGGCCTTTGGAATATCATCACCTGATGAAATTGTCTGGGGAGCAAATTGGTTTCCAGCAGATTTTCAGAGCAGTCTTAGAACTTACTTTCCCTGTCTTTTTAGCCAGGTAGAGATGGCCACAAAATTTGTGGTTACAAACAGCTGAGAAAACATAAGCCCACAAGGAAGTTTTCAACTCTGGAATATCAGATGTTGGATTAGCAGCCATTTCCCATTTCATCCCAGAATAAGAGACAATGGGAGATACAAACATAGGACCTCACCAGGAAAGGGTAAGTATTGATCAGCACAGTGAGTTCAGCACACCAGACAGAGGATCCAACTCTCAGCCTTGCAGGAGGGACCTGATTCCCTTGTGCAGGTGTTTATTGGGGGTTCTTGGTTCTTCCCACCCACCTGGATCCTGCTGGGAAAGAGGAGCTGCTGTCCTTGGCAAGAGCTGGGGGACAAGGTCTCAGTTTCTGAAACAAGAGTCAGGAAGAGCTGTGGAAGTGAAGTTTTCCTGCTTATTACATTCCTGGATATTTCATGAAGTCCTGAGAACAGAGATATTTTAGAATTTGGAGTTTAAAGTGTCAGTATCAAAGATTTGCTCCATCTATGTAGTTTCTCCCCAGTGTTTATTTTATCTAGCTTGGAAAAGCAATTTTGTGTTCTCTCTATGAGTGTATATTGTGTGTGTATGTGTATATATATAAAAAATGCACATATTTATAAAATACATATATACTACTTCCCTTAGTTTCCAAATGTCATTCCCTGTGGCCTTACCTCTATTACACACATCATTCATTAGATTATGAAAACCATTAATGTCAGGCAGCAGAACCAAAGGAATTCACTAAGGGAGCACCATTAGCATATCAAGTAGCTATTTCTCAGCTAAATATTCCTGACAGCCCTCATTACATATGATGGATGGGCTTTATAAGAGGTAGTATTTCCAGAAGAAAATAAAATCTCAGCATTCTACCACATGTGGCCCCAATAACTAGATATCATTTTTTGACTGTCTGTTTGCATTTCTTTCCTTTTTTTTTCTTTCAGAATGAAAGAGTTGTAAAACTCACGAATAGATTAACTGCATAATTCAAAATTCATTAAAAATTGTGAGCCTAATTTAGCCCAGTTTCTGAATTCTGCACGTGCTTTAGTCATGGGATATCAAACACTGTGTGTCATCCTAGCTGTATTGCCAGAAGCCTGTCAGAAATAAAAAGAGATATAACTGAAAAAGCAAGTAAGGCTGGCTTTTAAAAGACCATGGAATGCCAAAACTTTCTGTGAGTTGAAACCCAACAATTTCTGAGGTAAGAAACGCAATTTTAAAAGAGAGAAAATTCCTGTAGCAATGTCTTCAGGAGACAACCAATAGTTCTTGCAGCACCTCATGAAAAATGGGCACAAGGAAGCACAGTGAACACACGTGTGGCAATGCTAGCCCCCTTGTGTGGGAATGCAGACCCCAACACTTCTTTAAAATGGGACAGGAAATAGTTTCAAATTTTCTGCTGTACATTTCCCTGTAAGTGTCAGTGGTGGAGCCCGTGTACCAACAGATTTGACCCTTACACCTCCTGTGGTTCTGTCATGTACTGGTTTAAGAGGTTTTTTCCCAAAAACTGCATTATAATTTGTCTAGCATGATTTATTATCAATACTGCTAAAATTTCATGGTTCTCTGACCCTCTAAATCTGAAGTGATTTGGCTTCAATGAGGCAGACTACTCCTTTGCAAACCAAATTATAAAACAGCAGGGTATTAATTTTATTATTATTCAGAAATAAGCTTTATTGCAGAATCAGGAAATTGACTGGACACCTACTGCACAATGATCCCCAGTGCCACATGCTGATGAGGCAGCAGGATGTTTTCAGTCAGTTTCTTTTCCCAAATTTCTCTTCTACCTTTTAACTTGTTAACTCCCACTTGTTAACTTGTTTTGCTTATCTTTTTTTTTTTCACTGTTATTTAGAGGAAGAGTTTCACCAGTAAGGGAAATATGTTCGTTAAACAAGTCATTTAAAAGCTGAGAAACAGAGAAGACATTCCTTAGAAAATTGCTAAAATCATTCAAGTATCATTTTTTAACTCCCCAAGAAACTTTTTTTTCCTTCTTGGTCCCTTCCAACTCAGCATATTCTGTTATTACGTATAATTCTTTAGAATTTGAATGCATGAGTTCTGAGGTGCTGATGACAATCCTGTGGTACTTCCAACCAATCCAGGAAAGAGCCAGGAGATTTTAAGAACTACTTTTGTGAGGTTTTTTGGTGTTCAAACTATAAAGTGTGCTTTTCTTTCTTGACGTGTGATACTTCAGAAATGCAGAGTGCTCACCTTTTGAAAATGAGTGCTCTAAAGCAAATGAAATTTGCCACACAAATATTAAAGGGCTCAAAATAAATTGTCACCTTTGACAACCCTGTCTGATACAATTATAAGCAATTATAAAACTATTGAAAAGCAGTTAGCTAGCATTTTAAGCACTGTAGCACAGGACTCCTGCCCAAGATGTGTATTGAGATATCTTAGATTTTAATGGAGTTGTAATGAAATATAATGAGCTTAATACTTACTGCCTATGAAAGCACTAAAATGCTGACAATTACCTTTCTCACACAATTAATTTCAACATGATAGTAATACAATTGTGGTATTTATTATGCAAAAATAAAACTGTAAGGGCATATTTTCAAGACATACTCTGAATATTTTTCTTCAGACAACTTCACATTTATTCTAGTATGAACAGTTACAGTTAAAGAAAGATCAGCAATTGCTCATAGAATTTCAGTGCAGGAAAATCAACTCTGCCACATGTGGATTCTAAAATGTTAGTTTAAATATTCAGTTCTCATCAACCAGTGTGAACAATAAATCACAGCACACTTCACAGATGATGTAAACTGTCAAGCATGAGTAAATGTATTCATTGTTTTGACTTTAATAATTATCTGTATGTCCTAATATATTAATTCTCATAACACTCACTGCCCAGAAAATTGTTTCAGCAGAAGTTTAGATACAAAGATGTGATACATCTGGAGAATTTAGAGTTGAGAATTCATTCAGCAAGGCTAAAACCTTAGTGTTCTCTAGCTAGGTACCACTTCAGAAGTCATTCTACTGAACTGTAGGAGTCGACAGGTCTGGGGCAGAAGGTGCTTAAGATATACAAAAATGGCCATTGGTCTAATTCTTCCACTGGATGGATTCTCATGTGCTCTTCTTTGTGGTGTTCCATCTATTTATCATTTCATTTCCCTATCTGCAAAAGAGGAACACTAACGCTGGTTTCTTTTGTAAAATCTTTTCAGGTTTATATACAAGAAAAATATTAAAGTCCAATCCAGAAATAGTTATTGATTAATAGATAGATTCACTTTGGTAACTCTTGAAGAGCAGAAGAACAGCAGTTGTACTGTATTATTAGGAAAAAAGAGAGAGAGGTCAGACTTGTTTCTTCTCCTTGTAAGTTTCTATGCATCTTTCCACAAGGAGTGATTGGTGTTTCAGCTATTACTGTGCTTCTGGACCTCAGTCTTGACAAACGTCATTCATGCTGCATCTTTATTCACAAGAACGTTAGGAAATATTTGGACATTTTCAATATACAGACATTCCTGCAACACATCTCCAGGTTATAAACAGAGAAATGTACAATACTACTGAGTTAGATCCAAGTGTACAATGGTTTACAGAATATTTTCAGTGTGATTTACAAATACTTTCATGTTGCAGTGTATTTTTTTAAAATTAACACATTAACAAGAAGTAAGAGCTGGAGGTCCTAGGTTTCACAGGCTGTAAGTCAGCAAGCAGAACACTTTATTTCCATTGCCATCTTGGGCTGCTTGCCTTCCCCGACCAGTGTGCGCGCACAGCAGCAATGGGTGTGAGCAGGAGCACGCAGCAATGGGTGTGAGCAGGAGAACGCAGCAATGGGTGTGAGCAGGGGCACGCAGCCTCAGCAGGGTGCTCCCTTTTGCCTTTGTTGAAGGCAGCCTGAGAGCAGGGCAGTGCTTGCAGGTCCCCTGGGCCCCGCTCCGTGCACCCCACCCCACTGACAGCCCGTGGGCTCTGCAGACACACAGCAGCCACCTCATAAATGTTTGATGGCAGCGCTGCCAGTGGCACCTACATTACTTTTACATGGTTTTACACCTGCACAGTGGATAAAAACAAGAGCAGTTCAGACATAAGTGGCATGTTTACACATTAAAACAGCAGGAGCCTGTAAGAGATGAGCAGGCTGCTTTCAAGCCAGTCCTGTTCATTGTGGTGCTTGCTGAGAAGATCTTCAAGAGAGCTGTTGCCCCTTCTCTCTGACTCTGACCCTCCAGCTATTTAATCTCAGCTGAATCCTTTTCCACTTGTACAACTGACTACTTTGTGATCCCAGAGACACACAGCTGCAGCAGATCTCAAGTCAACAGACCAATTCCAATTAGCATTTCATTTCCACAGTGTGTGGTGCAGGAAAAAGGAAAAGAAGCAGATATTAAATACCTTATTTTTATCTTCATCTGCATTTGGGAAAACATGCAGTGCAGCTCCAGAGCACAGAGTTTTCTTCTAACATACTACAGGGCCTTGGCTGGGTCAGAATTGTTCCCAGCTTCTTCCAGTGTCTCTTTTACACTGTACCTGGCAATATCAGGCTCTGATATCTTGACATGGTATCTGCTTTGAGGGAGGTTGTGTCGAAAGAGGAGGTCTAACTCTCTGCTGTGAATTCTCCCCCATTGAGAAAATGGCTAACAATTTTCTGTGCAACATTTCTCTGTTGCTTTCTCTCTCTCAAGTTTATAAAAAGCAGATGTGCATTAGAGCCCTCAGAAGCACCACTTTTTAGGAGATTCCTATTTCTTTGTGAAGTTTTTCACACTGGCAGTTAGTCAGGAGGAAGAGGGAAGAGCAACATAAGGGTAGTTCTTGTGGAATGAGACACAGAACTACAAAGAGGAATAAAGTAAAGGAGATAAGAGATAAATGTGAAGGAAAGAAGGAATGAGGGAATGAGAAAAGACCAGGGAAACAGAGAAAGACAGTGACAAATCCTGGTAGGGATTCATAAGGAAAAGTTGAAAACTTTTACAAAGGAGAGGAATGTAGAGGAAAATACTATAAAACATGGCAGGGGGTGGGGGGTGGGCAGGGAGAGAAGAAAGAAAAAATGGAAAAAGTATATGAGAAGGAATAAGTAAAATAGTAATAAAGGTTTCTTCAAGGCTGGAGTCTGTAAATGAGGAAAGAGAAGAAGATACTGAGAGAGTGATTGTGCACAGACCGAAGAGCGGTCGGGGAAGCAGGGATCTGGTGCTGCCTTTAGCAAATGCACAGCACTCTAATCCTAAGCAGATACTGCCCAGAGCCTTTACACTTGCCTGAAACAAAGCTTCAGGCCAGGTGATGGAGAAAAGCTAGGGCAGGTACTGTTAATGTAAAATCTTCCTTTGACTGCAAAAGATGGCAATGAATGAAGATTTGACGCCCCTGTACAGCACCTGAGACTGCAGTTGTAGAAATCTGGTAGCCCTGCCTCACCAATACCACATTGAGATTATTTTGTTCTTTCTTTTCCAGTGATTTTTAGGCAATTATCCTTCTATTTCTAAACCCTTCATTTGCTGATTACCATAAATTTCCCATAGCACCTTCCATAATAACCTAGAATAAACAGAAGCACCAGCACATGTAAATTAGAGAAGAGAAACAGAACTAGAATTATATCGTATAATCATATCCTCCTCCCTACAGACAGCCAAAAGGAAAATTAATCTTTCGTTGTGTGCATCTGGGAACTTTAACAATATGGTAAAAATAAAAAAAAAACTTTTACCTAAGTCCATCTCTTAATTGATTAAGTAATACAGCAATACTATACTGCATAGAGAAACACTGTGTTTAAAAACACAAGCCAAAGCTAAGAGTATTTAAAACAGCAGTTTTAAAACAGTTCCAAAATCCTCTGATTCTCTGTGATGTTTCTCTACCTATAGAGGGTTTTTTCCACTGAATATATTAGGTCTTTTCCAGTTCTTCGTCCCTTTCCCTAACCCTCTCCTCTCCCAAATGGGAGTGGAGCGATATGAAAACTGAGCAGAAAAAGAATAACTGTCTCCATGCAGAGATGTGCTCTTATCAGAGCTGACATAAAGAAATGAGCTGTCATTTTCATTCTAAAAAGAAGTAGGAAGTACAGGCACACGATTCTCAGGAGGATCTTGCCTCGAGTTTGCAAAAAATATTCGGCTGACCATATCATAACATTGAGAATGACTGAATTTAATTGTTAGGAAAGTTTGTCTTTCTTCTTCCCCCTTTAGTCCTTCCTTCCTAGTAACCATGAATCTACCATTATCATGACTTGCACGTAAGTCTGAAGATTAATTAAAAAGCATGTCATGATTCCCAAGCACATCCATTCCACCAAAACACATATTTCAGATTTAGGATTCTGCCTGGGAGAGAAATAGGTATCTATCAATGGCTGTGAATTTGAGCAAGAGTAGCTGACTACAGACTCAGGTGAAGAAGTGCAGAGAAATATCCTGTGGATCACAGTGATTAATTTCCCTGTGTTTATAGACTTCCAATACATTAAAATTATTTGCTTCCCTGTACGCACAAGTAAAGGCTGCTCACTATTTGCCTTTGCAAGAAAGGGCTCAAATAAAAAAAAAAAAAGAAGACAGCCTGGTACTAATTCAGAAATACTGGACAAGTAATTTTTTTATATATATATAAATAACTACTTTTTTTTCCCAAGTAATACTTCCCTGCAAGGATATATGTTGGTGCAGTTTGCCCTTTGCAAGTGCTGTATTTTTCTTTACATGCAATTATCCTCTTCCATCCACACTTCAGTGAGCTATGGCAAGCATAAAGCCTGCAGGTCGCATGCTCCTACTGCTCTGAAACTGCAGCAAACCTACAAGGCCACTTTTAAAATCTTGTAAACTCCTCAGAGTCAACTTTATATCGATTTCTTTGCCATGCACCAAAGATGCTTTATATGACAAACCGAATATCCGAGCTTTTCTCATCCTACCAGCCAAAGTCACATGAAATTCAAAGAGTACAAATGAGAAATCAAATGCTTTTTTAGCAGTCCGGGGCAGTTATGATTTGGATAAATTAGGAAGAAGTCTTGTCCTTTCTTCTTCTATAAAACCGTTCAACCAGAAATGAGCTATTTACAAGTCAGATGAGTCAAATTCTATGTCCCCTCCAGCGAAAAGATATTGCTCTCAATCATCTTTTGGTTATAAAGAAAACATAAAATGCATTTAAAAATACAAATTTATAAAATTTCTGTTGTCGATGTACGAGTGGCAAACATGCCATCTATATTGCCTTAGTGTAAATTTTACATTAGTAAACATAATGAAAAGCAAAATAAACTGCAAGTTGTTTTCCTACATGGTTCATGACTGTTTGCTGTCATGGTTTTTGTTTTGAAGTGCAGTTGTCACTAAAGACGTGCTTCATTCAATTACACATCACAGTTTTCTCAAAAGCGTGAGATACTTCCTTGTTCTACAGAATGTGAGAGCTGAACTGTGCCCCTTTCTTTGCAGCTGATTCATAGCATATTTCCCAACATCTAAAGCTGGAAGTGGTATCCAAAACACCACAGTGTATCTACCTAAACAACAGAATGAATGCCAAACTCCTAAGGCTCAGCCTAAATCAACTCGTTCATTTTATTTTGCTCGATCCTCAGAACTGGAGAGCAAATGACACACCTTAATCTATTAGTGTTTATGAGCTATTGTGCCTGAGGAAATCTTTTGAAAATGTGGGGTATTCAAATATTTGCTGCATGAAGGTGTGGTAGATACCATAGAGGTGCTTGCCATGAGAGATGTATGAATCTTTAATTTCTCCCTCAGTGGCTGGATTTTCTGTGGAGGAGATCCAGAGAAAATCCCCAAACTAATTAAGCAGACATCCAACATTATTAAGCTTTGTCTTGTGAGGCACAGAGAACAGCAGCCTGATCTTAGCACGGCACAGCAACTGGGAAAGAGAACAGCTCTGCTCCAAACCCTTCCCTGCTCAGCAGTGTCTGACAGGCTCTCGGGCTGGCTGCTCACTGTGACTCTCGTTAAATGGGTCGATTGGGCACGCTTTAGAGAATTACCCACCTCAGATAAATATTCTGGAGGGATGAGATTCTTACAGTGTGTTGTGGTATATTCTGTCAGGGTTGAGTCTCGTCCATATTACAAAATCACTTTCATAACTACTGTCATGCTGACAGCCTGAGGAAGGACAAGGGACTGAAGAAAATGACATGGAATTGTCTTATAGGGATTCCTGTAGGTCAAGATAAAAGTGGCCAGGGAGCATTTTCTTTCTTCCTAACCTGTTCACATGCAGATATATCAATTCACTCTCCACAGCCAATGCATTTTAATTAAAGAAGAAGTTAATGTGGGGGAAAAAAGCCACAAACACACTGGAAATAGAGAATGGAAGCAAGACTTTTCTCTCTAGTGTGGAAAAAGGGCAAAATTTACCTACACAGATCTCCTTGTAGTTGCACATAAACACAAGTGTGAAAAATGGCAAGGAAAGTAACTGTTGGTGGAATGGGCCAGTAACATTCATTGTTGGGTTAGGGCCTGGTTTCAATTTATATAAAACTCCCATTAATAAGACTGCCTTATTAAGATAATCCAGTAAAAGCCAAAAATGTTAACTTAATGGAAATAATTTGGTTACATTTTTTTAGGTCTTTCCACTAACAATATTGACTTTTAGTGCCTTTGTTAATTAGACATTAATGGGAACAGAAAACAATTAGCAACAGAGTGACCAGTTTAAGGTCAGGAGGCTTATGGACCTGACAGCTAAGAGTAAAACCAGTTCCCAGAGGTACCTTCTCAGATTGGACTAGGAAAACACACTTCATTATGTCTGTGGAGAGGAAGTTTAATAAATGCTATTATGGGTTGCATTCCCATCTTCATCTAAACTTGAACATTCAAATGCATCTCTCTTTAGTGTTGGATTAGCTACGGCAGATACAGGCTTGTGACATAACCCCATCATATGCAGGTTTTTTAATTGAATTTTGATGAAATTTTGATGAAAACTGAAAACATGAACTGTTTGTTAACTGTTCCCTGTCAGCATGAGAGACTTTTCCAATTTCAGCAGAAGGCACTTTCCTTCAGCAGTATTGTCAGTGGTGTAGAACTTCCCTCAGAAATACTCTTGGAAGCTCACATAACAATGTGAGAACTGTTTTAGATGAAGAGCAGCAGCCCATCTGCCCAGCTTTCTAGCTGGTCTCTTTTGTGTTCTTCGTATCTTCCCCCACACAGTATTGAAAATAAATGAAATTTTCCTGCTGTTGCTGCAGCTGCAGTTTCTTCCAAGGAATCTTGTCTTCAGCACCTGACCAACAAATCTAGTTTAGCAAAATCTATTAAAAAACACTTTCAGTATCTCTAGATAGGCACACAAACTGCATCAGAAAACACAACTTTTTAGGACATAGGGCACTGTGAGTGTTGCTTCATCAATATGTTTAGTGCTTTTCCTTTTAATATTAGCAGACAGATATTTGAAGTTCACTTATGCATAGGCATAAATCTGAAGTAGCAGGCAGTAATTCCTCACCTTAATGTGCAAATGTAGCCTAACAGACTTCTCTTTAATTACTGATGTTCTTCAAGTCAAGAAGTGCCTCAAGAGCTATATCTGAATTTGGCCCGCAGGAATTCTGGTAGGTGTTTCACAGTTTAATCTTTTTTGGACATAACTATTCCTAAATGCATTAACAATTTCTTTATTCCATACACGTTCTGTCAAATCTCACTTTTAAAGTTATGAGAATTACGTACTTCTTACTAAAAAGCCTAACTCTTTTGAGTTAGGTTGTGAAATTGTCCAGAATATTGTTTTTGAGCTTGATCAAGTAGTTTTTCATTGTTTTCATCAACTCACTTCAGCAATCTTTTTTGTTTGGCATCATAAGACATTTTTATAGCTTTCAGGACCATGTTTGTACTTCTTTTTCACACTTTCTCCTATTTCTAAAAAAATTTATGTATTCGAAGTTTTGATCACAACCGAGGGTCTGAGTCACCAATGCCACATGAGACCAATATTTCCCAAATTAGTAAGTCATTTTTTGCTTTTCTCTTTCCATGCAGCATAAACCAGAATGTCACTCAGAAGAATATGCTACGTTCTTCTGTAGACCAAGACCTCCTGACTACTTCTTTTTGATANACGGCATAAACCAGAATGTCACTTCAGAAGAATATGCTAATTCCTCCTGACTACTTCTTTTTGATACCTGGACAGGCAGATTATGTGTCGGGTTGTTCCTATGAATATCCAGGCTGATAAGTTTTCACAGTGAAGGAGAAGAATCTGTTCTTTAATTTATCTTTACGCAGTTTGAGTGAAAATACCATGAATGAAATACATCTGATTCATAAGGATATTACTGATTTTTTTTGTAAAAATCATGAGGGAAGAAGATGGAAAAACTTAGTCACCACCCATGGCTTTACTGTCTTCAGTACTCCAGAAAAACAAGATGCGTTGTACTGTTGTTTTCTGCCTCCTGATTTGTTACCTTGAATTAATTTTATTTGCTCTTGAGTAGATTTTCCACAGCTGCCTCTTTTCACACTTGATCTTCCTGCTTGCTACAGTCCCATCACAGGCAGTCCCAGCTCACATGCTGTTCAGCTGCTGTGTGTGTCCTTCAGTCCTCTTTAATTGGTGCACAGTTTGCACTCTTTACAGGGGTTCCACAAGGACAAGATTTGTGCAGGCAAAATGCCAGAGCAATCTTCACTGGAAAGCCAGATGTTGCATTTCATCAGCTGGATGGCTGGCCTGGTCCTGCCAAGGGACAGCAGGAGAGATCTGTGCCTCCTTCTTAAATCAGACACAGAGTTAATTCTCCACTAACTCAACTGCCTCAGATTTCTGAAGTGAATTGTTTTTTTCACCATTCATTTGGAAATAATTTGAAAGCAAAACAAGCAAAGCACATCAAAATAATTGCAACCCTGGGTAAAAAAAAAGAACTCCACTGAGGCTTTGAGCACCTTATAAATTGCTTCTCAGTTGAGACATTCTTGAAAGACACATACAGCAAAACGCTGTCATCTGAATTTTTTTAAAAAAAGTATGATGATTGTGCTTGTTAATTGTGTTTGTTTTCTTATGACTAATTTATTAAGGACAATTGAGAAAGCTAAAGCATTTGAAATGATTTTCCATTTGTTTGGCTATTAAAGTTCCTCTGTGAAATGTATGTTTACTTAAAGTATCTCCAGCTACCCATTTACAATGCATTTGTTAAATTAGTTAAGAGACTTTAATTGGGCATTGGGGATTTGTTGTGCTATTCCCAAATCCGTTTACTAAAAATACATGAGAACAGTGAGCAATTTATTTATAACCTTGTTATATTAGGCCATTACCAACATCAGATTTTTTCTTAACATATTTTTAATTTGCATTGACAGAATTCAAGTCATGTTTGCGCTTTTTTTTTCTGTTTTTAATAGAGCAGCCTGAAAACTGTTTCTAGTTAAATCCGGTAGAACCACACATATTTTATGTGGAAAAGTGTTCATAGTATTTGGAACAGTGTTCACAGATGTGGACCCCCCAAAAGAAGCAACAATATTGAATCTGCATAAGAGAATGCTGCCTTTCTTTTGCATCCCATTAAGGTCAATAGTTTGAGCAGTTAGCTATATTTGAGGTTTAAAATGCACTGCACTACATTGGCATTATGATCAAACAGTCTCTTCCTCGTTTTGGTCTGGTCCTGGCCATTTCACACCAATTAAAACACAGCACACCAATAAAGCTCCTATCACAAGGCTTTGAGAGGAGGGTGGCTGCACAGCTCTTCAGACAGGACGTTCACAGCCAGGGTCAAGTTATTTCTAGACCTGTCTTACTCTTACAGCAGCAGTGCCCAGGCAGATCTCCCAGATCTCCTCACTCACCACCCAGAGCCTGGGGAAACTCCCTGGACTGCCACGCCAAGGAAAGTGGTTCGTTCCTGAGAAACAGCACGTAATTAAATGTTTCAACTTTCCAGAACTAATTTTTTCTGTCTTGTTAAATGCAGTTGCTTTAACACAATTTTCACTCCAGCTGACACTGATTTGTTGTGATGGGATGAGTGAGTAAGCTAACAGCTGTAAATGTTAACAAGTAATTTATTTAAGCTGTTGTGGAAGTACGACTGCTTTTGTGGTAGGGGAAATCAACACAGTGCTTTCTATGCCAAATATTTTTACTGAACATAATGTTGTTTGAAGCTTGAGTTGTTTTCCATAGCCCAAAGAACAGTGTTTTTTTATTATAAAAAAAATTGCAGTCATTTTTCAAAGGACTGTGTAGCCCTGGTACATGAGGCTAGTCCTGAACTGGTATGAATGAACATAAATGTCCTTTTCAATGGAACTATTCCACTTTATGCTGGCTGACTTCCCAGACAAATATGTATTGTTTAGTGAGAAAGAAAACCTTAAGAAAAACAAAATACTTCAGCAGGGGACATAAAAGAGAAAAAGTATGATCATCCTAGACATGCTTCTGTCACCCTACAAAATGCATGAAAAGTAAAGTTTTTTCCTCTTTTCCTGCAAATTATTCTAATCTGCAAAAATTATTATATGTCACAAAACTTCTCCAGATCGTGCATCACTGCATCTAATTAAAATTTGGGGGTTAATTTACGTTTCTAGTTACCTTAACACCAGAAACTTCTCTTTAAATCTGGCCAGCTTTAGTTCTACTCTTTGATTAGAGCTGTCCTTGCTTGTTTGTGGAATGCTAAACCTTATCCCTTATTCTGAGAGCCTAAAATTAATGACAGTTTGTGTGCAGAACCAAGGACTTGTAAGACCACAAATTCTTTCTGCTGAACTAGGACCTGGTTTGATTTTTAAAACACGTTCAGAATAGTTTTACTTAAGTTAAAACTTTTATTTCTTGAGAGTGCTCCAAGCACATGGAAATAAAAGCGAAAAAAGCTTTTTCCTTTTGAGTCCTTTTGGGGTTTCTGACTGCAATCAAAAGCTTACAAAGAATAGAGGTAATAAACCAATTGATAGTACTGTACATCCTGGCATAAGCAGCACAGAGGAGGATATTTGCCTGACTTTGATAGAAATTTACTGCTAAATCTTATGTTCTAGAAGAACTAGAAATAAAAATTAATACACTTATATGATTTTTCTTAAAAGATAATATATATTCAAAAATGTATAACAGCAATGGGAAAGTGTGTAGACTGTTTTAAATAGTGAAAATGTGGTTTAAACCGCTGAGTTGATTTTTATGTTGTTTACTTCCATGTTATTTCACATAGCTTAAAGCAAATGTAGTTTTAAATCCTGGGCAAGATAAACACTGGTTAGAAATTTTGAAAAAAAAAAAAGCAAATAAAAATGACAAACATTTCACAGAGCATATCAGGAAGTGTCAAGAGCAGCCTTCTTGGTGAACAAAGAGTTTAGCAGCTAGCAGCTAATATTCTCACAATGCCATCTTGACAAATTTAGCACTCCAAATCCTGAGAGGCCAGATTTATACCCATCTGGCAATACTGAGAGACAAACACTCATCTATCAGATGTGCTGCAGAGCCCACATTCCCATGCAGGGAGCAGCAGCCATCCTGTTTTGATCTCGAGCTATCTCCAAGCGTTGCGCATTTCCTGGTTTCCTTGTCCTGAGCATTGTGCTCTGCCTCAGCACGGGAGACACATCCAGCCTTTTTGAAGCTGCTGGAGAGCACTCATAGAAAGCCCACAGGCAATGTGGGGAAGACAGCTCATGCCAATAGTATTGAAAGATGTCTACAAAGGACGTGAAAATAC
This sequence comes from Oreocharis arfaki, assembly GCA_013398015.1. Classification (NCBI taxonomy): domain Eukaryota; kingdom Metazoa; phylum Chordata; class Aves; order Passeriformes; family Paramythiidae; genus Oreocharis; species Oreocharis arfaki. Next base: position 258,851 of record VZRR01011746.1, read on the forward strand.
CTTTGCTTTTGTGGCACAAGTGAACAAATGCAGCTGTACAGCAGAGAGCAGAGATGACTGACACCCTGCAACTGGCTAACACTAAACTTCAAGGGATTAATCTAGGGTTACTTTTGAGTTCCAGGGAGCTTCTTGCACAGGAAATATATTTTCAGTGATGGAGGAAAATGTCTCTTTTCTAATGCAATCAGGGTTGGTTATAATCTTTCCCAGGTGAGTAATTTCATTTCTATACTAAATGCAATGGCAGAAGATCAAAACATAGATGGGATCTGATCTGCTCATTTTCTTCCTGTAGTAGGAAAGCAGGGCAGCAGAACAGCACTCCCTGGAGCAGGTGACTTCTGCTTGACCAAAATTGATTGAGCAGAAGTTCACAGTGCACCAGAATTCCCACTTTATTTATCCAAGAAATAGGAATAATGCCTTCCACATAGATTTGGGGGTTTACTGATTAGATCCCTGGCTGGAGGGTGTCTTTCTTAACTCTTCCAAAGTGTGGAAAATTAATGGTCTATTTTCATATAAGAATTACTCCTTAGAGATTTCTCATGTTGCTCACAGGGGATCTGTCCCATTTAGGAGCCATTTTTATCATAACAAGAAAGCCCTGTAGTGAAAAAAAAATGAATCATTTGCCATAGAATTAATTTCTTCGAATGAAAATGCTGCTTTTTCAGTGCAGTTAGAACTCAGGCTCACCTCAGGCTTTCAGGAAGTTTTCCTGACAAGGAAACAGAACTACAAACAACGCATCCACCAGACTGCATGAAGAGCCACAGGGACCAGCTAAATGAAGTCAGGTTACCTTCTGCAAAGGTTGGTCTAAATTTTGGCCCTGCAATGGCAGGGATGAGGAAGGAAGTAACTTAAGAAAAAAAAATTTTAAAAGAGGGCAGAAAAAAAGATTGAGGCACACAGAGAATAGACAAGAGAGGTACTATGGTACAGGTGTCTAACTTAACAAAAATGCTCTGTGCACTGCCCAGGAAAGAAGTGAACAGAACAGCCAATAATTATTACCAGAAAGAATATTTCAGAAATAGTAACAGCAACAAGAATGCTATAGTCTCAGTGTTGATTTTGGCAGCCTTCAAAATATAACTTACATTGTTTCAAGGGGCATCCTGTCCCAATATTCAACAGAACCCTAGAGCAGGCCTTGTGTAATACTGCCCATAGTATGAAGTGGAAATGCTAATAAATTCTCTTGACTTCTATTACACACTTACCCCTGCAGTTAGAGGAGCAGTTCAGTCTTGCATAAGAATCCATAGTTAAAGACTTCAAGCCGTACTTATCTAAGCATGAGTAGCTAGATTTTCAGAGGAACTTGAGGTATAACCTCCTTCTTATTTCAACATTAATTAAACAGCAATGACATATTTAAGTTTCTTGCTTTACATACAAGACTTCAGTCATTAACTTCCCCCCTCAAACATGCCACCAGATACCGTTCATATACAATATATATGCCTGTAGATTTCTCTAGCAGTCTCCATGTGCACACACACACAATTTCAAATAATGAGGTCTAATGAGCCCTTTGAGATACACAAATGATTGAAAAATACAGAACATCAAATTCTCATGTTAACGACACCTCTACAGGGAACAGTAGGAACCAGAAAATAAAACTAGACCAAATACTCAACCTAACAACTCCCCAGTGTGGCATGGCAGTCTAGGAGAGTATAATAATGAGATCAAATACAAATTGCAATATGAAAAGTGAAAATTCAATATGCAATATGAATAATACAAAATCACATTAGTAAAGTGACATCTTCTGTTAGTAGAATATCCTACAGTATATGAATCCACCTACTTTATGCAACATACCCAGGCTCTTTCATATTTCCCAAATTTATCCTATGGTAAAGTAGCTATTTTCATACAAACTGGAACACTTCAGAGGCAGTAAAAAGCCAAATTAGCAGAATGCCTAACCTCCACCTTCATCCCTTTTCTTCAGAGCTGGCTGCAGAGTGTGGCTGCACAGACACTCTCCACACAGAGCCCCGATGGGGCCCAGACTTCCCTTGAGCTGCCCCACATTTTTGTAGCACCAATACAGGGCAGAAGCAGTACCAGGAAACTCAACCATCGTCTTATTGCAGCTGACAGCAGCACTACTGGGAAAGCAAACATGCACAGGCTACAGCTGCGGATGAACAAAAATCCTTCACATAAACAAGGCAAAATTAATCCTTATGGTATACAGAATTACCCTCTTTGAAGAGAAACCATGTTGTTCTTTTATTTGATGTGCAAATCAAATGTCCAAATCAAATATCCAAAATGTTGTAAGGAAAAAATACAATAATTCCATTTTCTTCAGATACACCTGGAAGTAAAACTAAAAGTTCAGCATGTATTGTTTGCTTCCCAAACAAAGGCCAAAGAACTTTGCAGTAGCACACCTTAAATCAGCAACAACACTTGACAGGATGGGTTGTCCCTGGCCTTTATGGATACCAGGGATGTCAACTCTCCTCCTGCTTCTGTCTAGAGACATTCCATGCAGCACAGTGCTGGCAGTCTTTGGCTGCACTATTTGCTCTCATTTGTATTTCTGTACTGGATTCAGCACAGTGGGGGACAGTCCTGAGCAATTTATTTTCTCCAGCCGTGCTGTTCAGCTCCTCTCACCCCTGGGGACTGAAAGGAAATCTTTGACAGGTAGACAGCTCCCTGTGTATAAAAAAAAAATCCCTAATGTCAGCCAGAAAGCAGTAGCTGACCAACTGCAGTAAACACAGTGAAGCAAGAGAAGCAGCAAAAGAAAGATATTTGAGATGAACTTGCATCCAGGGACAGCATATGAGACAAGTGGCTGCCTTCCCACCCCCCTGAGCGTGCCATGGGGACTGGGAGGTTGCCATAGCGGTGTCTCTGTCTTAGGTGGGATTTCCTGCTGAGATGACCAAAGCTGTAGACAGAGCTTTAATTGCCATTAGCTGGAGTAATTTATTCTAGTCAAATAAAAATGTCACTGATGAAAACCGCTACTGCTGGCATGCTGATGGTTGGGAGTGCTGAGAGATGCCAACACCAGCTTTAATGAGGTTGTTTGGTTGTTTCTCAAAGAAATGTTGCTCAAAATGATACATCATTAGGAAGCTACCAAGCACCGTGAACAAGAATCCTTTCTGGCATAAAAATATCCACCCTTGGAAAGAAGGCAGCAGAAGACCAAGACATTTAAGTTCCAAATATTTACTTTGGCCACATGATTACATTCAAACAGCAACACAGAAGACATTATAATCATCATTCAAATCTTTGCAGATATCCCATAATGCTGTGCTCCAGCACTAAATTCCACATGGAGATGAAAATAAAAAATATATAGCTGGGAATAAAATTGTGGATTGTCCCTCTGCCATAAATGATATTCACAATCTTTTTAATAACAAGGGCTTTTAGGGAAAACGAAAAAAAAAAGAGAGAGAGAATATTATATTAGGCTATCTAGTTCAGTACAGGAATAGCTAACAAATAGGTAAAATTTCCTACGTAAGAATTTATTATAAGGAATTGAACAGTAAATCTGGAGGCCTTGAACTTGCAGGCATTCTGGTAATTTCAACTTTTGCATCTGAGAAACAACACTGCCTTCATTATTTTCTACTTGACTGATTCTGAGCAAGTAGAATTTAGGTCAGTAGTGAGTCTGAGTTACTGCTGGTAACTCAACAAATAAAATTCTGCCCCATATTTCATTCTGCATGAAAGTAAGTGAGCACAGAGCAAGGGAATTACCTATCTTTTAAGACAGGTAACAGACAAGAATCTGTTGCATTTGTACTTTGAAATTGATTTTGAAGTCACAGTAATGGACTTTCTACACTGAGCTTGGGACACATAAGACAGCATCAGAGACCTGGCCATGTTTGCCTCTGCTGGTCCACGGACTAAGAACCTCATATTCATATAAATTAATAGGTATATTTGGGAGATCTGGTATGAGAATTAACTAAATGGTGATAAGAAATTGCTTTAACTCTGCTAAGTATGGCAGTGACTTAGAAAAACAGGAGGAAAAATTTATTTTCCTGTGCTGGTGAGGAGGAAAGTTGAGGGTCTTTTTAACTCTTTCTTGCTTTTCTCCTATTAGTTCAGTACATTTATATACGTGGCTGGTTTTGCAGCACATGAAAAATAAATGTCTGTAATGCATTCTTGAATTTAAATTAAATTCTTGCTGAAATTGTGCAGTCTCAGAACAACTGTAGGTGGAGGTAAAAGTGTCTTCTCACTCCTCAGTCCTCTGGTCTGAGAAAATAGTTTTTTGTCCTCCAGGGAACACCAATGTATGTGAATTAACACGTGTTCAAAAACGTTGCCTGACTCCATCCTTAGTCCTGATGGCACCTGCCAGCTTTTCAATTGTGCACATCCCAGTGAAACCACCAGGATTTAGGCACACTCCTCTGCTCTGCATCCCATTCAGCATGGGTGAGCATAAAAACTAAGGACCCAACCATGTAGAAACCAGGCCTCACGCTGTAGTAAATTGCCTCATAAGTTTTATTGGCATTTATACTTCCAGTTCTTTCTTTTACTGTCTCTCACGACAATTTTTCTCTTATATATAAAACATAATACTGGGATTTTTTTTTTAACTGAGCTTACCTAAGTGCTCTTCCTTGACTGTTAATGAGAAAACCTAAAAACTCAAAGGAAAAGCCATTACTTTTCAAGTACTTCTTCCTTTAAAAACATCCAAGGAATTCAATATGTTAATTAAATTTTAATTAGTCATTTCCTTTGTGCTAAGAAAATGCCTATTTTATTGCTAGAACAAGCAACTTAGGACAGCATGAATCTATCTTTAGAAAGCATGCTACTAGTTCTTCTTTACAGGAGAAGAGAAGCCAATCTCATATTGGGAAAGTTATGCTGAAGTGTTTAGAACTGCAGCATGTACCTTGAACTGGCACAGAGCAAATAAAGGCTTTGATGTTTTGATGTGTGTTCCTGCTACTGGGTGTTCCTGCTACTAGGTGTTCTGTGTTGCCAGACAAAACAAACACTCAGGAAAATCTCTGCACTTTAGTCAAGGTGAAGTTCCAGCCCCACCAAATCAGCAGGTTGAACTGAGTTTGCTGCGGTCAGGATTACACCCAAGTCATTTGTCCAACCTTTCTTCTTAACTCTACATGTCTATAGTCTTTTTAAATCAGTGTCAGAAGAGATGTCAACAGAAAAACCTTGGCTGTCACAGTCACAAAGTCAGAAAATGAACAGAAGTAATCCTCATCCCCTTCCCCAAGCCTATCACGTCCAGCCACAAAAGCCATCTCTCTCTCTGTCCCTCAGTTTCTTCTGGATGTGTGTATCGGAGCTCACACTTCACCTTTTGGAACACATTCCTCACCCAGCTTAGGTGCGCTCAGTCCTTGTGCTAAGATTCCCCTGAAACTGTTCCCCTCTATAACTTACAGACACCACACACGAGTCCCTGCACTGGGATTTTAGCAGGCTGTGCAAGAGAAGCCTTTGGGCATTTTCCATGCAGACACGTGGTGGCTCAGCAGAGGCAATCCTGAGGTCTGAGATGCTTCAAGACAAGCTCGGGGCACTTGGATTCAGCACTGCACTAACAAGGCTGAGTAGGACACAGCCACAGCAGGCAGCATCTGCCATAGGGAGTCATTCCCCTTCCCTCTGACCATTTTACTGACCTGCTGCACTTCTTTCCACTACATCTGGAAAAATCAAGGCTGTGCAGAGCTCTCCAAAACTTGTACAAACTTAGCATGCTACAACCCTACCTGTGTCTTATCACATTTTCTAGTCACCTCCCTGCTTTTAGACACGATTTGCTTTAAAATGTGTCTGAATTTTCCAACGTGCTACATTTATATTAAAACGCCTGCTGCTGGCAAAATCACTTTAATTCAGACATGATAATGTTAGTTTCCATACTTGAAGTGAATAACAAGTTTTATAAACCCAGCTAGGGCTGAGGTAAAGCCTCCATTCAGCATGGAGATCATTCCTACTTCACTTATGATCTCTGCCCATCTTCACAGCAGAAAGATGTCAGTTCCTCCCTTTTTCTTTTAGGTGAAGCCACATTGCCACTCATATTCTGTTAAATACTTGAGGTGCTTAATCGTATTTGATTTGAAATTAAGTGCTTCGAAAAGTTTACTTTTGAATTTCCATTCACCAGAAGCAGAAGATCATATTATTTTTCATTTGCAGTGTATAAGAAAAGAATTACTCCTACAGAAGCAAGGCTCCTGTCTCAATCCTTGCATTCTTACCACATTAAATAAAAATAAATTTGTGCTTTATGGTAATATTGCAAGAAAGCCAGAAAGAAAGGCAGACACCAAAGCTTTCTAAAAGCTAAGATACAATATTACAATGAGAATAATTTTGCCAAAAAAAAAAGGTGTGAAATCATTTGAATATAGAAAAAAAGATAGTACAAGTTCTCAAACTTGGAATAACTGAACATATTTTGTTAAAATATCTTAAAGGGACACAGCCAAGTGAAAAGGCACATTTCTAGCTTTGTAAAATGAAATAATTCCTTGAACCACTGGAAAGAATTGAATTTTGTGTCTTTTGTTACAGAAGTGTAGTAAAAGTTCAAAGATGAAAGGCCTATTATTTCATCAAACATATAGAAATATTTACACAACACTTTTTTGAAGAAAATTTTAATCAGCTCATGGAATAGCATTTCCAAAGCTTCTCATATCAACTGTTTTGCAGTCTGGTAAATTTTAGTGTAAGGAATTTTTGTTTTCCCAAATCTATCCTCTTTTATCCAACAATTTGCAATCTTTTCGAAGTGAAATCCTGAGAACTTTGTTACTGACTTCAAATTATCTATGGTTTTGCCCTCAAGGTTTGCCTTTTTTTTTTTTTTCATCTATAGCTATTGTGCAACCCCATTAAAAAGCATTACAGAGCTTCCCAGGTTTGGGACAATTTATCCAAATAAATAACTACTGTGTGGAGACTGACAGCTGGTCACAAAGTTTCCCAGACATTGATTTGAGTACAATAACTCTGTACCCTTGAAAATTCAGGTCATACCTGTGAGAACCGTAGTATCAACAGAAGCAGAGAACCAAAACAAGGAGAAGAAAACATGCAGCTGTCCGAGAAATGTTGTTTTTAGCTTAAAATTGTTTTCTAATAGGTGGTGGTTACAAATTACCAGTAGTTTTAAGAAGTGTTAATGTAGAAGCCTATGAAGACTTCTAGAGCCTATGAAGACAGCACGAGTGCCAAGAAACTCTATAAATGGAGACTTTTTGGAATAAAATGTCCTTTTTGCCTTCTGAACGGAGTTGGTGTGGGTGATTCATGTGTGTTGCATCCGCCTCAACTGCGACACTACTGCTTCTTCCCACTGTTGTCTGCATGGCAATGCAGTCAAAATGTACATATTCATTCCTATTTTCAGCCCATTCTCCCCCCTTACTTGCTGATATATAAAAATTCAATCTCTCTCACCGACATCAGGATTCATCTCTCCCCTGTGGTTATAAAACCTATGGCATTTCTCAGACACAGAACTGAGCAAAAGGTACCTTGGTCCACATGTAGACACATCTGCTGGAAATATGCCTGGAATTAGCAGCTTCAAATGGTGCTTCAAGGTCCTTGTCTGAAAAGTTTGACTGAAGTACAAAGTGCCATTACAGTATCTATTATTCTTCTATGGACACAATTCAAAGCAACAATACAAGAACAGGCACAACAGATTATCTAAAGAGAAGGCAGGGGAAGAACAGGGACTCTTCTTCCTAAAATACTGTTATGCTTTCTGGGTTACACTGCACACCTGACCAAATATTGTCAAACCTGTTCTCCCACTTCTTTATCATCAATTTGAGAAAGGAGGGAATGGCTGAAAAAGTCCTAACCTGGTCTCTAAACCTCTGATCTATGGGCAGATGCAGAATATTTTTTTCTGATTGTTTCTGGGATCATCTGTATTTCCCATCTTTTTGGCACCCTTACTCACTGCTGTCTTCCATTCTGTACATCACTGGAAGTGTCAGTGTACACTGTACAGTGTACACAGTACAGAGGAAGTGTCTTTTAAATAGGGAAGAAACAACAGCAGCCTCGGAAAGCAGAAGTAATCAGTCAAATCTGTCTGGGACCTCCTGCAGTGTAAAAACCATTATTGTTCAACTTAGCACAGCAAAACCTGATGCATTTTTATCTAGATTCTGCCTCTCTGATGCCTTGCTTGAGTGTTGCTTTAACACATTTTCATGGTTGGATGATCATTTTCATCATTCACTTCAAATGTGCACTGGTGTGTCATTAATTAATATTAATCACAAGTTGTCATATAAGTGCAAAGACTAGGGGGGCCTATACATGCTTCATTAAGCTAATATAGCTTAAGAAATTAACTGGACTTCCAAACATATTGGGTATTGACTCCAGTAAGAGTGAATACTTAACACTCAACTGACTTAGTGTTAAGTATACTATAAAGATGGAGTACAATGAATTTTGCAAGATCCTTCACATTCCTAATAAAAAAATTTAATGTAGTGTAATTACATTTTGATGTAATTAAAATCTAAAATTTTATTTTTAATTTGTAGTGCTGAATCTTCCTGTAAGTGTTTAAATTTCTAGTTATAGGATCGTACATAGAGCTGTTCCTCCCAGGAGTCCACCCTAAATGTGTTAAACTCAAAGGCTGCTGTATCTCTATTGCAGGAACACAGAGATTATAATCCTAAAATACGTGGCTTTGGTATCTTTCATTTAATTGCAAGATGTTTTGGAGGTATCTTTGAACAGGGTGTAGAGCTCATGTTGGCCATTGTGTGAGATAGAAGTTGTCTGGTGCCATGAAGGCCTAGAATTAGCCTTGATTTCTGTTGCTAGAGTAGATAGTTAAATGTGAACAGAGACATGTGGTTTGCATCTGCATATTTGAGTTTGCAAAGGAGAACAGCACACAGTTGAAAAGTCAGATTTCATATGTGATTTCCTGTGTAGTTTTTTTGCTTGGAAATTTCATTTTGTCAGGGTTACAGAGATGGGAATACAGGATTCAGTTCTGGAAGGGCGCCCCTAAAATATCAAGTCAGTCTCAGCTATTGTAATTAACAGTGATGATAAACCAATCAAGCTTAATACCTTAGGTTTATTAGAAAGCTTTCTAATAAAGCTGTTCTCACATCTGATCCCTCTGAAGATTAGAATCATTCTTTTAATATGTTCCTAAATGTATTCATGGCCATGTGGTCCTGTATAGTCTGTCTTTGGCTAATGCACCAATTCTGTTTCCCTGGTGTTTATCTGCTGATGTAGTTAGAGACAATTCTCCAGTCAGTTCTCACTTGACTGTATTTTAAAAATGAATGTAATTTTAGTCCTCCTTATCCTGATCATAGGATAGTACAAAAATTAAAAATAGATGGACAAAAAGGAGAATTTCAATGGGTTTGCTTTTTCTTTTAATTGAAACAGCTCAGGTGTCAGTTAATGCTAAACTTCCTGTTTGTTCTGACTAGATCAGCCCTTCCTGAGCAAACCGTGTTTCCCATTGAGTTGACCTTTGCAGATGACAGGACTGACTGAACAGCTGACACAGCCACTTCACGGTCTTTGGGTGTGCAGGCAAAGCAAAATCAAAGATATAGGAAGGAACTGATGATACTGATGGAGAAGTCACACTTCTGTCCAAACTGGATGTCCTGTGAAGCTGTGAATTTTCTAACTCAAACTAGAGTCTAGAGTCTTTGATTAGCATCACAGCCAATACGTAACTATAACACAATCCATAACTAGGCTGGATTTTTCCTTCTACACTGGACAACTAGCAGCACTAAAATTACAGCACGGTGCCATTTCTGAGGGAAGTGGCTGGACTAAAAGCTCCTGAAAATTGTGCTGCTAATGGCTTCAGAAGAACCTAGGTCAAGTGATACTACAAAGGCATCATTTTTCCAGGAACAGACAAGATTTGCTGGCTGGGTAAATCAAACCATGGCAGATGGAAAGGAAATTACTCTTGCATAGGCTTGAGAAACTTTCTTTAGCCAGATCTATCTTTTGCCAAAGTCTGGCAAGTTCAGCTGGATGGCAGCTGCAGGCTGGCTGCCCAGGTCCTGTTTAGCAAGGCAACAGAGGCCTTTTTCATGATTTAATCAGCACTCAAATGTCACTCAGCTTCAGAATGAAGAGTATTCATAAGAACTCAGCCCTGCTGTGTTAATCAGAGACTCGCATTGTTGAATTAACATGCATTGTCTGAGTAAGTACTTTCTCCAAGTGACTTTGACTTTTCCAGGATAAGCAGTTCAGTAAACTGTATCTATGAGATAATATATGCAGGATGGTGTGATAATAGAGATGAAATAAACAGTCACTCTCGTCGATCTCCCAGAAGGATGCAGCACCACAGACACTTTCAGCCGGAACATCAAAAGTCAGTCAGCCAAGCTGAAAATTAACTACAAGCAAGTACAGACTTCAGTGTCATGGAAAACACAGACAGCAAGCTACAGTAATGCTTTAAAACACAGGATTAAAAACCATTTAAAGCCATGAATTGCTTTGGTTCTTTCCATAAATTGAGAGACTAATCAAATGATGGCACCTAATAAAATATTTGGAATATAAGAATACGCTTGGGCTCTTTTTTCTTCTGTTATTCTTCACATTTTTAGGAGTAAAGACACTTTGGGGGAAAGGATGAGAAAGGTTTTGCCACAAACATAATCAGGATCCTTCAGGCACATATTAACTCTCTTCATATTTTCTTGGGACGTGGTCAACAAAGAGGGCAGTAAATGGCATTTTAGTTTTGTTACTTTGTCAGCTTTAACTTAGAGATTTTAGATCTGATCCAATGACTCTTAGGAAGATAAGGATTGACCTTTATGGGACTTCTATCATTCCAGAGAAAACTGCTTGGTGCAAGAGGAACCTCATGGAGCTGAAATGCCGAGTGAACATGTGAAATACAGGGTTTTAAAGTGGAGTTTGCACAGCTGTCACGCTGGTTTGACTTTGGCCATGGATCTGAATAACAAGAAAACAGAACTTTGGATAGAAACTGCTTTTCTGGCCTTTGGCAGAATACACCAGTAAGGCACTTTGCCTTAACTTTGGCTCTTCCTCCTGTCCATTCTTCTCTCTGTTTTTTTCTGTTCTCTCATTCTTCCTATGCTCTGTATATTTTATTTTTGAAAGATAAGTATTTAAATTAATTTTCATTTTTACAAATATTAAAGTAAGATTTAATACCCGAGTCAGTTACAGTGATAAGGATTCCAGCTCCAACATCAAGCTGAGCTGGTTATCTTGTAATTTGATTCATGATGTAGGAATAACTGTAAAACACTTGCACCAAAATCAGGGTTTATTTGGGTTTTTTTCACTGATTATAGATGCAGATCAAGCAATTAAAACTTTTGTAAGAAATATAAAATACTGCAGAGTATAAATATTAAGAGCACACAAACTATTTCCTAGCTGCTGCTATAAAGGTCAGAGAATACTTGTTGATAGTTTATATACTAAGACTCTAAACATAAGATCTCAATTTTGTGCCTTAAACAAAACAATACTTTTCATATTTCTTTTGCTGTATTTTGGATGCTACTTCCTTCGGTATTAGCATTGCTTTGGAGTAAAAATACATTTAAAAAGCAAAAGGAGTCTTGCTACCGTGATAAGATTCTGAGACATATCAGTGTGAACTTCTGTTTGAAAAGGAGATTTAAGGTATGGGATCCCACAGAAGGGATCATCCTCCCAGCAAGACTTTCCCCAATAATCTATTGCACAAGGCATAATGGTGTCTCACGCTAAATTTATGTCTCAGGTTAGGCACAAATCTTGTTACTTTCTTAGCCTGACTAATACATCTTACTCCATTGAGGCTCTGTGATACTCTGAATCCCAAAAATTTAATCCAGAAAAGTGTTTTCTTCCACGTATATACTGGACAAGAAGACTTTGCCTGAGATTCACTACTACATAAACAAAATTTGTAATGTGAAATGTAAAAATATGTAAGAAGAACACAATATAAATCCACGAGGAGATAGAAAGTGTGTGAAAGGTTTTTGCTACTGGTGACAAGAAATATGTGACAGTGCTTACATTCAAGCACTGGACTTGAATGTAAGCAAATGGTTTAAGATAAGTACGTGTTTCTGTAGAGAGCCTGGTGCTCCCATCAGGCTTTACAGAGTGATTCATTTCGATCCTGTTGACACAACAGAGACTAAATCCCTCATGCTTTGTTTGAATTCACACATTTACCTCCTATTTACTCATTTGAAAATGCTGATTCTAATACATACCCCTGGCACTGTACTTCTAAGAGACTGTTTCAAAACCAACAAGAAGGAGAAAAACATTCAGATTTCAGATATATTTTAACATGTTCAAGATTTCTTTAAAGGATTATTGTCTGCTTTACTCCTCACCATGCCTTGTTTGGCAACCACAAGCAAAGACATTGTGCAGTCAATCCTGCTTCTTTTACATTTGCACTTATTCTGGTAAACTGGACTGGTTGCTCTTATAGCAAAATAAGACTATATAAAATAGTCTCTAATGTTTTACTTCAGAGACCAAATATGTAAATAGGGTGTAAAATAAAACCTCTTTGATTATAAGAAATTTAGTGTCTTGTCTTTCTTGTATGTTCGTAACTGAAATGAAGCTGAGACAAAGTAAGAAATTTCAGCTTCAGCAGGATATGTTGATGAGATCAGATTTTTTAGTGTATTTGAACCATAACTATTTAGAATTGTATTGGGTGCGATGAACATCAGAATTAATTTCTTGTCATTCGTGGTGATAGCTGCATTTTTGTTTCAAGTGATTTTGACAACTCACAGAAATGTTGAGCTTTAGCACACAGATCATCTCATTAACTTCAAGATAGCCATTCAAGTCCTTAAGCTGTCACATACTGAGTCCTTAAGTGGAAAAAATGAGATAATATTTTACTTTAAGAAAGGTCAGAAAAAAAACGCTTCTCAAAACCTCAAATTCAAAAAGGACAAAACACTCTTAAAGCAAAATAAAAATATATGGTAGAGAACCTTAATCCAAAATTTACTGATGCCATTCAGAAATATCTAAATTTACTTCAATATGATATTGAATCAACCCCGTATTGCTGAACTACGTAAACAATTTCTTTACCTATTAACCAATCCATCACTTACTTACAATTTTGTTAACTCCTTTGATTTATATAGTTTCTCCTGATTTATACCAGCAGATCAACATCCCACGTTATCACTGTTTTGGTCTGTGTCTTCTAGTTGTGTGTATGTACATGAAAAATCAAGCATAGCTTAAAACCCCCAGGCATTACAAAGGTTATCATAACTTTAAGGAGTAGTAGAAGCCACAGATTGCACTTTGCCTTCTCTTAAAGACAGACGGGGTTTGAGCTCTTCTGATGAAATTGTTTATCACCCTTGAATCACCTTTTTTTGCCATCCTCTGCTACAGTGCCATCATCTGTGCAGCTGGTGCCGCTGAATTTGAGTTATTCTTCGTCATACCACCAACTGAATGAGATAAATGAAATCAATATTCTTCTCCTTACGGATGAAATGAATTTAGAAATTCATAACAGTTGTAGACATTCTTTTCTTTGTCCAGTTCTACACTTCAATCCATCAAAGTATTCTGCTTGGCATTTGAATTAACGTAACCTAATTTGTGGGCAACAGCTCCTTCTGTTATAATGAAATCTTTTGGTCTTTGATTTCAAGTCTATTCCATAGTCTGGGCATTTTCACCCACTACTAATGAACTTTGTTTCAGATATCAAAACAGAGAATAAAAACCATACATCCTAACAGTGTGTCACTTGTAGTTCTAATGTCTAAATGAGTTTTTTGATTATTTTTTAAGAAAGACTGTCTTTGGTTAATTGTAATTCAAGTTTATGCAAAATATTTTCATACCATTTTGTTCGTACTGAATGAAAACACCAGGGCTTTTTTTTTTTTTTCTGGCTGAAAAGATGCCAGCAGGAGCAAACTAATGAGCCCCAAAAAGAGAACATTTGTACAGCTGGAGTCTGAATGTTAGCAAGCTGCTTGTTTTTGATTGACACTGTAACAGTCTTGGTGGTGGAGAGTGATCAATAATACTCCCTCTGTGACAATGTAAATAGTATCATCCAAGAGTGATTGCCGAGCAAAAATATTCCGAGCCTCAGCTCAATTTGGGTAAGCATCCAAGATTTCAGATCTTTCTTTTAAGTGCCTTACCCTTTGATGTCTCCAACATTCATTCAAAAATAGGTCGGTCAGTGGCTTGTTTCGAGCATTCAGGATTTCTCTGGTATATGGCAGGCAGGAAGCATGATAATAAATAAGAACAGTTTTAAAATTAACTGCTATTAAGCTTTTAAAAGATTCACTTTGGAAAAGTTTTACTCCCACTGTTTACTTTGATTCAGATCATTTTTCCACATCAGTCTCAATCCATTGTGTATTTAATACACAGTGCAGCTACTGCTGGTTTCCATGCTGATATAGCACCAATGTATATAACACAGATTATTCAAAAATTTTACTGGATGTGTCTACATTATCTTAATTCAACTCCAATAGAGACTGGCTTCCTTAGAAATAAGTAAAATAGAACCCCGTCTGAATACAGAGGACAACGGTTTGCCAAAACTGTGGGCTTTTTCTAACCAGTGCAGGAGTACTCCTGGAGTGAGAGGCTTCAAAAAGAAAAGCAGGAGAAAATGAGAGCACACACAAAGCAACTTGAAGATGAGATATAAGGAATACTTAGAAAGATGGATGCATCAAAAGGGCAGAAGATAAGTAAGATTATGAAGGTATGAAGGCATGAAGGCTGCAGATAGAGATGATGAAGGGCTGTAAGCAATGCTTTTGTGTGTTTTTTCCCGGGTAGTAGGAGTGCTGTGCCCAGAGCTGAAGCAATAAGATTCAATAGTTTGGAGAAGTAGATGGTTTTTTCATTTTTATTGTGCTTTTGGAGTATTTAATGCCTCACTAGACCTAAAAAACCCTAGGGTCCCATGCTCATTTCAATTCAATTAAGATATACAGGCTGTGCAAAATATATATCGATAGGGAGCCACATTTTCAGAAATAACTGCTTATCTGTGCATTTTTAGCTCATTATAACAGGCTCATGGAATCCAACTTTAAATAAAGGCTGTTGGTGGACTAAATTACAACACAGTATCAAGAGACTTCATGAACTAGATATATTCCATTTTATTAAGCTTTCATTATATACACTATGAGTCAGCAAAATATTCAGGCCCGGCTAACCAGAGTCCCAGTACTTACTCTAAATCTTCAAGGCAAATATTTTTTGCCAGGGGCGCCCTGTAAATGAACTGCAAGTTTTGGCCCTCTCCCTGTTAAAACAGACTTGACAGAGTGTCTGTCTCATAGACATTTTGAATCTCCTTCCAGAAAGCTGCCAAGCACCTGTAAGGCATCGGCCTTCCATGACAGTACCATTCCACACAAACACACCAACTCCCCAAGATTTTATTTTCAAGATGAAAAAGTTGAAAAAGGTTTGGGATTTTTTTAATTCTGAATAAGTGAACAAGTTATTTCTCGTGTTAAATTACTAACTCTGATTTGAGGTGAAGGAGGGGGCTTTGTCCCTAAGACTTCCCATAGTGAGAGCATTGATGCTCTGCCTCTTTCCCTGCATATGGCCTCGCTGTCTGAGGGACTGTCGCTCAACATACAATGGCTGGTTTATGTCATAAACATTCTGGTATGTGCCAAAAGGTGAAAAAATGCTCCAAATCTATTGGTGCTTGTGGGAACTCAGTACTTTTTCAGGTTTCTGCCTCTGTCAGATGCTTGAACTCAGCCCAGATTTGCAAGGTGCAGGGAGGCCTGCCAGGGAGTGACAGCGCATCTCCTCAGGCAAACACAAATAGTGTCTGATGTGGGTTTTACTCCTTTTCTCCAACCATATCTTCTCCAGCCGTGAGAAGCCCAGTTATCAACACTACAAACAACTCTCATCATGAGCAGCTCAGGGAGCTCTGATGCCCTTCTGCCAGATGGAGTAAGCCCCTCAGCCTGCAGAGAGAGCCCCTGTCATCATTCACACCATAACAGGCCAGATGAAAGAATCCTAGCCTGTGGAAACGCCTTTGATCATTACATTATTTTCCTCCTCCTGGGCCCTTATCATTTATGTTAGGAAGGCGCCTCTGGGTGCACCTGAGATGGCAGTCCCTGGGAGCTGCTTGGCTGAGGCTCCCAGCACAGCTGAGGCTGCTGAGCTGGGATAAGGCGCTGGGAGAGGGCAGAAGGGGTGGGGTGGTTATTTCAGGAGGGGCAGGGAGCCACTCTTTTGGGCAGTGCTAGAGTGTAGGAAAGGGCAGCAGGGCTGCCTCAGTGCTGTGGAAATGCCCCTTTTGGGGTTGTGTGGTCTGGGCTGTGTTACCTCCGTGTGGTGGAGTTTGCTGCTGAGGTGTGTGCTCAGGTAAAGCCATGCTGGGGGTGCAGGGCTGTGGGGCAGGGGGGTGGGCAGCTCCTGCCAGGGCTGTTAGACCTGCTTGGCACCAGCCCTTCAGATGGGCGCTCAGAGCGCGCAGAGCGGTGTTTTTGGGGGGAAGGGTTAAATTGTCAGGAAGCAGGGGGTGGGTAACCCTTCTGTGTGATTTTTGGGGAGCCCCTGGAGCAGCAAGGAAAGCAGGGTCCCCTCCTGTGCTGGGGCCAGGACACAGGAACACCTGCAGTTGCTGGGCTGTGTGAGCCCCCTCACCTCAGAGTGAGGACATGAGGGGCCTGAAGGAAAAGGGGAGCTGAGGTTTAGGCGGGAAGAAAAGCCTTGAGAAAAGGTGTGAAAAAGGCAGCAAGGGAAACAGCATTTTCAGAAGGAGCTGCCAGGCTGGCCTGGGTCCCTATCCCAGCTGGTTGAAGTTTCTGCACCTCCAATGACAGGAGCCCAGCAGGACAAAGGGAGGTCCCTGGCACGCACAGGGACCTGCGGCAGCTGGGGAGTTCCCTGTGTCTCTTGTTCGGTTTTCCCCTGGAAAGCACAACTGATAGTAAGCCTGCTACAAATATAACCCCAAAGGACAGCAAGGCTCTTCAGATGCTCCCAAGACTCGGTTTACTCGTTGCAAATGCACCTGAAATGGTGATGGTGAAATGCAATTTCTTTAGAGGAAACAAAAAAAGTAGGAATGGATCAATGTTGGTGCAATTCCTACAGAGCCTGAGCAAGAGACTATCTTATGCTGTTACTTTGTTAAGGTTTTTTTCGGAACACAATGGTAGAGGGGGCAGTGGAGATCATACTTGGTTCTAATTCCTTGAATTGTAACAACTCTAAAACGACTCTATTTTTGCTACTATTTCTGTTTCTGCTTGTACATGTTAATGTTCCCACAATGAAGGATTCAAGACATCTCCGTTATAAATAATGATGGGATTTGATTCAACTTTGAAGTCAATGGGAATACTGCAGTCAATTCCTCACAGTATTTGATCATATTGCAAAGGATATGGAAAAATTATTTTTTAAATGGCACTGCTCTTAAAGGTGTAGTGAAAGGTAACATGAAACCTTCATTCTCAAGATACAGTAATTTCTTTGCTCTAACTAGAAGATAAAAGAATTAAGAAGCTTACCCTGTTTTTCTCGTTTGCTTTCTGGAATCTTCAACATCTGTTTTATAACACAAGTTGGTACAAGCAAATATCTACATGCAGGTAGATATTGCAGTTAACGCTGGCATTAAAGTGATATGTGACAACGTCAGAAAAACAGCACACAGGGTATCAACTGGTATTGTAATACATAAACCATGTGTTGAACATACATACCTGCAACACTAACAAACTTGTGTTAATTACCAGCAAAGTATTAAGTTCTTTACCACAAAAAGTTTTGATATAGTGCAGTCAGTGATAAGGCTTTGTAATCACTTTCTTCCTCACTAAGAGATTTGTAAATTAATGAAATAGCAATAGCTTAAACAGAATAAAAAGTGCATGCAGAACAGACACCACTTTGTTCTAAATGAACTTGCCTGGTGTTTCTCAGCATTATTCGGATGTTGGCTGCTGCCACAGTTCACGTATTTCTCAAAGAAATAATTACTATTAGCTGTTTCTTATGTAATTTGTGTGAAAAATCAGTTGAATACATAAACCAGTAAAAGTTCTCTGTGGGTTAATTCATTAATTGATTTATTATAATTCTGACTTGTTAAAATGAAATATAGCTCCTGGCACAAAGGTTAAAGGTTATTTTTAACCACTGAATGTCCTTCAGATGACTTTCAAAAAGGACATTGATGCTGAAGGATGTACAAAACAAGAGATGTGCAAGTATAGATTGTTAGTAGACAGGATAAAATTTATAACAATCACAGAGTTTTCTGATAACTATGTGGTCAAATAGAGACATAGTAAGATGTGACATATGAAGAAGGTAAGGGTGCCTTCTGTCCTGCTGGGGACCTGGAAGGATTCACTCTACTCCTACTCTCTGCTGGGACTGCAATTGTCTATCAGTGCCAGATTTGAGGGCTGTGATGGCAGTGAGTGGTTGGCCTGTGGATGTGCAAAATGCAATCCATTGTCTCCAGCAATCAGAGGCTTTGACATGGTCTTTGTTCCTTCTTGCAGAGAGGGCTGGAAGTCGCTGCGGTTCAGAACCCTTTTTTCTCCCACACCTGCTTGGTATCAGCTCACCTGAATACAGCAAGCCCTGAATTCCAGTAACTGAGAGGCTGAGTGTACAAATCCTGCTCTTGGAGAGCTGAGAGCAATCATCTCATTATCCCAGTACGAAGTGTCCCCAGTCTCATCTAGAGATATCTTGAGTGAAGAAAATAGTGGGCGCTTTTTCTCTTTTAGCCCCAAAATGCAAAGAGGAGGTGGGGGGCAGATAAGGATCTGATTGGGTTTGTGTCTCATGTTTGCATACATGCCCCTAATTGTGCCCAGAAATCTGACTTACTTGCTGCAACTCACTTGCCATTTTAATGCAATTAAATTTGGCATAGAAAGCTAGGAAAAAAACATATGGGAGTTACATGAGAAAATTGGGGGAGATAAAATTAGTGGAAAATAGATTTAACAGCCGAAATAACAAAGTACTAAAAAAAAAATACCAATTAACCAGAATATCCAACTCAGAATCTCTGATTTTTGTCTTTACCTCTTAATTGGTAACAAAAGGAAATAAGCCCATTTGTTGCTTTTGGAGGTCATCTTTAAAGGTGATTTATAGTTTATAGTGCTACAGTAATTTCTGAAGAGATATGCAGCAAGGAGGAAGCCACTGAGCCTATCAAGACTGTTGAAAGCTTGATGATAGTGGCCTCAAATTAAAGACAAGCACCTTGTATCTCAGGCAGTCCTAGGGGAAAAAGAAAGGAGTATTTTTTACCTGAAGTAGTAAAAAGTATGATAGTGGGTGTCATATAACTTTTTCATTATCCTGTCACACTTGGAAAGTCTGCATTGCAGCGCCTCAAAGTTAAGAGCAAAGCAAATTTATTGGAGTTTATCAGTCCTTTAGGGTATTTGGGGGGGTTTTTTTTTGGCCACTTTTCCTATCTAGTTTTCAGATTTGGTATTAATCATTTCCCATCTCACCCTTGGGATGAGATGAAATAACAGGGGACTGCAAAGCTAAATGCAGATCAAGGGAAGACACAGCTTTCCTTCTTCTTGGCTGCAAATCTAAAATGAGGAGATCAAAAAGCTGTTTATTCTCTGTTAATTTCAGTGTCACTTTTGATGAGAGGATATTCTCTATTGCTCAAAAAAGTTCTCTCTGTGTTAAATAGTTTCTGTGGCACTTTGAATATGGCAAAAATCCTTTTGCTAATTTTTGGTGCTCTACTGAAAGTGAAAAAGCAGTTGCATCTTAGGCCTGGAAGACATTTTGTCTCCCTTACATGCATCCACATATTTGTGCCTGCTTTTTTAATCAGACCTGTAAGAACTTCCTGTCTTCTTTACATGGCCAAATCTTTGTGGTTGTGTGAAATTGGTTCACTTATGCACAAATCCATGCTCAATTAATGACTGCAATGTGTAAGTTCCTGTGTGCATGCAGAGAAATTTAAAAACTAAAACAAATAAAAAACCTCACACCCCCTCCCAAAAAAAAATCAAAAAAAACACTACCCCACAACTCAAACTAAAAGAGACCCACCATGCACACAACAAATCCCACAAAACCCAAGCAAAACAACCCACCTAAACAGGCATTAGAGAGGGCATTCAGACTCATGGTAATGATTTGTGATGGGCAGCTGAAGGTAATGCATATAGATGATTATTTCTGTAGGGTTTTTGGAGTTTGAGGGATTTTCAGTAAATCAAAAAGGGTTTTATTTGTTTCCTACTTAGACATTTAGTATTCAAACAAGAAAAACAGATTCCTAATGCCCACAGGGTACTAATACCTGTCCAAGAAGTAATTAGGTTTCTGCTTAATTTATAGTTATATTAATTATTAAGTCACTTCTCAAGTCATAAAGTTGTTGAGGTCTGGACAGAACTGAAGTTTAGCTTTGTTTATATGCGAGAAGACGATATCCTCTTCTTATATGGGAAGAAGAGTTAGATTTGAACAGCTTTGGCAGTCACAGACCAGAAGTTCTATTTGTTCTTGCTATTCTAAATCTGCTGTTGTAGTTCTGCTCACTTGAATGGGAATGATTTATTGAATTACCCATTTGGGATCAAAAGCAAGATCCTGTCATTCAGATGATCATAGCAAAAGGAATACAGGAGAGGATGGAAACTTTGAAGATAGAATATTTCTGTTTCTAGCTAGGGGATAGCTCTTTCAACCAGGGTCACAGCTAACACAAAAGGTTTTGTGCAGCTATGTTAAGGAATACACAGTGTCTTTTACAACCTGGTCCTTTTTGCTGCCTTTATCTGTGATCAGAATGGAGAATCATTAGGGATTTGAAAGTGCATGACTAGAAGTAGATTAGAAAATACAAAAATACTTCTGCATTTCAGAAACATGTAACACTGGAAGGAAAGCAGGCTGCCCCAGCTGTAATGATCAATGCCAACACAAACACTTTCTTCCCTTCCCGCTTTTGCTGTGTACACATGCACAGCAATTTCTCTGGCTGCAGGAACTCTTTGTGCAAGCATCTCTTGTCATGGCAGGTACCATCCTAATGCCAAAGCAGAAGCTCTGAACTCCATTGCAAACCACTAATTTCTTCCATGGACTTACTGGTTGGTTTTGCATTACCTTAAGAGCTTCAGTGTACATCAGAGGCTCATAGGCTGGTATTTCAGACAGGTAGTTCAACAACCTCAGCTCATCATGTTGAGAATTGATAAAGGTTCATGAACCCGATGTGTAAATGTCCTGTGACTTTGCAACAAGTTGGGCTTGTTGTCTCACTGCTTCTTATCCTGCAAGATTCCAGTGTGTGGTGGACAAGTGCAGCTGTAACCCTTGCAGCTGTGAGGCTTGAAACTTAGTTATGTTCCCACTAAAAGAAGTGAGTACCTTTCACATGTCACTTGCTTCTCAGCCACAGGTAGCACTGCATACATCAGTCTATTCCCAGTGTCTGATTGCTTATTACTGATGGTGTTCATAGCTTCTCTGCTGGGTTTCTCCTTGGACCATTTGATCAGTCCCATCACTGTCCTTGTGACACTCTGGTCTAGTCTTTATGTATGTTACCATGATCGAACAGAAGTGAATAGCTTTGGTATCTTTTCTCTTTGGCCACTTTTTTCTCCAGCTCCAGGTGAGAGAAAATATAGAGGCTGCCTTCCATTCTCTTGTCTGCAATATTACATATAATCTGAAACATAAAGTAGGTAACCTACATGCTTTAGTGTAGCCTTTCTTCAACAGGAGTGATGTCTCCTGACTTTGGGATAAAGAGAATGCCAAAAGGCCTGTGATAATAAGCAAGCTAGGTGAAGAAGAAAATAAAAAGTCAGTATCATATAGCAATGATGGTGAGCCAAGGCAGAACAGCAACCCCTTTTAACTGATGTAATGAATTTAGGATGGCAAATTATCAAGCTCCATGGTTTTGGGGTACAGATTAATATTTCTTTCAAGATTATTATACTTTCTAATATGATTACCCTTTCTGTTTAAGGTCTTCCTCCCTGTAAAATGTTTATTTCCCCAGGAAAAATAGGTATAACCTTCCCATAAAGAAGCAGTACAGAGCCATTCCTGAGTTATTCAGGATGGAACAAGAGAACCATGATTACTTAGAAAAAATACTTGCTGAGACCTTGCAAGCCATGCTTCAACCCACAGTGGACTTGGAAGGGAATTGCAGAATAAACATCCAGAAATAGGTTTATAATGGAACCTTGACAGGCCTAAAAGCAAAGCAGTGCACAGGTGCCACTATAATTAAGAGCAGTGACCCCGCAAAGAAAAGGTTTGCCAGCAGGTAAATAAACTGCCATTGTGCAGCTCACCTCATTAAACAGGAAAGTTTGGAAAATGATTGGAAAATTGGCATAAATCAGTGCCACCTTAGACATCATTTATAAGAGACAGCTGCCTGCTGTGGGATGAACAGAGTGTATGTACATTTAAAAACAAGGTCTTTGTTCTGAGAGCCATGCTATAGGTAACCTGAACCCTTCAATTTATAGCCTGTCCACAGTTGTCAGGTTTTTTAATGCAATTTTTAATCACATCCCGTGTGCCTCAGCTTGGGTGTGTGTAATACAGTGGGTTGGGTGGATAGAAATATTCAGATGAGTGAGTTGAGCTTCAGACAGTCTCTCATGTGCACTTGATTTGCCAGCATGAATCTGTACCCGTGCTCCCTCTCCTTTTTTGTTTTTCTAACTTTACATTTCAATTTGTCAGTGTAGCTATGCCCTGTTTTGACTGATTCATGGGCTGCTGCAGCCAATTAAAGCTGGAGGGGGTTGGTATGTTTTCTGGTGGTTGGTTTGGTAGGGTTTTGGTTTTTTTTTAACAGCATGAGTGTTGTTTTTAGGCACTTTCACAGAAGCCTGGTAAAATTTCTGAAGAGCCATGGCTGCTTGGATTGTCAGGGGACACTGCCACAGCTGAATCCCTGCATCATCACTGGCTGAAACTGCAATATTGTTTTCAGAGTGGTGAAAGAAACAAAACAGAATGGAGTTTGGAATAGTTTCATCATCATGTGTCTCGTTCTAGAGGTTTATTTTGCACGCTTTTCCCTGCATGCAGGCTCTTCTGTGGGACACTATGACCCTGGATTTTCTGCAAGGAAGGTAGCCAGGTTGTCTCAGGCTTTACCTTATGTTAGTGGGGGGCTGGGCATTTTTTTTTGTGGGAGGTATTTTTTTCCCAAACAATCTATGATGTGTATGTCTTGAGAGGGCGTATTTTGCTTTTTTAATCAGGGATAATGTTTTGGACTTGCCAGACACTGGTTTTAAGGCAGATTTAAAATTTAAATAAGCTTAAAAAGCAACTGAGTTAAAGTGGTAAAAAAATCTTACATAATTGCTCTCAGTTTTTAAACTTACCTTCGTCTGTCTCAACTTCAGATTCTAAACCTTAACTGTTTCTATGCTGGGAAATAGAGAAGTAAAATTTTGTATTTAAACAGTGACATCTAGAAAAAAATCAAATTTTTTCTCAACTAATCTGATATTACTATCTCTTAATCTTGAACTATTGCCAGAAAAACATGATGCAAATCAATTGGAACTCCAAACTAAGGACTACAGGTTTTGAAGCAGCAGGATTTTTTATATTGTTTTCCCTCTGGCAATGTTTATTTCTCAGTGTGGCACAACTTGCTAGTGTTTGCAGACTGGTTTCTTTAGCAAAACCAAACATGTAGGTGCAGTCCTAATGAAAATTAATCTCTAAATAAAGCTGTATTTTTCTGAAATGACTGGTAAATACCTGGTGGGTGTGTGTTCATAGTGATTTGAGAGAAGCTTGAAGCTGTAAAGCTTATGGCGGCTGTAATTTTGACCACTAAAGAAGCAAAGCATGGCTTCTGAAGGTTTCACTTGCTTAATCCCTTTTTTTAACACCTTGCAGATTGCTTGTTTATCAAACTGGCTGCTTTGATAAAGCTGCTTATCTCAGATCAAGAGCACAGTATCTATCAACTTCAATTTATTAAATTCTAAGAATAACAGTCTATCAGTTTCATTATCTGCATCTTCACACTACTTTAATTTTAGAATAACAGGCTGCGTTTAGCAGCTATTTTCTTCTTAAACATGACATCCTGGAGCTGTGGGTTGACAGCTGGCTGACTATGAGCCAGCAGTGTGCCCAGGTAGCCAAGAAGGCCAGCAGCATCCTGGCTCATATCACAGAGAATGTGGCTAGCAGGACTAGAGCAGTGATCATGAGGACATACTTCAAATCACTGTGTGTTTTTGGGCCCCTCACTACAAGACATCGAGGTACTGGAGTGTGTCCAAAGGAGGGCAATGAAGCTGGTGAAGGGGCAGGAGCACTCCTCCTCTTAAGAGAACTGGCTGAGGGAGTTTATCCTGGAAAAAATGAGGCTAAGGGAGAAGACTGTAGTACTCTCTAAACCAACCCAAAAGAGGTGTAGCAAGGTAGCTGTTGGTCTCTTCTCCTTGGCAACAAGTGACTGGATGGCAAGAAATGGCCTCAAGCTGTCCCAGGGAACAACAGGCTGCCCAGGGAAGCGGTGGAGTCCCCATCCCTGGAGGTATATTAAGGGCAGGTTGATGTGACCCTTAAGGCCTTTGATCTCAGCATTGTTTCAGGCTTTTGGTTGGTGATTGAGGCTGTGGGGGGGTTGGTCTGGTCCAG
Source organism: Oreocharis arfaki (assembly GCA_013398015.1). Taxonomy (NCBI): domain Eukaryota; kingdom Metazoa; phylum Chordata; class Aves; order Passeriformes; family Paramythiidae; genus Oreocharis; species Oreocharis arfaki. The sequence goes on from VZRR01011746.1 coordinate 283,640, forward strand.
ATGCCTGATATGCCTTTCCTACGCCATCCCAGGAAAATGCTGTTGCTCAAAATAAGAGAAAGGTCCTACCAGCTCAGATTCAGACTTAATGTTGCAAGAACTCATCTAATGCAGAAAATAGATTGTCTTCCAGTTGTAAAACAAAATTACAGTGATGTGTATGTGTTGAAGAGAAGATAGGATCAAGGGGTTTTTTAGTTTCTGATTAGAAACTTAGGGGTTAGCTAGAATGACAGCTTTACTGATGCATGCTGGAAGCACATTATGATAGCAGTGTAGAAGAAACTTGCACTTACCTTGTTTTCTTGTCTTGAAAGATCTGTGAGCCTCTAATGCTTCAGCTGAAATATTAAGTTTCTGGAGCTATCTGGTTTAACTAGTTCTAACACTTTCAAATGGCTTGTTAGGAGGCTACTGAAATAAATGTAGCTGCTTCTTTTCCTCATAAGCTTTTTGCTTTGGTGATTTAGCTTGCCTCTTTCACATGAAGTCTTCTGAACATACAGGATCTTAGAGACTACTCATTAATCCATATTTTGGAAGGGTATAGTGACCCTGCACTAGTGGGTGTGGGTGGGTAAGGGATGAGTGTGATCATCCATCATCACACGTAATACTGGACAAAGTAGAAAGAGCTAAATACAGAACTGGCAAAGAGGTTAAGCTGGTGATTATGTCACAGAGGTGCTTTTCAAGCAGCAGCATGGTGTGGAGCAGCTCATTCTCTGTGAAATGAAATGAAGGTATAAATTTTCACCTCTTCCTGGCATTGAGGGGCCCATTCAACAGCCACCCATGAAAACCTGACTGTTGTTTATTCAACCTTTGGAGCCCACTGTTTCTGCCTGCAGCCTGCCTGAAGGTGTGTACTTCTTGCAGGACCTGCCCATGAGCAGCGGAATCCACAGGTGTGCTCTCTTGCCTGCTGCTTGGCCCCTGGGAGTATTGCTCCAGGGACTTAAAATCTGGTGACCGCTGAGCTCATTGTCAGTGTTTGAAATTGAGCATTACTTACCCACGTAGTTCTTGCTGCAAACACAACCAGGTGTGCCCAGCTAGATTTTAACAATGGTTTGATCTCCAAAGCTGGCAGTACATCTTTAATTAGGAAAAGCACACAGGTATCAGTTGTCCATTCTCCTCATACTTGTCCAACATCCTGAATGGCTGTATTCAAGATTTCCCTCTTATCTTTCTCTGGGCATGTGCTACAAGTTCAGGAAAAAAAAAAAAGAAGTATTAATTGAGTGGTGGCAACAAACATTTTGTGTGTTCAGGGTTCAACATGCAATTTCTGAAGTGCCCTGAATGCCAGCGCTCTTTCTCTCTGAACAAAGTTACTGAGATGACACTGTTCTGTTGGAGAATTTTTTTTCTCTTTACAATACTTTAACCCTTTCATTAGTTTCAAGGAACTAAGATTTGAATTTATGTCACACAGGGTTAATCCATTCTCCACAGTGGAGTGCAAAAATTTCAGAAATAATGTAATCTGTTCTGCTGCCATCCGTATAAAATATTGTTTACACTCCAGGCCTATTGCTTCAGGAAATTATTGATAGGAACAGCTGCTCCTTCATGAGAAAAGTAGAAAAGTCCCTCCTCTTTGACCAGGGGCACTTCTCAGCCACCTTTACTTTATCACCATGACACAGAAGCATGGAAGATTGGATTTCAGACTTTAAATAATAATAAAAAATGTGTAGCAAAGAAACTCTCTAAAACTTCACTCAGGAACTTACTTTTGTGAAGCTCTGAGCCATCTCCTTGTGCTCCAAAGGATTCGTTCAAAACAAAATGAAATTTGGAGCATAAGATATACAGTACAATCAGAATCCAACTTCAAATGTACCTCGTTGCTACTGACTTGAACACTGTAATTACAATTATAACTCTGCAGTGCTTTATGCATAAATTATTTAAATTAAACCACATAGATTATTCAAATTTTATCTCCAAGAAACACTTCCGAAGCCTGCTAACACACACGTTGCAACTCACTGCTAACATGAAAAACTCTTAAAGGCTTGATTATTTTGTTAAATCTTCTTGGAACTAGACTCTGTGCAGTGACTTGACTTATTTCAAGTTGAATGAGTCTTGAGTTAAATGGATTTGGTGCTGGTAGAGTATTTTCAGATCCACCTTCAAGCTCAGTTGAGCAGAAGACTAAGCTGGTGCCATTCAGTCTGTCCTTTCCTATAAAAAGCTGGTATTCTGAGAGGGGGTTTAATGCAAAGCAAAAGCCTCTGCAGCAAGAAGGAACTCACACTTTTCACCCAGTAGGAGCAGCTGTGGCTGATGTATTTATGACATGATATTGACAACTATTCACTCGGGACAATCCCAACTATTTTTTCACATGAAAGTGTTAATGAAAGAAGTTTCTACTGGGGTAAATCTGACTCCTGGAGGACATCCCTTGTTTTGAGCATTTCTTGTGGGTGGATAGGAAAAGAAACTTGGTCAGTTCATTCCTCTTATGACAGTATCTGTAAAGTCCTGCAGACAAACAGGTCAGAATACCTGTAGCAAACCATAACATGTTTGTCTTTTCAGCAGTACTAAGAGAAAATTTGGTTCTGGGAGCAAATTCAGTAAAGGTTTTTGTCGTTCTCTCTGACGTGGAAACTAATTCACCTAAACAATGCTTAATATTATGAGTATTCTTAATCCTGTCACTGGCTGTAGCCAGTATTAAAATAAATCACTGAATTGTAGTGTACAAGAAACTGGTTTGCAATTTACAGAAGACTCTTTTAATCCTCTTATTTTTGGACATCATAATTTTGTACTCCTCAATCTCACTGAAGATTTTCATTTAGTAGAGTTCTGTTTCCTGAAAAATCAGTGGAAAGTGGAGTTAAGCCAACACAGAATGTCCGTAAATCTCCTGCTTGAAGTTTTTTATTCATAGTAGAGTGACAATTTACTGCTGCAGAAGCTGTAATGAAGAAGAGTATGCTTTTTTGTCTCATTTTTTTCTGAAGAAATAACTAACAGGATTTTGCAGATGGTTATTTGGAGGAGAAATTAGTATTGCTACGACACTTAGATAGCTAATGAGAAAGAAAAATAGACTTGTTCCACATTGCTGGAATTGTGGAGGAAGATAACTGAAGATCTAAAATTCCTCCTGGGCTTTGTATTTCTTAAATTAAAAATGAAAGGAGAAGCTTTCAACTTTGTATGCTTCATCACAAACTGAGTATTAAGTAAGTTATGCACATATAGTAATTCACTGAATATGACACATGGTTTGAGGGTCTATATAAAGATATATTTCTGATTTTTTTTGTGCAGGTTACTCAAACCTTTAGTGTTTGCATGATCAAGTAAGCAGGGCTGTATGGGGCAACCTTCTTCAAGGCAAATGGCCAGAGAGTTGTTAACCTCATAAAACACAGCTGCTAAAGACCAGCAGCAAGATATTCCTTTATTCCTGCATGATTCTTCTGTGTGTTATTTCCTGGTGCTAAGGTTTTAATATCTCTTTCAGATACAGGATTGTAGCACCATGTGATTTAGATCATCACTTGTACTTCGATCTTCTCAGTTCTGGAAAGCACCACAACAGCAGCATGGGGGTTTTACAGTTTGGGGTGGATCTCTTTTTTCACCCCACTCAGATCTGTGTGTTTGGCATTCATAGGAAAGGTCTAACCTCAATACTCATTTTAGCTCTGGTTTTGGGATGAGTCAATAAAGTCTCTCCGAACTGCAGAAGACAGTTTGTATTTCAAATCAGTGGATGTTTGTATATCTAATTCAGTGGGTAAACAGGAATGTTCGGTCATTTCTTAATAAAAGTTTTCAGAAGAAAAACAATAAACATATTTCCTCTCCCCCCTTAGTTTCCTTAAATGTATATGTTTGTTAATATCCTTCTTTGATGTTGTTTTACAGTTAAAAATACTTAAATCAGAAATAAACGGTAATGTTGCATGCAAATTCTAGACTCATCAGCTTAATTTGTGTAATGAATTCATGTCCAGGCACGGTGTGACATGCTAAAGAAGGTGTTATTTCAAACCCCTGTGGTTTATAGCCCTCAATTCTTTGATTTTTTTCAAAAATCCTTTAAAGATTCCCCGCGTTGTCACGGAAAATACTCCTTTGTTGTCTTTAGTTAGTCTGACAGAAATGTGGTGGATCACAAGTTTGATGAATTGTTAAAGTGGCTACAATTAACCGTGTGTTTCAAAGGCACAGTTCTGTACTCTCTACATAGAACTGAAGGCAAGTGCGCCCTGTTTAGTAGCACAGCTCTCACCATTCAGTGGTAGCAGGACATCAGCCTCCCGTTGTAGAGCTGAGAAAAGGCTGCTTTAATGTAATGCTGCTTTTTTCTATGCATAGCAGTACAGAGTGTTTTTCTAGTACTGTTTGTGTACAGTTGTTAAAAATAATCTTGTGATGAAACTTGTGCTTAGATAGAATCTGCTCGTAGCAGAGGTTGGCCACTGCCCTGACATAAAGCAAATCTTCATACACAACTAAAATAACAATTACTTAATAGGAAAAACTAGTGCAGTTTTCAAAACAATTTAAAGTTGATCAAATCCAGACCAACTTTGTCTTATTGATTTTTCTTCTCAATAAATGTGCATTTATTCACGTTCATTTGTAGCATCAATAGTAAGTGCAGATATTTATAAACACTTTTTTCAGAAAAGAAGCCATTTGCCTGAACAGCAGCTTCTGTTCACCATTATTGTTGGTTACCGTTACCTGCCTGATAAAGTCTCACAAATGCATCATGAAAAGCTTTTGGAGAGCTTTTCAGTTGGTTTAATAATGTTTCTTTACTATCAGAGAGTCAATCAGCCAAAATGTAAAATAAGAATAAGAGCCTACAGATATCCCAACAGCCTTTTCTACACTGATTGTAAAAGACATCTTTCAAGGAACTTGGAACTGCTTTGTCTGAACAAGTTGTTTTCTCTATCATTCCTCCTATTTTGCAGAAGCAGCCAGGCTTTTAACTATTTGTTCTGAATGTGCTTTTTTGCTAAAAGCATTTCCCATCTGCTGACCTTTACTTTACCACTCATGTTCCACTTCTCCATTTTAATATGGTGATCTGTAGTGAAGGATGGAATCCTTCCTTAAAGCAATGGCCTTTTGAAGGATTTTAGGTTTTACATTGATGAAGTAAATATTTAAAAGATAAAAAAGAAAGTTCATCAAAAAGAATTATTATACACAAGCAGTTTATTCTAGGAGAACATGGATATTATGGGTCGAATATTGCTGAAGAGCCCAAGGCCTGTGCAAACGAGAGAGATGCCTGCTTCCAATAAATGAGCCATTTTTTTACCAGCTCATTCTCCTGTATTAGGAGGAGAATATATAGGAAAAAAATCCTAATAAGCTACATGTAAAAGTGCATATTTTAGGGAGGGTTTTAACTTGTCATGGCCATATACGGTCAATTTTACTTCCAGCCACATTAGTAATCCATAATTTACTGCAATTTATGAATGCATGTTGCCTCTTTTATTTTCAGTCATCAAGCTTCAGGGAAGCTTCCTGCTAAAGGAAGCCTGAATTTCAGTTTCACTGTATGACTTGGACTGTGGTTTCTGAATGAGATGTTTCAGTACTGGCTTATGCCAATGGCCTGCAGGTTGGAATCTTTAAGGCTGTAAGTGCATCTGCAGCCCTGGGAGCCATCAGAAAGTAGATGTTCATCTGACAAAACCATGGAGCCAAGTGGCTTCTGTGGACACCAGTTTCCTGGAATTTAGCCTAAGATGAATGAAGAAGCAATAAAGTTATTACAAAGCAATGACAGTAGGAAGCACATGAGTCAGAAGAGGCAGGTGGAGGAGGACTATTAAGATCTTAGATATGTCTCAGAATGGCAAGAAAAAGCACGATGCAATTTCCACCACCCTCTCTTGTTCGCTATCTGAAGTAAAATAATTATAGTTCTTGAGAGTTTAGGTAAAGTTGATGTGTTGGTTTGCTCTCCAGTATTGCTAAGTTGCTGTAAACATCGAACCCATGAAGCTGCATCTCTAAAAGGACTACATTCTGAGTTCATTGAGGTATTTTAGGAATCTGTTGTTTCTGAAGTACTGAAGCTGTTAGGCTGAACTTTCTCACTCAGTACTGAGAAAAAGCAAAAGGATTGAGAAATAGTGACTGGAGCCTAAAAGGAGAGTAAAGCTGAAATCTTACTGTATTATATATGGCAGTTGGATTTCAGCCTAATGTTTCTATTTCTCCTCTTAAAAAAATTATAGAAACTTGAGCCTGAATCTGTTGCCCTGTCCTTTGTGCAGTCCTCAGTACTGAAAATTGGAGTGCTTGTGCATTAGACTGCACTGTCAGAAACAGGATATGATGCATATCAAAGGCAAGTGTGACTCAGCACATATTGCTTATCTTAAATAATTCATATCATAGAATTACAGACTCTCTCAAGTTGGACGGGACCCATAAGGATCATACAGTTCAACACTGTTCCTCACAGGGCTATGTGATGTTACCAGATGGAATTCTGTAATTATTCCTGGTCGTGTCTCAGTGGTTTCGCTATAGTATGTGCTCTAAGACTCTCTTTTTCTGGTCTATTTCCCCCGAAGATTTCCTCTTAAGTGTCTCCAAAACAATGGCTAAAATCAAAGGCTTTTTCTTTCTTCAAACTCTCTCACCAAGGCTGTGATGAAGCTGCTCCTGTTTAATATCAATGATCTGGATGAGGGAATCAAGCACACCCTCAGTCTGCAGGTGACATCAAGCTGGGCAGTGGTGTTGATCTGTGGGAGGGCAGGAGGGCTCTGCAGAGGGATCTGGACAGGCTGGATCCATGGCAGAGGTCAACGGTGTGAGGGTCAAGGCAAAGAGGCAATTCCTGCCCTTGGGCCACAGCAACCCCATGCAGCGCTACAGGCGTGGTGACACTGGCTGGAAAGCAGCCCAGAGGAAAGGGACCTGGGGGTGCTGGTCAGCAATCAGCTGAACATGAGAGAGTGTGTGCCCAGGTGGCCAAGAAGCCAATGGCACCTGGCCTGTATCAGGAATAATGTGGCCAGCAGGACCAGGGCAGTGACTGTCCCCCTGTGCTGGGCACTGGTGAGGCCACACCTTGAGTGCTGTGTCCAGTTCTGGGCCCCTCACTATCACAAAGTCATTGAGGGGCTGGAGCATGTCCAGGGAAAGGCACGGAGCTGGTGAAGGGTCTGGAGAAGTCTGAACAAGTCCTAAGAGGAGTGGCTGAGGGAGCTGGGGGCCTTTAGCCCAGAGAAAAGGAGGCTCAAAGGGGAACCTTATTGCTGCCTTTTTCCTTATTTAATATGGAGGTTTTAATGAGGAGGGTGTCAGTCTTTTCTCCCAGGTAAAGAGTGATAGGATGAGAGGGAATGGCCTTAAGTTGCCCCAGGGGAGGTTTTGATCAGATCTTAGGAAAAATTTGTCTAAATGTTTGGTCATGCTGCCCCAGGAAATGATTGAGTCACAATCCCGGGAGGCATTTTGAAGAATGTAGCTGTGGCACTCGGTTTAGTGGTGGACTTGATGTTCTTTTAGGTCTATCATAGCTTTAATGATTCTATGATTCTAAGAACTATTACTGTACTGAAGGGATAAGCTCGTTTTTAAACTTCATTCACAGAATTTTGTTCAATCTTAACATACAAGAAAACATTGTTTGCATCTGTGATCTCATTATTTATCTACATAAGGAGGTAAACAATGGAAGGAGCACTGAAATTAACCTATGGTTTGAAAAGTCTAACAAATGTATTCTTTTTGTATTCATTTACATCATGGTGAGAAACAGACTCTTGAAACTGTCTTAAGCTCTGTAGTATAAATTTTTTCTGAACTTTTTTCATTGTTTAAATCAAGCATGGCTTATAAACTAAGAAATGGATCAACTGTGACTAATTAAGGAGATAAATAGCATTTTGATTTGATATTTAATTCAGAGATTGTCATCACCTCTCCCAGCTCCAGTGTTCATCAGTAAGTCTCAAGAGGCTTGGTAAGCTTATCAGGTCTGTAATGTACATACACCTTTCACAAATCTTCCATCTGATTTAATATTCAAATAAACCTTATTCTTCTAGTTCACAACTAGTCATTAAAAGTGTGGACAGTCAAATATTGTCATCTGGAGTGTTATCCACACATTTCAATTTTTTTATGATGTTTCAAGTTTCCTCGTTGCTGTCTTCACAGCAAACAGACACCAGCCGCCTTCCCACCTGCACAGGGTTCTATAAACCACAAATAAAATGCAGGTTGTAAGAGTTTGCCAGATCATTCCACCAACTAGAGCAAACAAGCTGTAACAATGAGACCTTGTGGAAAAAAAATGAGCGTGTTTTCATTCTTTTATCGTGAACACCTTCTTTTATTGGCATGAAGTATGCAAGTTTCGTCTGAGACTAGGGCTCAGTTAACTGCGACGTGTGGAGTGTCCTATTTGACTAATTGAAGTCAGATTGCTTTGGAAAGGTACCAGGTAGAGCTGCAGTTATTTCAGGTTCTAGTTCTTCCCTTTCAGCTATCACATGTCACTGGATCAATCCTGCAAAAACAGCTGTAGCCCCTGTAACTGAAAAAGGGTTCCTCAAAGCTGAGAGGATCTCCTCCACCTGTGGAGGGAGCAATCCTGAAAAAGACTGGAAAAAAATTTCTGCCTTGGGCACAGTCTAGTGAAGAATTTCATTAAATCCCTTTGGTAGTCCTTTTTTTAGGTACAAGATGGGCTGTTACAGTGAAGGATGGGAGAAGACTGCAAGCCACCTGGGCTGTGGGTAACAAAGAGTCTGTTCCAAGCCTCAGTGAAGTATTCCAACTGGGCCTCAGAGTACTCTTGTTTGTACTTGCATTATTAAGAATATATGTAGAAGTTTAATGTCCCATACGCTGGAGAATGAGAAGTGTCACTCCTGTTTCCTGACACCCATTCATGCAACATTAGCATAATTTTCTCTTTGTGCTTCTAATATTCAGACTAACCTGTAATATTCTAATATTTATTTGTGTCTACACCACCTGCATTAAATTAAATTTGTAAATTAAAAATAGCACACTTGTTACAGCTTCAACTTTCTTATCCTCAGTAGCAATTAGTAACTGTGTTTATGTTCAGACAAAGTGGTGAAATTGAAAAAGGACTTGTAAGCATTTTTCAAATTACTTCAGGTAAATAATAAGCAACTTTCCCCTACTGCTGTTATAGAGTGATAGCTCTCTTTAATTTTCCAGTTCTAAATTAATTTACAGTTGCTTCAGACCTCAGTAATTTGCTCACGGTAAATGCACATCTGGGAGAGTTCTGGGGATCTGGAATGAAGAAATACAAAATGCAGTGCTCACTTATTATAAAATTGCATTTCTTAGCTTTACTCTGTCATTATGGCTGCACATAGAAATACACAGAAACATGAAAAATATGAGAGAAGATTGGCTAGTTGAGCATTTCGGCCAGGATTTTCAGAGACCTCTGGGAGCAGAGTCCCCTATTTGCTACTAAATTTCCATTACATTATTGAGAATCCACCCCTTTTAGGAGGATCTTAGTCATCCTTGTGTTAATAGTCGCCCTAAAATTACTGATGAATGTTTGGGGGTTTTTTTGAATGGAAAAAATGTGATACAAAATTTACATTTGTACCAGAAGACAGGTGAAATCATAGTGATCCCCACTGGCTTTACCTGGCTTTGGAACAGACCTTTTCAAACAATATCAGGGATCTCTACACAGAGGTAGAATAGGATGTACTAGAGGAATGTCACCAACATGTTGCTTGGTTTTGTCTCACTAAAATAAAATACCTTAAAAGATCAAGACTATAGCCTTCCTTGGATCCAAAGCATTTGTTGCTTTTGTGCCTTTCCTCTCTTTCAGGATTTGTAACTCAAGTGTTTGAAGTTAAGGCTTAAATTGCAATGAATGCAGCCCTAAATATGATGGTAATATGACTGAGAAATAAATGTACCTGCACAACTGAAGTGTTATAACCTCTCACATCACCTCTGGGGCAGGAAAAAAGGTGTTTTACCTGGAGTGGTTTCTTGTTTGCCCTTCCAGTATACTTTCTTGATATTGTAGTTTCCTATATTCTTTTTTTCTAGCAGAATCCTATTTCATGTTAATAAGGAACAACAAAGAATTCCTTCAAACTCTACTGAAGAGAGTGTATTTCACCCTAAGATGACTCTGGAAAGCTTGGTAGCATGCATTTCCTCAAAGGCAAAAATGCAAATACAACCATCAAGATGTTACCCTTGTTTTCTGTCCCTTCCACACTGCCTTTCCTGGAGCCAGCACTTATTCCAGCTCCATCAGTCCTGCAGACCAGAGATAAGACTTCCTCCTTCTAGCTTACAGTGAAGAGCTTTTGATTGGGTTTTTTTCAGGTTTCTGTTGCCTGACAGATCTAACATGCTTCTGCTATTAGGATTGGGTACAGCATTATCTTTTAAAGCTTCTCAGGGAATTGAATTCCCTGGACAAACTAGAATCACCATCCTGATTTCCAACTTTTTTTTTTTTGCAGGTGACACCTCAATGATATAATAGTTTCATGTTATCCTCAAATCTGCTGGTTTTCGGGATGAAACACTAAAATGCCTTTCTTCATATAATTTGAAGCAGCCCTAGGGCTAAGTGTGGTCTCTGAGGGATTCCTTGCAGGATGCCTGTGATATACATGTGCTTGAGTCATATGCTTTTGTCAGTAAAAACAGGTGGACTCTAAATTGTACTTAATTTATATATGTTTTAGAAATTTTTTCAGGTTTTTACTATATATCTATGATTACCTATGAGCTGTAGGTAAGGCTGGAAACTGCCTGCAACTCAAGATGCTTTAGGTCAGAAAAAAAGTTCTTGAGAGGTTGTACAGTTGCTTGAGAGGGAGGGCTGTTCCCTTCTTATCTAATTCTGATTATCTGTATTTAAAATTAGTTTCTGTTCCTTTTTATTATTATTTGTTGGGTTTGGCATGTTTGTTGGCTCCTTTATTGCTTCATTGTGTGATACCATCGTGCTTTTCCACTAATCAGGCATGTAAGTCTGCATCTTGCCTGTATCTGACATTGATCCCTCAAGTGATGAGGAAATAACCTATTTACAGATCTCCCCCTGCAAGGCAGTGAGGGAGAGTCTTCCAACAGCAGAGAATTACTTCAGATGCAGCTGGTAGGGTACAGGCCTCTAAATCTGAGAACATGGATGAAACATGAGGAAGGGGACAAATAATTCTTGTAGAGAGAAAGTAAATTCCTTCCTGTTTCCTCCTGTGGAAGACATTTTTTAAGATTCTCATGTGAACTCAGAGAAGTAGCTTCTTGTTCAATTTCTTATTAATCAGGATTTTGCATGAATCACATGTGATTCCAGGGACTGATTGTGAGGTGGTTGCCCTTAGCAACTTGGCTTTTACCTTGGATCACCAAGTAACCTCCCCAGTGTATGTAGCAGGTGTTCTCCATAGTAACTGCAGGGGAGCAGAGAACACTACAGTACTATTATGCATTTATCTAATTTGGAAACTCACTTAAGGAGAAGACTTCCAGGTTTTGCTTTACAACCTTGTGTTTCTATGTTCTGCAGTTCAGAAAGTGTATTTCAGAGCAAGTAGAGTAGAAAAAAGAATCACAAGAAATCAGTTAGAAAAAGAGACAGGGATTCCTATAAAACTCAGTGCTTTGTGGCTAAGATATCAGTGAGGAGAATGTTTATGTGAAAACTATTTGGGTTTTTAATAACTATACATAAATGCTTATTTGTGATTCAGAGAAAACTAGGTTTGGGGGTTTTTTTCCAGAAGAAAGTTGTTTTGTTTCAGATTGACTTGCCAGTGAAGGAAGGGAAAACAAACACTCTTAGATTCTGAGTAAGGGATTTTGAAGTCTCTACATGCTTAATAACGAATCAGGCCTATTTCACTGGCAATCATAGAGAACTCCACAAAATAGATGTGGGAGTAGAGTAGCTTCCCTCTGGATATCAGGTACCCTGGAAGCCCTCACAAGGCTGAAGATAATAATGAGGAAAGAACTGGAAGATATACCTGAACTTCATGGTTATTCTAAGACAGAATGACTAGTGACTTGTTCTTTTCCTCTCTGACTCTTTCCTGCTTCAAAGGAGACATATGAAACATCACTTGAGACACTCCTCTGCAGGGATGCAGGCTAAAAGGAGTCCTTTACAGTACAGTCCCATTGGAGCCACTCTTCTATGGAGGGAGCCTGAAGGCAATGAAATTTCTTCCTACTCACTTCTCTGCAGGAAAACTGGCCTCTGGGGCAATCCTGAGAAAGGTTTTTGGGTGTCATTTTTGCCTTCAGTTGGAAAAAATCCTTAGCAATTGAAATGGACAGCAGCAAAACAAAGCACAGGCCCAGCGTTTTGAAGATCTTGGATCTCTTTATCTTCTAGATTTCTAGCCAGGGTTATTTAATTTACCATTTCTGGTTTCAAAGCTTCCTTCCACAAAGAGGCTTCTGCACCATTAATCGGTTACCAATCCTAAAAAGCCTGTTATGGAAAGAGCTTGCCCTTTAATCTAATTAAAGACAGTCACTTGGAGACAGCAGAGGCCTTGAAACCCTCCTGCTGTGTTCATACGTGTGTCTGCCCTTCAAGCTGGTCAGATTTGAGAAATGTCACTCCATAGGACAAGATAAACATCAAAAATAATGAGATGGGGGGAGCAAGCTTAGATTTTTTCAGCCTAAATATTGGACAAACAGTCTTCCTCTGAATTCAACTACTTAATTAAAGACAGAATTAACTTGTATGTCTAGTCCAGCTCTGCTAAGCCTATATTTCTGTACTGGTTTTATGTTGTGGGCTCAGATTCAGAATGTTTGCAGTTTACAGGTCAACCCCTTGAAAAAATTCTCCTTTGCAATTCTCAGTAGGTACCTGCTGCCTTTACCGTGGGGAAAAAAGTTTACTTCTGTGAGAACTGAGTGTTCAGCATCTCTGTGGAGAACGCCTGTAATCTACTTTTAGCAAATTAAAATCTAATAGGGTTTGTCTGTATTCCATTTATGCCTCAGGACAAATTAATGTTAAGAAAAGCCTTTGAAATGAAAATAGTGAGCCCTCAAATTAACCTACTTGTAGTGTTTTTATTTCAAGTTTCATTTGGGAATTGAAGGTGGCTGTTAAATTGCTGGTAGGTAAAACATCACTGACAATTTGCTTGCATTTTTCTGCAAGTAGATTTTCACTCAGAAAAGTACAGTGGGATTTGGAAAAAGAAATTATGAAAATAACTAGCTGGTCTTTTCCTGAAAGTTTTGTTTTGCGCTTCAAAACTTTAACATCTGTTAACAAAGCTATTACAGTCCCAGAAATTGATATTGAGAATAGCCATTAATTACTTTATTTAAAGCCGTATAGACGAGGCTCAGGCCATGTTAAGCTTCCCGTGCAGAGTTTGCCGTTCAAAGGTGTCAGTCTTGTCTGTGCTGCAAGGTGGCTACAGCTTGAAACGGAATTAATTTCATGTGCAAAGCACAAGCAGCAAAGTCCAACAGAAAGAGGGACAGCAAAGTGTGTTAGTAGCTTGACCAGGGTCTGAGGGTGAGGACATCCTCCCGGGCAGTTTTCAAAGGTTTTGTCTAGAGGAATCTTGACAGAAGGCAAAAAGTCCAGCAGATTGTGTTGGAAATAAATCATTTCTCTCTGCAGAATGCCCTCCCACAATGAAGTCCTCTTGCCTTCAGGACTGTTACCTGACAGGCTGCCCAGGACACTGGAGCCCACTGGGAGCATTTCCAGCCTCTCAACCATGAGGACATCAACTTTCAGATATGTGTAGAGGGGGGATCTCAGTGACCCACCTGTATTTCTCCTGATAAGAAATAGCTAGCAGTAATAGAAACAAACAAGAAAAAAGGTTTTCCTTCTAGACTCCTCATCACATTTTCAGGGCTTAGAGAGAAATGTTCCTTTCAGCAGTAGTCAGTCATTCATTGGGTCATCGCATATTGGGAAATGAGGGCATGACCCAGTTGTACTTTATTTTCCAACTGAGTTACCGTATGTCGGCCAAACTTCTATAGGCTAAGCAAGGCATTTCTGTATGTGATGCTTGACAGCAGAAGTGCTGAATGCAGAGGCGTGGTACTTAAATACTTTATAACCAACTTTTGAAGCAGCTAAACAAAGCAGAATTCTAATACAGAAAAAGTGATCAAGAAAACATTCCCATTTTTTGTTACAGCTTATTATAGTTTATATCCTTGAAAACTTCTCAGCTATGACACAGAAAAGTGCATCTGTGACAGCTCATCCTCATCTAAAAATATATATATGTACATATAGTAGTTCATTTAAAATACAAATATTGTTCTACTCTCCACACAAAGCCTTCCTGAAGGTTTTGCAGTTCAGGTTAACTTTTTTTTTTTTTACTACAACATTTAATCTAACTCTTCTACAGCTTCTGAGCTCACTGTCATTTCTTTTCACCAATTAAATCTGACTGCTTCAGTGTGCAAGGAACCAAACGTGAAAGCCTACTGACGGCCACACTAGCAATTTCATTCATGGCATATAAGCCCAGAGGGTAAGTGTCAGGAAGCCAGCAGTCTGTTAAATGCTTTTTCCATGTTATGCACAATATATTTCTTATTAGTTATGTTTTTCATGTTCTGATTTAAGAGCGTCCATTATTTTGCAAAGTCTAATTTGCCTTGCTACACAGAAATGTGCTGGTTGAATAGATACTTTTCTATCTTGTCTTGGATTGTTACAAGGGTTGTTAGTCCATTTGCTGCAGGGCAAACAGATCACCTCAGATATCAGAAAGCAATTGCTTTCCATGGCAAAGCAATACTCAGTGTAATAGCTGGTGCAATAAAAGGGTTTAATTTTCCAGTGCTTTGTACTAGGGTTAGCCACGGGTAGGTTTCTGCACTCTGCATCAATCTCACTTGTGGCAGATGAGAAAGGAGTGTCTTGTATGTAAAAGCTTTCCTCCAAATCCTGTGGTATTAACCACCACCAGAATTAAGGTACCAGCCTAAATGGACTATTGAGAAAATTCAGTGCAACGTTCTTGCTTCTGCAACCAATAGCTGCAATTAAAAGGATCCTATAGGCTTGATCTTCCCTACAGTCTTGCCTGTTACACAGACTTCTACCTGCTCAAGGCATTGCAGGGTGGAATCATTGCATTTCACGCTGGTGTGACTCACTTCGGATGGTGGAAGGCACTGCAAATGCAGGTGTCATATCTTTTGATAAGGACTACGCTCAAGAAGCAGACTGCAAGGCAGGGGTATCCATTGAATCTGCTGAAATGATAGCTTCTGATCTTCATAATTTAGAGGGGTGAAAAATGGGTATGAAGTGTTATCAAGTCCCCTAAGCATAAAACCTCTTAGCACTTTATCCAGACTGAGTGGCAAAATCACGTATACAGCCAACAATGCAGGTTTACTGTTTTATCTTTCAATATATTACAGTTCCACGACTTTAGCTTGGTTGTACCTTTTTTCATAGGAAGGTTTCTTTAAGTAATTTGATCCTTACAATTTTTTTCTGTAATGCTTGAAGGTTTGACAGCTTATATGCAAGTATGCATTAAAGAAAGATGTACTTCAAGTTTTACATACTTGGGTCCGACTGAAGATTTTTTTCTGGTTTGGTCTTATATTGAGATGGGTCTGAACAGTGAATGTGTGTTCACCTTCTTAATGAGCTATAACGTATTTTGATCTGGCAAATTATTTTAGCAGGTTCATATTACACATGCAGGGATAAAAAGTTAGCCATAACTGCCCAGGCATAGTTCTCAAATATACTGAAACACCTGCCTGCAGTTACCTTATCAAACCAGGTTCCTGGCTTTAGCAGCGCAATAAGCTGTGATGATGCCAAATAAATGCCAAAGCTGACACAAAAGCAGCTGGGATTCAAGGCCTCGGTTTAGCTTATATTCATTGTATCAAAGTGCTCCAGCCACATTTACATAGTGCTTTCTCTTCTATACTGATTGCCTGTGCAAGAATTTTGTCATAATGGCCCTGCTCTTATCGGACATGGTAGCATTCTGCAGAGAAATAGAGGCTTGAACCAGACTCAGGGTACCCACACCAGGAAAACAGTGGACAGCATAAAACAAAGGATTGATAATTCAAATCTAGGGGAAATATTCTATAAGGGATAGCTAGAGACTGTAATGTAATGGTTTTTTTCTTAGAGATCCTACTTTGTGATGTTCTAGACAGAACTGGAAGATCAAATCTCTCTACTGGAGCAGGAAAAAATACTCATTTACAGAGCGGCTAATGGTCCCCCAGAGGAGAAGTTGGCTATGACAGTTCATAAGGTTTCTTCACCTAAAAATTTGGGGATGTTCATAAATAAATGTATAGAATTTTTGAGTAGTTATAAATAAAGACCACCTACTGACCCTTGTGAAGGGTGCCCATGAAGCAGGACTTCAAGCTCAGTGTGTTGTAGTCACAGCCTAGACCACACAGTCTTGCCTTGCTTCTACTCCCACAGCTCGGGAAGTTCCTTGCACACAACCTTATCCACCCAGCTTTGAGACACAAGCCGCTCTTTAGATCTCATTAATTAGCACACAAGCAGAAAGGAAGTGACCTTTTTGTGGCCTATTTCTCCAGCTTCAGTTCAACAAGAGCCAGTGAAGTGCTATGCAATTAATAAGAGTGCAGAAAGAAGTAAAGGTCTCATTTTATGGTGAGAGAGATTAATTTCACAGGAAGGGACTCAGTGTAATTTTAGGAGCAGCTAATATGCGTGCTATAGCAGAGGTACTTAATTGAGCCATTCCCTATGTTTTACCAGTATGTTAAGGGAAGAACACGTTTAATAATGCTTTCTTTGGCGTTGTGTTTCTGTGTGGTTAGTCATTGACGCTCGCTCGGGGTGGCCCGGATCGGGCGGCGTCAGTGGCCGGTCGCAGCCCTCAGAGGCTGACAGCCTCAGGGAGCAAACCAAAGTCCACGCTGCACGCCCTGCAGCTCTGAGAGCAGCAGCTGGCCCAAGCTACAGGTGGCAAGTAGTGAGCTGGCCGAGGCAAAGAAGCAGAAGGAGGGCTGCTGTGTGCTTTTCTGGGCGGTTTGTTTGGAGAACAAGGACACATGCCAAAGAGCAGCAGGGACAGAAGCCGAAAATTAAGGGGTGACAGGGTTTTATACAGGAAAGGATAGAGGCGGAGAAAACTTGAGGAACCAATGGCAGGGAAAGACAGGGGAGGAGTGAAGGGTACAACAACAAATGGGATATAAGGAAGGGAGGGTACAATAAATTGACAATTCAACAAACCAATGAAGCGTCGAACAGCCAAGAATTTTGCAGAGCTTAATACATAGTAATAAAACTTACGAATATGCATAACTCTAACTTAGTAATACGACATAATGTTCAACAACCAATAAGAAGGGAAAGTTTTAAACTTGTTGGAAAGGGAGAATGGAGGCTTACCATAACTGGAAAAGTATTTTAAACCTGGGCCTCGCCCCACCACTTTTGGTCACTAGTTTGGATGTTTTGCTCCTGGTGGAGCTGAGCGACCACCACAAGTCATCAAATCTGAAGTTACATCTAGGCCTAACTGGACTTTCACAGCTCCTCAAGGCAGCTATTCCTTGAATTTTCCACGTTGAGGGTTTTTTTTGCCGGAGAATAGTGTAAATGAAGTATTTCTCTCAGGTGGTTTGGTGGTAAGGCAAGTTCAAAGTGTAAAACAGCTACAGTGTGTTTATGTTTACTGCCCAATAGTGTGCTCAGCTGGTATTGCTCTATACCTATAATTCACAAATATTTGATGCTTCTTCCATACTATACACCTTAATGAGAACATGAAAATGTTTTTATTTCAGGATTTTGTTTTCACATTAATGCTCTCTCTGCTCCCACTCACAAGGAAAGCAAATAAAATGGACTATTAATGTTGAGTTGACAGACAGAATCTGTTTAGCTTGGTTTCCTTTTATGAACAAGAATATACAAAAAGAGCTAAACATCCAAGGATAAATTGATGGGATTGAGCCATGCTGCATCAATGTCCAGTGTGTCCTTAATTTCCTCTTTTCATTTTAACGGGGTTTTAGGCAATGAGCATGCAGGAGGGAACCCTGAAGCCTTGGCGGCTCTCCTTAGTAGTTGGAGATAAAGGCAAAGGAAGAAGCAGAAACAGCAGAGTTGCACCTGTCAGCAGTGAGAAGGCAATTATTTGAGATAGCTCCTTTTTATTCCAACCAGCATAATGGGACAGCAACTCTGATATCAGAAGGTGTAGTTATTTTTGTGAGCGCTTTCAATCCCAAATATTCTGTTGTCCAGGAGGAGGAGCTACCATGACTATCATGCATATGCTTTTCAACTTGTGCCAGCAAAATTTCATTGCTCCAAATGTTCAAAGAAGTAATTCAAAGGGGTGAAAGCACGGTTGGAGTAAAACCACTTAGAAGTTCAAACATATTTATTGGGAATATATTAGATGACTCATCTGTCTCTGCTGGCAGTACCTCAGGCTCATAATATTTATGGAGACCTACAATATAAGAAACAATTCCCTCCAGCACCACCATTTTCATTTGCAGTTTTGTAGTTATAAAATCTGTTCCAGCAAAGCAGAGAGGATTTGCAAATGCAGTCAGCCCTAACCCAGCACAGCCTT
This sequence comes from Oreocharis arfaki, assembly GCA_013398015.1. Taxonomy (NCBI): domain Eukaryota; kingdom Metazoa; phylum Chordata; class Aves; order Passeriformes; family Paramythiidae; genus Oreocharis; species Oreocharis arfaki. Next base: position 302,281 of record VZRR01011746.1, read on the forward strand.
TATCTGCACATGTGGGTCTCTGTGCAGTTCTGGTGTTCTGCTGCCACCAGCTATGTAGAACTGAGCCTCCAATAATGCAGCTTTGTAGGCCCATAAAGTATCTCCAGAGACAGCCTTTCACTTCAGTAGCATAATAAATACTTTTAAAACAGTTTTCATGTCTATATCTACCAATAGCATGTAACAGAAAATACGGCAGACTGTTGTCTTCACAGAATTTCAATTAATTCTGGAGTGTGTTTAAATTAAACTCTTTATAAACTTGGTGTTTGGTCGAGAGGCTCCCCAGAATAACTTTCAGATAGAGGCTGGTCAAAGCAGTAACAAACTGGAGTCAGAGGCCAGCAGCATGTGCAAATGCTTTATGTCAAAAGAGAGGGGGGAAGAGGAATGGATGTATTTTTGTGTCTGTAATGTATGCATGTGCATGCACCCACTCTTGGCGTGGGTCAGGGTTTAATCAAGTTTGCTACTTTACTAAAATAATTTATAGCTATCTGGACACAAACTGTTTGGGAGATCAGCCACAACTGCAGCCAAAATGTTGGTGGCATTTTCAGATAATCTTGTGGTATTAAAGTACCTCTGAATGTGCCCAACTGTGGGGTGCTCACTTGCTCAGCATTAAACTCTTGCCAGATCTGGAGAAGGGAATATTACTTTCTCCAAAGCAGCAAAGAGTTGTTTTGGAAATGTACAATTGGGAAATTCTGTGTTTTCCCTTCTGCTGCAGGAACTGAAGATGTCAGCAGGGTGCTGATGCCGTTCCCTCTAGCACATGATAGTCTTGTAGTATTTGTGCTTTGTATTAAATTTTTTATTCATATAGACTGATGGGAAGTAACTTGTAATTTATATACTATAAGAGGCATTTGTTTTCTGAACTACTTTTGATTCATTTACTGCTTGAATTCTGTCCTCTGTATCTGTTTAAAGTTACAGTTGCAATTAGAGAAGCAAGATGAAAACAAAAAGTCATTCTTTTACTTTATGGTTTCCATTATATTTGCATTCCAGCAATTATCTGTCATCATTCTAAACATGCTTGCTGTGTAACCAGGCACTTTATTGTATCATTATTCCTTTTCCACCTGTACAGATCTGCACACACGGAACAATTAGCAGACTCCATTAACTTGCAACACAATCCGTGATATATTTTTGGACCCACATACTTTGCTTTCCCTCTGCTCCCAACCACTACATTTTTTGACTTCTTGCATAGCCACAAAGATAATTCTTCCTGTTCTCATCTCCCTGTGCTGCAGTGAGAAAGGACAGATTGGTATTAACAGTTCTGATGAAGCAGATGAAACACATAAGTGTTTTGAGGAAAAAAGAAAATAAAAAAAACAAACCACCTAAAATTATTTTAAAGGGAACATGAAGCTGTCACCTGCCTTTGTGTGTTTTGCAAAATGCGATTTAATAATCTCCCCAGAAGCATCTAAATATGATTCATTCTGGTTTAGCAGCTATATTATTTCTGATAGCAATTGGAAATTCATGTGTCTGAAAAGCAAGTGTCTAAGCTTTTATTTTGAGATGTAATATGCCATAATATTATGAAAAATTAACAAGGCATGCCTGATTGGTTAAAAAGTGTGCATTTATGTAAAAGTGTTCAGCAGGCTGAGTATTATGTGGGAAACGCCAGCATTCGAAACTTGCTAATGTCATGAGACATTTTAACATAGCAATGTATCATGGAATAATGTTTCATTAAAAGAGACATTTGGAAACACTAGACAAAGTACAATTATGCAAAATGAAATATTTTACAATGTAGTTCCAACACAAATATTAATCTCAGTTCTTTACAGCAAAGTGGAAATCACAGGTGAAGACAAAGCTGCCGACACCACAATCCACAGCTGGTTCCTCTTATGTTTCTATATTGCACATTATATCAAGAGAATAATAGAGAGGGATTTTTGAAATGCAGTGCTGTTTAAAGTGTCCTGTCTTGAATTTACTTTAATTCCATGGGAATGTTTGGCACCTCATTATTGAAACACAGCATTTTTTCCTCTTTATACTATTAGTACTTCTCTTGTTTGCATTTTTTTGTGCTCTAGAGAAAATATTGCTGTCACTTTCAGTGGCATTTGCCTTTCATCTCACTCCTTTTCAATGGCTTTCAAGCCTCTAAGTGGTATCCAATTTATTTGTATTCCAATGCCACTACTGTGAAGCATACCTTTCTGTCAGCTCAGTGCAAGCTTCAGGTGGCGTGCATTTGGGATTTGGAAGCTGAGGCATAAACAAACTGACAGTATCAAGTGCAGCCCATCCTCTCACAGGCAATTTCTACCCGTTTGCTGTAGACCATTATTCCTCCAGTTCATTCATCAGAACCATTTACTTTCATCTGAGTAGGGCTGGGATTGACTCAGTCCCTTGGATTTCTGTGGAGGCCCTATGCTGAACATGAAAGCCTCTGTATGCCAAGATACTGGAGGCAATTACTCCCTTTGCTATATTTTTTAATCTCTTTTCTTCCAATATTTAAGTTTTCTTTGGTGTTTAAAATGGTTCTTCTGCAACATCTTGCTGATGAGTTTGTAACTGCCCCACCAGGGTCTAAATTTGCCTTCAAGTGAGCTCTTAAAGACGCTAAATTTGAGCTAACACGTGAGATATAAGAATTTATTTCCATACTTGCTTTTCCTTTTTCTACCTATCTCAGCTTCTACTGCATTTATAATTTACTGTTGACCAAGACAGCAGCAGTCAGCAGTAATTTGTCATTTTTAGTGCCTTCACCATTTTTGTGGTGTCAACAGCTTTTTATGTGCACGGCTTTGTATGTATATCACAGCAGAGCAACACGTGTGTTTGCAGAATCCAAATATTCTGCACATCCTCATCAAGAAGCCTATTTTGGGTCTTTTAAACACACACGGGTATGGGTGCGGTTTAGAGAGAACATGTGAATTACAGCTAAGAGAAACAAGGCAGGAGAAGCACAAGGACTTCTATCTTACAGGGATTTATTTTCCTGTGGGGTGTTTTTTCCAATATTTGAAGCTTTAATGGCAGCCACCATGGAGCACAATACCACTATTACTGCTTTTCAAAAAGTATATAGTTAATTATTAGTGTAGCATTTAAAGAGTTGTCAAATGGCCCTCTTCACTCTAAAGCCTTCTTGTTTAGAATGCAAACTTGGAAATATGCAAGCTTTCTGCCTTCATAGTAATTCGTAGCCAAAAATAATGGAATCTGGATCATTTGGTCAAGGTCTTAAACCATAATTTTAAAATATATCTTTCAGAATTAGAAGAATTAAAAAATAAGAAAGAACATTAAAATATGTTCTGTATAGTAGGGTTTATGTCTGATTTGGTTTAACGACTACAGATTTATATTAATGGCATGTAACTAGGTCCCATACATCTAATCTTACCCGAATATTTAAAGACCTGCTAAGTCACAATGTGAACCAATTTTATCTCATCATTGGTTTAGTAAATCCTTCAAATTTACTGACACTTAAGATCCGGACACAGCAAAACAAGCATTGCCTATTATCACTTCTGAATTGTAGCAAAGGACTTTTGTTTTGAAGGATTAGTCTTGTTTGGGTGTAAATTGCGATTGATATACTTCCTTTCATGGTTTTTTTCCCCTGCTAAAACCTGCTAGTCTTGGGTATCTTCTCAAGGAAAAAAACCTCACCCATAATATCCTCTTTAGGTGGGCTTTTGCTTCATAACTGGTTACGCAAAGCCATTCAATGAACGTCTGAGAAAACTAAAAGTTTATCAATCAGGGAAGCCATAAACTGGACATATATAAGGGGAAGGCAGAGACATTATACAGGTGCCAGCATACTCAACATACCTTTAGTCTGCCTAACTCAACAACCAGTAAAAAAATATAGGTGCCAGAACACTGCAGTCTTCAATGAGGTTGTATTATCTGTATTGTTGTTGAGACACCTGGGACTCTTAGTATCCCAGCCAGCATGTACTTCACTTTATCCCTGGGTCTTCTGCAATTGGACCTCTGAATTATTCCAAGTCTGTGTATGTCTTGCTGCATAAAGAAAATCCTACTTTTCAGGAAAACAATACATGGAAGTAACTGCTCGGGGGAGATACAGCCTTGTTTTGATTGGTACATCCTGATGCCAAGTGTCTGTGTAGCTCGGGGGTTGCCCAGATTTGCTCATTATTTAATCTTATCCAAAACTACTGAAGGAGAGAAAACATAATGAAATGGATCCCTGCATTGCAGCACAATCTCAGTCAGGCTTGGAAAGTACAAAGTTATGAAGGCAGGCAATAGACAAACTGTTGGCAAAGTTCATGACTTTCTCCAAGGCGTAGTGACATCAGTTGAAGTCTTTCAGCAGCTACTGATGATCTTTGTTTTGATACAAACAAAAGTAAACAAAGATGCTGACTGACAGAAAGGGAAGAGAGAGTGGAATAAAAAACACCAATAGAATAAGAATTTTGTCAGCAACTTACAGGAAGCCAAACCAAGCAATATCATCTTCATTAATAATCAAAATGCATTCTTCTTTCCTATTTCTTAATGCCTTTTTTTTTTTACTGCACTCATGGTAATCATTAAGAGCACAAAGATGTCAAGAGAGCATTTCACGCCTCCAGCAGGCACTGGATGATGGCAGCAACTTCCAGTTTCCCTGGTCACCTTTCATAGATTTACATGCTGGCTTAATAAGAATGAACAATGAGCCGTTTGTCAACTGGGAAAGATAACCTCTGAATGCTTAGGTTTTGCTTTAAAGCATATGCAGAAGAACAGTTTCTGGTATATATGTAAAGCGAAGAACAGGTAGACTGAAAAGAAGCACTGAAGATCAGAAAAACTGAGAATTTTGAAGATGTAACCTTGACTCACCTCAGAAAGCTGTAAATGCTTGGTGAGGGGTGGGATGGTAGCAGGGTAGTTGTACTAATACAGATTCGGCTTCCACTACTGATGTTGAGGTGAGCAAGGTGAGTACAAGAATAGAAGATGCTTTTGTTAGTAGCTGACTCTTGATTATTTTTATATCCAGTTGGCATGAGGGGAAGTTCCATTCTTTCCTTTCTGAAAGGACAGAGCCTCAGGCTGGCTGCGGTTTTCAGTGAGCTGCAGGACTTTAGGCTTGTTAAGGTCCACTTGTGAGTTCAATAGCAAGTTAAGCTGTCTGTATAGACACACAGAAATTTAAAAAGGAGGGCACTATACTTTCACAATAATCAGTTTCATGAAAAAAGTGATAGTTCTTGAAGTTGTCAGAAGGCCTTTGTAGAAATTGGAATATGTATTCTTGTGCAGTTCAAAGAACCTGAAAGTCTTACTACTTCTTTGCTTAGATACTAGATGAAATTAATAAAATGTGAAAGATACATGGACCGAGGGGAATTTAAAGTGAAGGATGGGATATCTTCTAAGTAAGCAAAAGAATAGGTGGGCTAGTATTAATGTGCCTGGAAATTTTCAGCTGCTTCATTTTGGTCCCCTGCAGATGGAGTTCGACTCAAATTCCCCTGGTATTATCTGAACTTGTATACCACTGCACAACCTGTTTCTCACTCTAGTAAGGCTTAGCTGTTAACTTCCCCCTCCCAAAAGGCCTGAGCTGTATAAATGCCTGAAAATTGGAGAGGTCTAGAAATCGAGAAGTTTTGCATTTGTTCAAGTCTCCCTTAGGCACTCTAGCTATTGCATGTTCAGAATAAGAAATACATAAAATATGGAAACTTAGCTGACGTTTTTCCTTATGTGCAGAGTTACTGTCTGTGGACAGTAGGTACTGTATGGCCACCATTAAAATTTTGGTGGGCATCCAGTCCTCACACGAGTAGGTTCTGTACTTGGGCTCCTGTCAATGACTCAGACAAGAAATCCAGAACTCGCAATTCCTAGCCGAGAATCTGTAGATGGTCGACAGAATTCTCCAACATTATAACTGTTACCTCTACAGAAACTGAGGTTTATTCTTTACTCCTTGCATAAATCTTGCAAGTTTTCAAACAAAAATTAAGACATGAACAAGCAAGATTCAAATCTGCACCACTTGGCACATACTAAAAAGTCAGTCAGAATCAGTTTTTTCTGTGAAAAAGGATTCATTTGATGTCTCTTTGTGCATTTTTACTGTGAGCACAGTTGTTGGAGTGCTCGGTGTTGCTCAGCTGTTGCAGCTTTCCCTGGGA
>VZRR01011748.1:0-24320 GCA_013398015.1 Oreocharis arfaki
AGTCTGAACTACTTTCCTTTAAAGGAGTAACATTTCTCTTTGTTTTGCCCAGGGCTGTCTCACTTACTTAGAACATCTTTGCTGGAAGGGGGAATTCCAAGAGTGCTTCCATGATCATCTTTGTTGTGTGTTACTGCTTGTGTTTGTATTAATGGTCTGTCCCAGGCAAACCACGGGGCTCAGATGATGTTCGGTGAGTCTTTCTACAGTCACAGTGTACTGCCAAGCAACAAGGTCCCAAACATCAGATACTGCTCCCTGAAGACGCTGGATGGGAAGTCCAGCGGCTTTAGGACAAGACATCAATCTGCACCGGAAGCCAAGCTGGCACATACACCCCCAGTCCTGTAAATTCCTGAAGAACAAGTCAGATAAACAAACAGCTCTCTGCCTCCCTGGGCAACAAAACATCTCAGTTTGCAAGCCACTTGCTCTTGCAATCCCCTTTTCTGTAGAGCAGAAGGCAGAGAGATAATTAAATACAGCACAGATAACGAAACAGCATAGAAGGTGTACGTTACTACTCTGCATTACCATGTTTTGACACTGACTTTGGAACCAGAGCAGAAACAATTCAGGTCAACTTCACAGTTGGTATATTCTGCCTCTAATACTTATTTCTAGTTCAGAAAGAAAAATCCTAAAACTATCTATACATCATCAGAAAATAATCTTATTCATGGTAACACGCTAGTCAGGCCTGTAGCTTTAAATTGTTGCAGTTGAAGCACGGGCGACACAGAAAAAAAATGGAGGTCCGAGTCAGAGCTCCGGTTGAGGGAAATGATAACCCACTTTATTTAATTACAGGCAGGCCTTATATAATCCCTGCATTGGTCTATGGCAGGGATCATTGGTCCCTGGTCCAACCACCTCTCCCAGTGTTTGGCCAGACCACCTGTTTGGCTCCTAACAGGACACACCTGCAAGGTGTTTAGAAAAGCATCTTGCTTGGTATGTTGAAACCAAGGACTTTAATAGAATATTTGCAAAATGGTGGATTTTTCTCTGCCAGCAGCTTTTCAGCATCCACATTAAATAACTGTCCCCTAATCAGACAATGAGCTCCTCATGAATATACCCACATTTTAAGCAACCATGACTCCAGGATCTCAAAATCAACGTATTTCAAAGCTGACTGCCTCTCTCTGACATTCTCATACCATGATGTTGAAAGTTCAATTGTCTCTTTTCACAATATAAGGGACAAAAACAAAGAGGGAAAAGGAAAATTATGAAAATGTGATCCTTCAGTTGAAAGCAGTAGTTGGAATATACTGGGAATTACAGCTTTATTTTGCTTTAGTGATGCTGAATTTCTGTTTTAGGCATTTTAAATAATCACCACAAAATAAGATGCATAGTTTAAATTAAGGATAAAGAAACTAAGTTTGGCACAAGTGCTCCAACAAGTGCTCCAACAGTTTTGAAAGTCAAATATTGTATGTCCTAGCAGATCACTTTGGCATATCATGTCCTCTTCCATTGTGACTAAAGAGTCCTAAAGAAATTAGTTCTATTTAGAGTAAGAATTAATATCAGTTTGAAAATAAACCACATCAATTAACAGGTACTAATATCTGTGGATACATTTGTACTTTATACCCATCTCTCAACAGTTTTAGAAAGTAATTGTTAATTTATTTCACATACATGTATTTACATTGAAGGAAATTCACACCACTGAAAATACAACATTTACACATTCACAGATATACAGTTTTGCACTCTCTCCTGTGTTAAGACCAGGCGCTCAGCTGGTCTTAACACAGTTAACATACCAACTTCCAGCAGATCAAACAACTGGCAGGTTTAGTGGACTTTAGGCATCATCATGCTCGGTATGTGATGGTTATATTCTTCAAGCTTTTAGATGGCAGATTATTTCACTGAAGAAAAATGCCTCCTGCGTGGCATTTGCATAAGCTTCTATAAATCATAAGCATATACATATCTAGCTTCTGTTTTACTGTGTTATCAGGGATCCTTAGGCTATAGAGTTCAGTTATCCTTGTAGTAGTTATTGAAGTTGATTCGCAGCAGAAAGTCCTCCAAATGTGGTTGGTATCCTCTATTTACAAGCTTTGTTACCACTGGAACAAAACCAAAAAAATAAAATAATCTTCAATTAATATTGTAAAGTCATCCTTGACAGTATCTGTGACTTTTAATTAAAATAAAAAGCATAATGCAGAAATCTGAGGACAATAGAAACAAATGTATATTTTAACACAAGAGAAGTCCAGTATTTCTTTCTGGAATTATAAAATATTTCAAATAAATGCAAAAGAAAGACTATGTGTCAGTCCTAAGTGAAAGTGCATTATTCTAACAAAGCATTTCCTTATCAAATTGCTTTCACAGAAACACAGAAATCACAGAATCTTTCACAATAAGATGGTGTGTTCTTATCATAATTTCACCTGACCAGGAAGCATGTTTAGGTCCTCAGATGACCTCTGCGAAAGAAGCAGCTCTGCTGAAGTTTTCTTGAGCAAAGTCCATTGTGAGAGAGAAAACCAAAGAGAAATTCCTAGGACAAAGCCCTCAGGCTCTATGAACGAACAAACCAACTGCTCTAAACATCCTTAATTACAAAGGAAGAAAGCCAATAGAAACTCCCTAAGCTCACAAACATCCCATGCACCAATACCAAGGGAATCAGCAAGCAGCAGCCGCATGCAAGGAAGACAGGGAAGTGTATTATTAGAAGTTAGGGCCCAAGCCAAAGCCATTGAAGTCCAGACAACTTTGTATTGGCTTTCAATGGATTCTGGATCAACCCATTGTGGAAAGAGAGCATTTTACAGTACGCGGTGACTGAAGGTACAAGTGGAGATGAACAAGCACGTATTTGTTCTGTAGTGCTTAATAAAGAGGGTGTAAAGAACTGGGTCACTCATCAGATTTCCTTACGGAATGGTCTATTACTCTCTGTCCATGAAGCAACCATAGATCTCGTAGTAAGGGCTTAGGTGGCTCCCACAGGTGTTTTGACTTCCTGTAGAATTTGGAAGCAGCCATTCTAACTCATCCTGAAATATCTGTTTTTGGTCCTTTGACACCATTTTTGGACACCCTTAAAGAATAAAAAGGGCAACTCATTTCCTGAAGAATATAGTCTGAACTAGAAAATATTCTAGAAAAAGAGATCTAAGAAAAGCAGTTGCACCTCCTTCAGGAATTCAAGATTTTCTAAAAGAAAAGGAACCCAAACCCCATGAACCACCTTTGTAATAGAGGAAGGAAAGGTAATGTACTAAAAACACAAGCAAGATCTGAAAGAGAAACAGAAGGTAACCATTTCACCACATTATAGCCTAAGCTGACAGCGAGATGAAATTTTATCACAGTAAAGGAAAGAACTTTTTGCAAATGATCCATGTAGTTGAAAAACACCTGCCTGGAGCATGTGCTAGGAGGCTCTCTGAGCTTTAGTCCAACATGGGAATCAGAATTTTCAAAACTCATACCAGTGGCAAAACTCAACTAGTGCATAAATAGCTAAAATTACTTCTAAGTGGTATCTAAGTATCTCTCATTGCTGCCAATAAAAAGTTCCAGAACTCAATTCCAGAGAAAAGAAAAAAATGTATGCACATAAGTACAGCTAAATACCAAATACTTATTTTGTAAATCAGCAGAAACTTAGTCAGTTTTGAAATATCTGTTAGATTTCTTGTGTGGACATCTTAACTGATACATATTCAGATCTTTGCAAACCACAATAATGCAGCTTTCATTTGGGAACTACATTTCCAGCACTCCCTAAGTATACACATCTTCATACTTTTACATTATACTACCAAAACATTCCGGTTGTCAGTTGACCTTTTCTTCTATCTAGAATTTATGCAATTTCTTACCTTTGAATAAGAAATGGGAGTAATACTTGAAGGTATTGTATGACTGCTGCATCAGACCAAAGTTGGGATGAACAGCCATTTGCTTCCCCGCATCGAAGCTCCACGACTGAGAGATGAGCTGGCTGCGGAACTTCAAAATCAGGCTGAAGATGCTATGGATAATGTTCATCACAGGGGCTGCCTTCTCTGTCAACAGACCCCTAACAGAACAAAAACAACTTCAGAAATTAGCTGACGCAATTTATTGGTTATAAGACTACCAAGGAGTGACAATCCTTTAGGTTAAAGATAATTGTTTAAAAAAATCCCCAAGACTGAAGCCAACAGATTTTAAACAAGATGCCTAAATCCAACACAGTTTATTTGCACTTCCAAGAAATATATATTTGCCCCGGTGTATCTGATTTCTAGAACAACAACTGCATTTGCAAAAGAGATGACATTTAACAACATCATGCTCTGAGTTTCCTTAAACTTTAATCTCCTCTCATCCTACCACCTGCTATCCAAACAGCAGCTCTAGGCAAGTCTTTTCTGATTAAAATGGAAAAAGAGACATGAGAGATTTCTTTTTTGGTTTCTAATTTCTGTTTCTTATCATCTCCCTCCATCTCACTACTTAATCAGTGTACACTCTTCAAGAAACCAAACAAAACTCTAGCTCCTTTCCTTTTAGTCACACCAATCCTCTGCCTCACATACAGTAATCAAAGGGCTAAAAGCCTGTGATTCCTAAAAGACAGGTGTCTCTTGCACTGCTCATAAATCTGGACCCCATAAGAAGCATCTTTTTGTCCCTTGTAAGTCCAGCCCTGGTCACTGCATGTATATTAAAAGCACATACAACGTACAGGAGATGCATTTTTCCTAACTTAGCAAAGCTTACTGTGCACGCCACTCATGACGAATGAAACAGAAGTAATTTACAAGGCTATTAACAAGCATAGAGTGAAAGAAAAAGAACTGTTGCAAGTGTGGCCTTCATTTAGGGCTCTCAGTTTAGAGCTGTCCTGAGCAGACTGGAAGCCTGCAGAGGCATGATGAACAGGAGCAGGAGGTAACCCAAGCAGTCCAGGGAAATAAAAAGGATGGATAGCTGAGAAAAAGTATCAAAGCACAGACCTTGTAAGATGCCATGAAGTTTGTTTCTTACATAAGAACAGTTTCCTATGTAAAGACTACTTAATGTGTCACATAAAAGTCAGTTTTGCACAAATACATTAGGCTAGGACTGGCCACTCCCTTAACATGTATTTGAAGTAAAAATAAGTATGGTAGCTTGCCTGAAGATTGCTTTGTTGAGGTATTCAGCATGTGTTCTGTGAATTTCTTCTAGGTTGCCCACAGAAGACAATTTGTTTCCAAATTCACACCATGTAACATGAAGAATCTGATTAGCAATGTAACCTTGAATTACTTTCACAAAATGCTGCATCTCATGTTTATACAGCTGGAGCTGTCGAAACTGAACAGAATTCGATGCCCGACTCACTAAAGCTGAAAATAAAAGCAGAAATATATTATCATCCACAGAGACCATCTAAAATCAGAATTTTTAAGGAATGAAGGTTTTTGTTAGTAGAGTCTGTTTAAAATGTTTAAAATTAAAAGGAAAATTTTAAAGAAAATCGTGGCTTTTGAAGTTTGACATGAGCATCTTGCAGAGGGTGCTGAAGGCATTTTACACAGGATGCTCTCTCATTCGCTCATCACACTTACCAGTGCGCTTCAAGTGAAACCAAACATCCTTGAGAGTCCACACCATGTGCTTCAGCTGAAGCAAAAAGGAGAAAATCTTGTTGTATTTATTCATGCAGCTCTCAGTAATGACAATGTTCAGAGGCCAGTCAACCTACAAGAAATAACAGCGCTGATCATACTACATTTTTTGTTCGAAATTACAAAATTATTTAAAATATAAGTATTTCAACAATTAGCATGTATTTTAATAATTTAATGCACTGGTCAGGCTGAGTAAATCCTGTAGTTTCCATTACACAATTATTTCACTCCATTCTTAGATATTGCATTTTTACAAACACATTCACTTTATAAAAACCATGGCTTAACTGCAGTATTCTAACCTTGCTCCACGCCTTCTTACCTTGTACCTGAGCTCTAAGCAACTCAGAGCATCTGGTGCATTGGGCTTGAACATTTCTGGGAGATACTTCAGGGCAAAAGAAAGATTGGAAGCAAGCTGGGTGTCACCATGAAGACTGTACTGTAGTGCTTTATTTAAGATAGAATTAAGAACCAGTGGATTCAGCAATTCACCAGGTGTTTGTCCTGATCCGAGCTAGGGATAAAAAAAAAAATCCTAATTATACCATATTAATAAAAAGGCTTGGCTCCTGAACACAGGTGAATTAAAGCAGAACAGTAAAGTGGTGACTACCCTGCCTTGATTGGAAGTTTTTGCTTCTGCCATAGGGATGCATGAACAGCGTAAAATGCAACTTCTGAACTATTTTCTGTTCATGGCATGAAGGTAATCTCATACCTGCACTGATTTATTTTCATATGTCTGCTGTGCTTCAGGAGCTGCTACAAGTTCCTCCTGCACGGAATAGAATCTTTAGAAAGCCAGGGACCCAGCTGGAATTTATCTGACTTGAATCTGCCTACCTCAGCACTCTCAGAGGTTTACAAATAAAGCTATTCATCAAGTCTAAACCCCCCAGTGCTTTCCCTAGCTGGGTCTAAAGCATTTTCAGGACTCAGAGAAATGCATTAATTCTCCTACAGCTGCATATTTCCACAGGCAACCATCTATATCAACTCAGGCTATCCCTCCTACGTTGCTGTGTTCCCCATGAACACAGCAGTAAGTCATGAAAACACTGCCTCATCAGAGGGCCCAGTGCCCTCTTCACACACCCTCTCCTCTGCTCTCTGTTTGAGGATATTTAAGGTAAGATTAGGTAGCTTGCAACACAGGCCTTTCCTGGATTTTAGCAAATGGCAACAGGCTCCTCCAGCCTTGCTGCCAGCAGACAGGAGGGGACAGCAACAGTGCAGCAGTTTTCACAGGAAGGAGTGGAATACTTTTCCATGAGTGCTTATCTGTTCAAGACCTTCTTTTTTCACTGTCCTTACAACATTAACAGAGTTCCTTGCTAGACTCTCTCCAGACTTCTCAACACAGTACAAAAGAGGAAACCTCCACAAGCCAGGATTGTAATTCACACCATTCTCTCACTCCCATCCAAATCAACTGAGAGGCATCAAGGTAAAGCAGACAACCCAAACACTAGGGTTAAGACAACAAAGCAAATACCTTCTCAAACAACAGGTCACTGAGTGACTGAGCAAACTCTCCATCTTCCATTAACAAGAAGTGTCTCAATGCTTCAAAATGCTTCTCTACGTTCAGCTCCACAAAGTAGTAATCAACTATTGCTTTGTTCACAAGAGAAACACTAAGAATAAAAACACAGAAAAGGTATTATATTTACATTCAACTCCTTCCTTACTGTTAACATTCATATATTATACTTCAAAACAGCCTTGAAGCTGGAGTTCCCACAGAAACATGAAATATACCCTGATCAATATGAGATTTCAAGTAATCAAAAGATTTTTCTTTTTTTACTCCCTTAGCTTTTATCTTTCAAATAAAAACTAGCTCACGTATTATAAAGAATACATCTTCTTTTAAAAAGAACAATGAAACAAATGGTGTCAAAATCACTGCTGCATAATCTACAAGCTGGAGAGTGAACACTTCCCTCTGAGCCCTGATACTCCAAACAGACATTCAAATTTTTAATCTGCACTAAACATCTAAGTTTACATTACTATTTATCACGCAGATCTGAACTTTTTAATTAGTAATGGACCATTTACTGAACTACTGCTAGGAGCAAAGAGCAAATTTAAGAGATCTATGTGCAACTCCTGTCTCAAAATAGAACACAACATTAATTGCTAAATAAATTGCAAAATTCCTAACAAATACTCACTGAGATACAAGTGGAGCAGTAATAGAACGTTTCATCAGCACTGGCAGAGACAAGAGCTCACTCAGCTGTACAGCAGTTTCATCTGTTGCAGACTGCACCATAGGATCCACAGGAAACGTGTATGATCTTGGTATCACGTGATGCAAGAGATGAGAAACTGGTGGTTCTGCTAAATTTAAAAACATACAAACATTGTAAGTTCTTATACTTAAGAAGCTTAATAATATGTTCCTATACAACTCTGTATACAAACACCTCTGGGTTAGAAAATCGTAATATGTCAAAATGTATTTCTCATCTTAGTGCCTAGGAGCAAATTGTTTGGCTATCGCTGTTCATAACTTCGGTAACTTACTGGTAAGTCATGGGTTTTGTTAGCATTCAGCTTTCTTGATGAAATTTACCACATCATCTATTGATCTACTGTTCCAACAGCTGTACTCACACATCAAATCGTAACTATCTTGATACTTTTCAATATGATACTGATCCGATAAGGCTTTCAAATAAGCTTGTTCTTTCTTCCATGTATCTTCCCCTTCCTCCTCCTTAGTTGTGGGAGCATTAGCTTCAGAAGATAAAGTTTCCTGAGGCACAGAATCTTGTGGAATGGCCTTTTCAGAATCTTCTCTCTAAAATTCATAAATGGACAAATTTTATGAGAGATGCTGGCTTTGTCTGCTCAGGCTTAATGTGCTCCTCCAGGTAATTGCCAGCTGTTACAAATGAAAAGATAAGAGTCTACTCACCTGCATGATTCAGACATGTAAAAACAATATGATTTTACAGTGACTACTAGATTAGGAGAGAAATGTATTACATTAACTACCAGTGTGTTCAGTTCTTCAAAGGAAAAGTAAGTCCTCTCAGCAACTACTTTTGTTTCTTACCTGTAAGCTCTGTGAGGAATCTGGAGAAGGGTCTTTGTTGACATCTGCAGTTACTGTAAACACAAAGTCAGCATTTACTTAGACCTACTTATAATACTTGGTTCATACCTCAGATGTGCTCCTAAAGCTGTTCAAAATTCCTGTATAAACTATGACAGAAACTCCCCATAGCCCCACCTAAGCAGTTTTACGCATGGTCTCTACTTAAGGACCCTAAAGGCCCTGTTTCACAAAATTTCAGGTTAGAATTTTTTTAATGCTTTGTTTCTTACATATAGAAGACATATAGGAGACAAGACTAAGCTTAAATGCTTTCCTCTGAATTCTAGTACTATGTGAAAAGTTATGCAGGGAATTAAGTGGAGTAAGTAGGGAAGAAAGTACCCATTTAGAAAATAAACATTCAGAGTTACCTTCACAAGCCCTTAATCAAATGCTGACTGAATAAACCTAATTTTGTTTTACCTTCTTGTTTCTTTTCTACTGTATTTTCCTTTTTATCATCTTTAGTATTAGCATCAGGAAAGTCCGTAACACTGTCAGACATCTGTGACTGTGGCAAAGTCTCTTCCTTAATTTGTGATGGTTTTGCTTCCTTTCTGCTCCCTTCAGCAGGAGATAAGTCTTCACTGTACAGAAGTGTCTGAACTGTGGAGTCGGATGAAGAACCCAAAATAGTTTTACGGTGAGGTATGGGATCATTTTCTGTCGATGGGGCCCACTTCCCTATTTGGATGCTTGACTGGGATGCATGCCCAAATGGGCTCGAACGGGATTTCAAAGGCTCTGTATCCGAGACCAGTTCTCCGATTTTGATGTGCGACTGTGAGGCGTGCCCATGGATGTTCCAACGAGGTCTGGCTGAGACCACCTCTGACACGTTTTCACCAATCTTGATATTGGCATCAGATGCATGACCATGGCTGCTCCATCGAGGCCTTGTAGGAGCTACATTTGACACATACTCTCCAATCTTAATATTGGCTTCTGAAGCATGTCCATGGATGTTCCACCTAGGCCTTGAGGTCTCTATCTCTGAAGCATATTCCCCAATTTTAATATGAGCTTCAGAAACATGCCCATGAATATTCCATCGGGGTCGTCTAGATTCAACTTCAGAAGTACAGCTGCTACTTTTTATAGAGGAGTCTGAAGAATGCCCATAAGGACTTGAACGTGGCTGGTAAGTGTCCACTTGGGGTACATATTCTCCCACTCTAATGCTGGCATCAGATGCATGTCCATGAATACTCCACCGAGGCCTTCTGTCGTCCACATCAAATACATTTTCCCCAACTCTAACATGTCCCTGCCAAGCTGCAGATGGTCTGAGAACTGTATTAAAATCATACTCGCTTTGCTGATGCAATGGTGCATTGTCTTCTGGTGCTTCTCTCAAGACAGGCTGACTTGCACTTACTTGCAAAGTCTCAGAAAGATCTGAGTTAATGTTTCTGAATGCTTCATCTAGCAAAGATCCTTGCATCCTAACGGCAATAGGCTGTTCATCTTGTGACTTTGACAAGAAATCTTCTATATTCACATTGGATTCAGGCAAGGAGTCAGCACTATATAGAGGACTGCATGCTTTCTCTGAATTTTGGAGATTGCTTTCAGATCCTGTTGCTTTAGGCTGAAAATGCTCATCAGCATTACTATTTGCTGGCTCTGGCATGGGTAGTGCTTTGTCAGCAGAAGCAGGATATTCCTGTTCAGGCTCAGATTCTTTTCTGCCAACTGTCTCATTAGAATGCACAGGTTTCACAAAAGACACCTAAAAATAAATAATTATTACACTGTATGGCTGGTCACATAACCAACCTACTAATTAGGGTAACATTTTATTACAGGATAAAAAAATTTTCCAATTTCTCTGATGTACTATAGATGATAACTACTCACCTTGCTATTACAGTGAACCTTGTGTTTATTGACCTGAAATGAACCATGAAATGAAGTCCCTTTAGGGAAACCTGGAACAGAACTTGAAGTTTATGTAAGAAAATAAACTCACCTGTGAAGGTGAATCTTTCTCAACAGAGTTTTTATCCAAAGCCAACTGGCATTGTTTATAAGGAATAATATCTAATTTTCTCCTGTAGTTTCCATCTGGAAGTTTTTCAAGCATTTCCTACAAGTAAATAAAAGACAGAAGTCTTTAAGTACCAAGTATCAAATTTTCTAAATGACATTTCTTAAATGTTTTTAGGAAGTACCTCAGTGCGTTTTTGATCTTCTAATAGAAACTTAAGACGGGCTGTTTCCAACTTGTGGCGCTGGATTTTCCATAATGTTCTTTGCTCCCTACGGGCTGCATCATCAGAAAGTTTGCTATAATGGTCAATTAATTCCTGCCTAAATGAAGGTAAAAATAAAGCTAGGTTACAGATTTTTGCATACTGATTTTCATCTTCCCTTCTAAAGAATAAGAATTTTTGGCACTTCAGAACTGAGAACTGGTTCTTTAAATGTGGAAGCTGGAGGCTTCAGTCACAGAGAATAAACAGGTGGAAAACACAGGACTGTATTCTTAGTCAACGCGTATTTCTGTAACCATTTTTAGTAGGTCACTCATTTGTCTTAAGTAATTTCAGATGAAACAGAAGAAAGTGAAATATCAATCTAACTTCATCTGCTTTTTACTTCTGCTTTGACATACATGTGACCATTTTTGCTGTGGGTTCTGCTTTTAAATTGTAAGATACAATTAATTTTTTTTCCTGAAATTTTGATTATAACAAAAGCCAAACTGGATAAGGTTGGCAATAATGAGTGGGTCCCAGATTTTTCAGCCACTAACCATTCCTCACGAAACTGCTCATTTATTACCAAAAATCCTTATATCCATCTTCTAATTGCAAACATTA
This sequence comes from Oreocharis arfaki, assembly GCA_013398015.1. Classification (NCBI taxonomy): domain Eukaryota; kingdom Metazoa; phylum Chordata; class Aves; order Passeriformes; family Paramythiidae; genus Oreocharis; species Oreocharis arfaki. The sequence continues at coordinate 11,589 of VZRR01011748.1, forward strand.
CCCTTGCAGAACAATGTCTGAGAACTACCAGTACCATAAATATTAACATACAATAATTTTTTCCTGAGGTTTTTTAAGATGGTTTTGGAGACTACTCAGACACATTTACCTTGCCTTTTTTTCCAGTTCTTCTTCTAAAGCTTTCAGTCTTTTTTCTCTCTCTCTGAGCTCTCGGGCATAGCTGAAATCATCATCAATCTCCTCCTGCTTTATTGCAAGACGACTCTGCATAAATATTTAACACTTTTAAAAGCTGCTCTCAATACCAGCTGTAACACACATGCCTGCAAGAAGTTCTTATTTGTACCCCATAAGCTACTAATTCAACCTCAGCACAACATATCCTTTCATTTATTTGCCTAAGAAATACAGTTGGCCTCTAGAAACACAGAGAGATACCTCTTGGTCTTTTACAAACTGTTCTTTCAGCTTCTGAAACTGTTCCCGTTTCTTTGCATCCAAAGCCATTCGTTCTGATATTTGCTTGTCTGTATTAAAATAAAGATACTGTTAGTTTACATTAACAAACCCACTAAAAAGTATATAAAACGCCACTATAACTTACCAGTAATGGCTTTTAGTACTTTGCTAGCAGTTTCCCGAGCATGAACAATTAATTCTTGTTTAGCTATTTCCATGCGCAAATCCTAAAAAAGAAAAACAGCCGAAAAACCAAGGTGGAATTTTTTCTATTATTTTAGACTTGAAATACACTGTTGCAAAGACAGATGCACATTTTATAATGGTTATTAATCAATTAACACAATACAGAAATATGAATAAAACACATAAGTAAATGGAAAATCTATGAACTAGTGTTGAGAGTTAATACTCCAGATATTAAACCAAACCAAATCCATCTGATATATACACTAAATTGATGGAATCTGAAGGCCAGAAGTCTCTTTGTAGCTAAAATGTTCTGAAAAACCATTAGCTATGGAAATTACAAATAGTCTTACCTGGTTACCAATTAGCTTATCTCATTCATAAAATTAGAATCTAACAATCTTTTCAGTAGGACAAATCTCCTGCTGCAAAGAACTAAGATCGAAGTTTACACTCATTTAATATATGAAAAGGCCAAAAATGTCAACACACCACCCATACTTTTTAAAAGCTATATTAAGTAAGTTTATTTGCTGCAATTGCAATTAAAACTGCAATTAACTCACTAAAAAACTCTGACTACAAATACAAATTCTTCAGAGGTTATAACAAAAATGAAAATTGAGTATTTAAAAAAAATCATAACGAGGTATTTATTCCTTTATTTATTTACCTTTTCCTCCTTGCTTATGGAACTGTATCGGGCAATTCTTTCCATTCGACCTACGTACACTGCACAATCTCTCTCTATTTCTTTCAGTTCTTCAAGTGAAAAAATAACTGAAATCCGGGGAACAGGTATATCTGACCAACATATATAATGCTGAAAAATGAGAATTTTCCTTTTAAATACATTTTCTAAAGTGTAAAACTTTATATTATGAATTCACATTATATATTTTTTTTAACTTAGTCATGATTCAAGACACTGACACAAACATCCATGGATGATCTAAGGTTTTTATTAGTATCATCTTCTAGCATTTCTATAATTCAAAGTAGGAGACAAAGGTACAATGGTCCACAACTTGGATCACAGGTCAAATTCTCAGAGTTCTGTCTTTGCCATTGAAAATCTAATACATACATTTATACTAATCATGTTCTAAATGCTTCAAATTTTCCTTTTCTGAATATCCAAATTAACTGAGCATGTGTAACTCAATGCTGAACGCACCTCTCCTGTCAAAAGTTAGGTTTTGTTCACTTACATCCCCCACAGATCCCCTCTCAGTAGGAACTCTCTAGGACAGATCTCTACAGGAGAGAGCTCCACACAAAACAAAACTCCCAAAGCCACAGCCACTGCACACCACAGGGAACCTATTCTTTAAGAATCCTTGGTCCTCCTACTCTGCCTCAACATCCCTAAATCTCTGAAGCTATTCTATTAAGTGCAGAAAACAGATAACTGAGCTTGAAGGAAAAAACCAAGCGAGTGCACAAGCACACTCACACTGGATTCCCCCAGTCTACTGGTAAAAGCCAGAAGATGGGATGCCCAGGGCTGTATTCCCAGGAATGTGTTAGCCTAAGCAGAAGGGAAGGCCCAGCTCCTGAGGGCATTATCAAAAACGGATGAAATGTGCCTGGCACTCTCAGACAGATGGAAGATGATAGAGCCTGGTGCCATATGACCTGGGGGAAGATACTGCTTTAGTGATGGATAAAGCTGTAACTTATGATGGAAGTGATGGCTGTCACTTTTATAGAGCCCAGTATTACTGGCACACCTGAGCCATGGTTTGGGAATGGTTACCAGAGCAGATCCAGGAGAACTGGCAGAGAGATATCTCACTTGAGGTATTAGGCTTATACCTGATACTAAATAGCTGATAATGAGCTGCTCTGCTCTGTTGAGGCTGAGCAGCTCTGACCTTAAACAGAATACTAGCTACCTGGGAATGTCTATAGACTTCAGGCACCTCTCTGGTTGTTTTATTTTCGGACATATAGAGGGAAGAGGGAAGACAGAAAGTAGCTGAACATGTTTTTCTTAACAGGGACAAGAATCATTCTGCAAAACACCAATAAACAGAACTATTTAAGCGCTTCTTGAAAATGTAGTGACACAGCTGGAAGAGCTGTGCAGAACTGAGCCAAGACCAGGCAGCTTTAAACCAAAAATGAGTAGTGCAAGAAGTGGAAGGCACTTGCTTGGATGCCTAAAACATTTTTGCTTTCAATACAAAAAAAAAGAAACACAGCATGTGCATTGTATACAATAAATCTGATGGTATTAAAATGTATATATCTGCAGTGAGGTGGTAGCTAGTAGAGTGGATAATCAGCTCACAAGTATCTGAGAGCAAGTAACTGCCTCTCATGATCCTACTTATATAATAACGGGTTTTGATAAAGGAGTGAACTTGCTAAAAACCTAGACTCTTGCTCCAGAGACATGATTTTCTCCATGTAATAGGAAGGAATCAACCCAAAACTTACCCTAGGACAGCACAATTTTAGCAAGTTTATGGTTTTCCCGCATATGTATACATCATTAGCAATATGTTTAAGAAATACAGGGACACAGTCTTCTACTTCTTTTGAAATCAAAACATAACCATGAGTCCAGTAATGTTTATCTATGTAACAAAAAGATGAAAGTATGTATTTTAGTTATTTAATTAACAGCACAAATTACATAAATTAGAAATGCTCCATGTATATACTGTACCTCTGAAACAAAGATAATCCTCATTCACCTGAATCATAAATTCTCCATAAACATCTCTGAATACACCACTGTATACCCAATCATAGATAAATCTAAAAAAAAAAAAATTGTACAATATTGAAAATCAATCCTCTTGCCTTCTCACCTTTATTATAACCAAGCAGTTAGCATGTTCTTTAAAACCCCAAGACAGAAGCCATGGGCAGGATAAAAAACCCAGCAATTAAGTGCTGTGACGCTGATATTTAAATACACAGAAGATTGTGGCTCTACACTTTTCCTTAACTATTCATACATAAAACATTTCAGTGATAATTAGTTTAGATAAGAGAACAGTGCCTCAACTAAAACAAATGTTTTATTTCTGCATATCAATTTACTAAATATATATCAAAAATATATAGAAAACTTGGCAGCACATCAAGGGCACAGCAAGAGAAAAGCAGAAAGGATTTGTTTTAAATCGAGGCAATTTCAGCAGGGAGAAACTAAAAGGGTATAAAACAAAGATGCAATACCAAGCACTTTTTCCCCAGACCTAGAGGCATTTTTAATGTACATGCAATAATGAGAACTACTATTTGGCATACTTATACATGCTTTTTCATATTTTCTCTGTGTGAGCCAAACTTTTGAAGAAATAAAAAACCCACAATTTTTTATGTGACACAATCTGAGGCAATAGATAAAAAGGCTCAGAGGTCCTTGAAGATTTTTTTTTAGTTAACACTGTGCAACAAAGAGGAAGCATTTAACACGGCAACCACTGTTCAACTTCAAGGTTCTAAGTAAAAAGTTAAGAACTTAGAAAGTATTAAATCTGATGCTTCTATGATTTGAGCAACAACTTATATTATTTAATTTCTTTCAGGTTAATAAATGAGTGGGATAACACCTTTTGCAGCTAATAGAGGCTTCCTTCCAGGCCAGTCCTGATCATGCATAATTGATGCTTTAATAGATACCTGCAGCAAATTTAGGAATCAATGCAGCGAGTATCACACACTACTGTGATACTTCCAGATTTTTTTAGGTTCCATGTGATGCCCTTGGTATTTCAGAAATCTGACTTCCTTCTATAAATAGCAGAGTAGGAGCTGTGAAGATATTTCAGTAAGACTTCTGGCAAATCTGAAATTAAATTTCACTGAAGCTCATTTCACATAGAAGGAAGAAAACACAAGAAGGGTGGCCATGGGAGGAATCTTAAATTTAGAGCATTTTGACAGACTTTTGATTTCTCTTCTAAGTATCATTATGTCTATCAAGTAACATTGCAAACTGATGATGGACTACAGCTATAATTTCTCCAAATAGCTATTAAAAAAAATTTACCATCTCTTCAGATATCTATAAACTAGTAATTTCTAAATTGACGTGCACTGCTTAACAAAACTGTTGCAATCCAAGGAACTCTACTTTTAATTACTCCTATCATCAGTTAGTTACATCTACTTAATGAACAACAGATATTTTATTCATTTTTGCTTACTAGGAAGCCCACAACAAAAAGACAGTGGAAAAAAACATTAACTTCCCCAGTTTGTCAAACAAGGGAAACTTGTCAGCTTCCAGTTTCAGGATTTTAACTCAGGTATGAGAAAAAAAAAAAAAAAACGAAGTTTATCCAAGTCTTATATTCCAGTATGAATTTCCACAACCAGGAGCAAGAAATATATTTTATTTACATATATTTATTTACTAATCTAGCCACACATAAATCCCTTATGTTGTTACTGAGTTGAGAAGGAAAGAACAGCAAAATTAATTAATTTTAATATATATTGCAATACAGACACATATTTTTTCTGAAAATGTTAAAAGCCATTGTTAAACATGCAGAGTTACTCACCAGATTACCAATTCATAACTCTTAAACTAAATTATGCAGAGAACACTATGGACACACCTTGTGTATGGTTCACAGCTTGTCTTCAACAAAGACAGAAGAACTGGATAATGCTCATTGCTACAATTGTTGAGAGCCTCTTTGTAAAGATATGAAAGCAATTTAACACCCTAAAAAATGAAAAATATTCTAACATTAGGCAACAAACTTCACTACAACTTTAATAACAAAAGACTCATAAATACATGGCTTTATATGTTTCACTGGCCACAGAAGGCAGGATTCATCTCACTTCCTCCATCTATCCGCAGTTAAGATCACTTTACCTGAGCTAGATACCTCAAGCTCACTTTATCGTCTTTACAGTAAAACAACTATGTTTAGAGCTGGATTCACATGACTAGAAGGCTTATTTTGGGCCCTTTGTTTTAGAAACTGAAAACACAGGACAAAATTCTCAAATTTTAAGTATCTGGAGAAAGTGTTCTAACTGGAGGTCTAGGATCATAACTTTGCTAGCAGAGACCAACACTAAGTATTTCATGTAAAATCCAACATAATTTTCAAGAATATTAACACTGCAACCCAAACCAAACATAAAAACATTAAACAAAAAATCACCGTAGGAAATGAAGCACCAGCTCCGCCACTGATCCCCAGTGCCGTTGTTCCTATGCCACAAAGCTCAGCTAAATACCTAAAAAACAGTATTAAAACACATATAAAAATTTCAACCAGAAGTCTCCAAGATCACAGTGATGAACTTTGCTGAATTTGAATATCGTACAACAATCATACTGTACGTGCTGAATGAAAACAGAGATAACAAAGGAACTGAGTATAACGACCTTATATGTTTCCCCTAGAATATTCTGGATATATTAAAAAAATTCTATTAAAATAGAGAAAAAATACTGATAGACTAAGAATGCCAATGTAATATGGTCTCTTTAAGTGCATATGAAGAGACTGCATTTTATCTGCTATTAAATACTTAAACATTTAATACCATTCTCTTACCTCAACTGACGACCTAATTTTCTGAATAGAAAGCTGATTGTTAGAAGGCTTAAAGTAGGAGGTGTTGACAAAACACAGGCTCGGTAATATTGAAGATACTTTCTCAGTCCACTTGTGAATGCCTGGTGAGAACAGAAAATATTTAAAGCCTTACTGTGAAAACAAACCTTTCAGTAAAAATAAATGGCTTATGCAGGTAAGGAGGACTTGTACACCAAAGTAAAGTGCAAGTGAGGGTCCATGCAACTTCAGACATTCCAACGAGCCAGATGACTCCTCTATACTCTTCAAACATCCAGTGCACAGAGCCTGTACCCATGCATAGTGAAACAAAGCATCTTGGTTCAGCTTCTTTGACTTGCCCTTTGAGGAGTTCCTCATTCTCTATAATACCAACCCAGGGAAACCTGTTTCCTTACTTTTATGCCTAAACTGGACACTGCAAAAAAATTTATCTAGAACTTTATCTAACAAAGAGACCTTCTTAACAGAAACTGAGTAACACTGCTGTAAATCAAATACGCAGAATGAATACATTTTCATAACCAATCCTAACTTAATTCTATGCATTAGGAAGAGATTAAATCACCAGATCTTGCAGAGTGTACGTACAGCTCAACATAATATACAGAGCACGGACATGGAAAATTTGCACTTACTTTTGAACCGAAGAAAGGTAATTAAAGCTATTAAATACCATATTTCTCTACCTCAGTACATAGTTTTTAAAAATATATATTACATATATATCTATGCACAGTGTACTAAGAAAGTTCTTGTATTTTAATTTTATACATATTTCTGTATAAACATGTAAAGTTTTTAAAGCATTAAAAATTATAATTCTTTAGTCCACAACAGAACAACATGACTAAACAAATCACACTTTGGGTAACAAAGACATTTTACTCCCTATTTCAATGCAAGCAAGTACTCAGCACAGAGAGCTATGATTTAAATACAGCGGCACTGTTCCTTGCTGAGCTGGGATGGAGCATTACACTTAGAATACTTTGCAGTTTTGCAGAATGCAGAAATTCCAGCTTTGCACTAAATCAGTCACCTTCTCTACCTCAGATAACTGGTCCATTAAATCTAGTTGATTTAATACAAATGTTTTACCTGAAACACAAGTCCTTTGCTGTATGAGGAATCCAAAACTGGCTGAAGAGAAAAACGACTCAGCCGTGTGTAATAGGTTCCATACTCTGCAACTTCCGAGAGCAGGTTATGCATTGTCTCTGGTGACGTTCCAGATACATACACCCCCTCCTTTATCACAAATGACTGAGCAGCCTAAAAGGATATAGGGAGAAGAAAAAAAAGGCAGATTCAACTACTTCATATCTGTATTCTGATTGAAAATACCAAAAATTTACACACAAAACTAACAGCAGACAAATTTTCAATTTAGATACTTAGGTGACTGAGACTACATAGCTAGGATAGTGATTAGCATTGAATAAACATTGAATAGTAGCAGAATCGCAAAAGTATGAATGATGCCTTCAAATATACAGCAAAAAACTCATTATCTAATTCCTTAAAGAAAATCCAATCTACAAAATTATTTCCACATCTATTTTCAAGTACTCATAAACATATTTTCCCTTTAGAGAATTGCAAATACCCTTAGCCTATTCCAGTAAGATAATTACTGCAATATATAAATACTGCCTTGTTGACATTAGGCAACATTCAGCTTTTTAACACTAGCCACAACTGCAAGATCTCAGCAGAAATAAATACATCGAAGAAGAAACCTCTATGAAGAAAAAAACCTGAAAAGATTTGACTAAGAAGCACAGATAAAAATCTTCCATACCTGATTGAGTGAAAATGTAGTGGATACCACACCAATGAGGACATTCAAGACATCCTTAACCAGTTCAGGTTCTTTCATCAGCACAAGCTGAGGAAGCTGAAGCACAGTACTAGTAAACAGCTGCAATTCCCCTTCTCGAAGTTTGTAAAATTTGTCAAAAGCTTCTCTCCCAGCTTCAGTAAGATATGGTTCCTCTTTTTTACCAGGTGGGCTGTGTCAGAGTAAACACAACATTACAAGGTGATTATGTGAAAAGAAGGAAATATCTCATATAGAAAGAAAAAAGCATTCCAGAATTTTACACAGAATTCCTCACAGAAAACTTATTTGTAATATAGTACATTTTTCAGGAATGTGCATTCAATCAATGAAACTGTAGCCCAAACTCAGTATAGAGAAGAAACATATAGATAATTTGAACATCAGTACAGAGACAGAATCCTTGACAGAGAACTACCAGCTGCTCTTGAGGCCTTCCCTGACGCGATTTTCACACTAGGAAAATGAGGCAAACATATACCAGATTTCCATGGTTCATTTAATGCTAATGTTCAAGTATGTTAAAGAGAAATATGCCCAAAGTGCTAGAACGAACTTTTATTAACACATTTTACCTCTTCACAGTGAAGATTACTATCCCTTCCAAAACAATTTCTGTTTCCAATTCTTCCAAAAATTCTGAATTCTAGTAGCAGGTATTACACAAAATCTGTCAGGCATATATGGTCTCTTTATGACTCTTAGACCCTTACAATCTAAACAGTAGCAAGAAAAACTGTCTTGTACTAGGAAAAAAGCTCAAGTGGGCTACAGTGGCTTTGAAAAATCAGAACAGGGAACTTCTGAGTTTCTGAGCTTCTAAGGCTCAGAGATGAAAAAACACTGTTTAACAATGCAACAGCATGCCACTAGATTATTATTTAAAATGACAGAAGACATACAGAGAAAAGTTTCTCCAAGAATCAGGCACACCATTGTCCATCTGAAATGGAAGGATACCTGCCATACCTGCCTTTTCTTCCATCTTCCATTTTATGGTAGCCAGGAAGCCTTAACAGGACTGTAGAGAGCTTTCTCTCAGGAGATGCATCTTCTACTCAACAGCCAAAAGAACTACAAGTCTAACTAGACCATCAAGAAATCTGTTATAATTTTCTGGTTTGTCTACAGGACAGGAAAAGAAATACAATACTCTACAATACTGGGAGAGATTTGTTTAATTCTTCTACTGCTCTACAATTACCACTTTCTCTTTTGAAACCAAAAATATGGAATCATTTTAGACCGAGACAAATTACATACCACATAAGACGACAAAATAGTTAGAAAAAAGCTGCATTTCACACAAACAGCATTTTCCTAATGCCTTTGTTTTTTGACAAAGATGATTTTATCACTTCCCGTGCAACTGCTGCACTCTAAGAACGAGTTTGCTGAAACCACACAACCTTTATTCCTCTATCCCTATTAATGCAGTGTACTGAAATCTGTGAATTAAACATGCTCACTTCACTATTTATGCTGAGATCATTTGGAACCAAGATGCAATGCACCATTACATATTTGCATACGGTGCATGGTAAGTTTACCAGTAAGGTCAGACACATACTACCCAATTCTTTCCCAACATCTCCGTTTGCTGGGTCCATATGTAAGCACTGCATCCCACAAGTCTATGTCTGGAGTCATGCTCGGCTCTGACTGAGAATCAGGAGTCAGATTGGATGCTGATTGGAATCCCTCATCTTCTGACTGGTCTATACTTTGGGGAACCTGTCAGAAAGAGTTCAAATGTCAGACATGGAAAACATTTTACTGAAGATACACAGGTTAATGAAAAAGATATTTTGCTATCATTTGTGACCAAGTGACTCTACGTGACCCAACCTCTCTCACCTACCCTCCCTTTATATCAAGTTTTTACTGTAAGCACTCTTTTCACTTGATGAGTCTCTACAGGTAGTAAGGCCTATACATAAAAAACCAATCACCTTCAAAATAATATACTACACTTGTCGGTGTTAAACTTGAAACTTCCTTGTTTGGAAAGCATATAGTTCTATAAAGTGAGATTCTCAGGCATGGACATTCAACAATATGTAGCATTAATAAAATCATACTGTTCTGCCATTTGTTCCAGGCAAATGATCCAGGCCCCAACTCTTCAAATTTGTAAACATTTTGTTAACTATGACTAACACAGCTTGTTCCCTAATTCATATGCAGAAAATCTGTAAGTGTCCAAACAGCATATATGCCACATTCTCAACTACCTGTCAACAGCAGCCATGTGCAGAATGTCCTCAATTTTAGTAAAAGACAATCACACCCATATAAAAAGCAGCATATTCCTCATGAAATTGCATATTTTCCAGTCTGATGGAAAGAGTTCAGCACTAACTCAAAAAGGTTCTGCCTCCTCTAGGTTACAATTTACATCCACATGTGAACACTGAATTGCACAGGGTTTTTCTATTTAATGTGTCTGCCTTCAAGTTTCAATTCAGATCTTGAATTAAGGGAATTGCAAGATCTATCCATACGTTAAGTAAAGAGAACAAGATGAGGATCTAAGGGTAGGCTATAAATAAGCCTACCTACACACAATAAAAATGGAAAGAAAGAAAAAGACCTCTAAAAGTGTATCTAGTACTTCTATGAGAATAAACCAGCAAAATAAGCAGAATGGACAGCAAAGGGAGGAAAAAAGATACAGCAGAAACTGAACACACTGAAAGGGTGAAAGGACAGTAGGAACTAGGACATTCAATGGGGGAAAAAAAACCAAACCAAAACAAAAAAAAACGCTTTAAGATAAAACAAGCCAACAATACAGCAAGTTAGGTAATGTAATTTGAACAGCAAAATACATACATTTAGACAGGGATGCTTAGGCAGTCAGTCTGAGCACTGACAAGTAAGCAACAGAGGCGTTCAATAGACAAGGCAGGAAAAAATGCAAGCAAAAGGTTGCCAGGTGAGGAAGGCATAGATACAGCTGATGGCTTAAATTCATAAAGCCTATGGCCACATGATGGGTTTTGACACAGCTACAGGGCAAGACCAAGGTTTTTGTTATCATCTCCAAAGACCTTATCTGGTTCTCTGCAAAGGAAAGGATCCTTGCTCCATCCTAAATTCCAGTGTTGTATGCTTCTATCACCAATTAAACTATTACCTACATTTTAAACTATAAATTCAAAGTGGCCCACGGAAGCATGCATATACTCATTACTCCATAACAAATGACAGCGTACTTTAATTGCAAGTCCAGACAAATCCGCGTTGTCAGGCACCGGCGGTAAATCCAACTTGATGTCCATATCATACGCACGGCTGTGGACAAGGGCACCGAAGAGTGAGACGCGCGTTTCTTTCTCAAACTTGTCCCCAGCAGGACAGCTCTGTGAGAACAGCCCTATGGCAGGGAGCCCAGTGCCAGGGGCAGCCTCCATGATCTGAAGCGTCTGTTGAATTGTGTCGTTGAACTGACATTCTTCGTTTGTTATCAGAGACTGTATGTCAGCTTCAAAAACACTTACATCATAATAATCATAACCCTGGTATTTGACATTTCTCCCAACATATTTGTTGTTCAGAAAATAGTCCTTTTTTTGTGGTACCAGCTGAGGAGGACCTGTTCCAGCAAGCTGTACTAAGAGATCTAAGACAGAATTAACTTCAGTGAATGGCAAGCATTCAGCTGTTTCCAGTTCCTCCACAAGATTCTCCAGTCTATCTGCTTGAGCACCTAGGCCAGCAACTCTCAAGTTGAAAGACAGCATCAAAATTTTATTTTTCACTGGGAGCCTGGAAACATTTGATTGTAGCTTACGAGCCTCATCTTGAAAAAGGTTCATGAACAGGGCATTATAAGCAACCCTTTTCAGATTTTGCTTAGCCCTTCTCTTGCTGATCTTCTGCCTGCCTAAGTGAACCTTCCATGGCAAACCTGTCAAGTGTGCTTCACACAAGTCATTGAACAACTGTGTAATGCTCTCCATTTCAAATGAAACTGTCAGGTTTCAGCAGTTACAGTCGGGGTCTCTGATTTCATGGAAAGGAAGACCTAAAAATATCAGGAAAAGGAAGACACTCGTAAGGCATATGAGAAATTGGTGAGCATGCATTAACTTAAACTGAGACAGCCCAAAAAGAAAGAGAACTGACCTCCCACTTATTTAGGACATGAGCTATAAAAATCACACTTTAACTTTGATCACCAGTGAAGTGATGGTGCAAGAAGCTTAATTCCAGATGCCGAATATTTTCTCGGCAGACTGACATAGAAGAGAGAAGGTTGTCCTGATCAAATCCCGGATTCCTACGGGAACACCTCTACCTTTTTCCCGGAGATACCCAACACCTCCCTCCCACGCGATGGTGCCCTCAGCAGCAGCCGCGGGGCCGCGCGGGCGAGAGGACGTGGGCGAGACGCGGGTGGTGATGGTGACTCGAGGCGACCGCCATCCCTGGGGCACTCCGGAGCATCCACCGAGGAAACGCGGGCTGCGCGCACCTCCGGAGGACCTGCCGGAGGCGGGGCTCACCCTGAGCATCCAGCTGGGCCCGAGCACAGCATGCCAACTCCCCCGCACCCCCCGCCACCAGCAGCGCCCCGCGGGGCTGCCCCCGGCCCTTCCCGCTCCGGTGCCGCCGCCCGGGCCGTACCTGCGGCGCCCCTCGGGGCAGCGCGCGCGGGACACAGCCGCCGCCTCCTCCCGCCGCCGCCGACGTCACCCGAGAGCGACC